>JAWNMF010000254.1:0-267500 GCA_035044305.1 Drosophila nigritarsus | reverse complement strand
ATTATAGTGTTAGTTAAAAATAATAGGCTAAATAGTGAAATTTTAAACAATTTGTTTTTTCATTTTTGTGGCAAATTTAACAAAAAAAAAAAAAGAAAAAAAGCAAAAAACAAATTGTTTATTGCGCCAAAACCATGCGCCATTGGAATGAGTTGAAGTGAATCCATCAGCCTAAGTCATCAGAGATTGCTACAACCCCAATTACAAATTCCAACCAAAACTCAATGCTCATTTGTCAAGGCTTTCTTTTTTTTTTGCAAAAGCCACGTGTTGTTTCATCATTTAATTTTTTTGCACTGTTAAACTGTCAATTATTTTAAAAAGTGAACTTTTACTTTTTAAATTATTAATTTCCAATTGCAAAATTTCCTTGTTTTAGTATTTTGTGATTTGTGTTTAGCGTTGCATGCGGTCATTCTGAAATTTCAGAATGTCTTACTATTTACGTATTAATTTCTTTTATGTACTCCATTGCTTCATTTCTTAATGCTTTTTAATTATAAGCTGCACAGATTTGGACCCTATGTTAATTTAAAACGAATAGAGTGAATGAGGCTTTTGGCCAAAATTGGCGTATGGCATTTGTAGATATTAAATGTGGATATTTCTTGTTAATTTATGCATTACCTTATGAATGTTCTACCTAGTTTCAATTAATTTTAATCGAAGTAAAAAAAATCAATTTTTATCATAAATGTTTAAAAAAGTGGAAAGACAAAATAGGCAATAATAGATAAGCGTAGGTCTGGGTAGGAAACTTAAAAATGTCTAGGAAACGTAATGTCTGAGGATGAAACTACTGGATGTCCGGATGGAATTCTGAGATAAATGTCTGAATGTCCGGGATGGAATGTCTGAGGATGAAATGTCTGAATGTCCGGGATGGAATGTCTGAGGATGAATTGTCTGAATGTCCCAAATAAAATGTCTAAGGGTAAAATGTCTGGATGTCCGGGGTAGATGGTCTGAGGATGAAATGTCTGAAAGTTCAGAATAGAATGTCCGAGGGTGTAATGTCTGAAAGTTCAAAATAGAATGTCTAAAGGTAAAATTGTCTGAATGTCCCAAATAAAATGTCTAAGGGTAAAATGTCTTAAAGCTCAGAATAGAATGTCCGAGGGTGAAATGTCTGAAAGTTCAGAATAGAATGTCCGAGGGTGAATTGTCTGAATGTCCCAAATAAAATGTCTAAAGGTAAAATTGTCTGAATGTCCCAAATAAAATGTCTAAGGGTAAAATGTCTTAAAGCTCAGAATAGAATGTCCGAGGGTAAAATGTCTGGATGTCCGGGGTGGAATGTCTGAGAGTGTAATGTCTGAAAGTTCAAAATAGAATGTCTAAAGGTAAAATTGTCTGAATGTCCCAAATAAAATGTCTAAGGGTAAAATGTCTGGATGTCCGGGGTAGATGGTCTGAGGATGAAATGTCTGAAAGTTCAGAATAGAATGTCCGAGGGTGTAATGTCTGAAAGTTCAAAATAGAATGTCTAAAGGTAAAATTGTCTGAATGTCCCAAATAAAATGTCTAAGGGTAAAATGTCTTAAAGCTCAGAATAGAATGTCCGAGGGTGAAATGTCTGAAAGTTCAGAATAGAATGTCCGAGGGTGAATTGTCTGAATGTCCCAAATAAAATGTCTAAAGGTAAAATTGTCTGAATGTCCCAAATAAAATGTCTAAGGGTAAAATGTCTTAAAGCTCAGAATAGAATGTCCGAGGGTAAAATGTCTGGATGTCCGGGGTGGAATGTCTGAGAGTGAAATGTCTGAATGTCCAGAATAGAAAATTTCAGTGTTAACCTAGCATTGCCAAACTAACGCCTATATGACCTTATAACTTACTGTACAAACGATTGAACTCTTGTATCAAAGTACAAACACTGTTCTACAACTCTTTACTTCTCAATAAAGCAAGTTCACTAATTAAAAAAAAAGAAAATTTTTTGTTGATTAAATGTTATGTATTATGAAAAAATGTTGAGTTCATAGTCATTGCATTGCATTGTTGTATTTTCATTATCAATTCAATCCAAATTTTCTTCTCAAATCAAAAACAAAAATGAAATCAAAATTGCACTGATAATTACATTTTTTTTCCTATAATTCATGTAATTTTGCACGAGAAAATTTTTATTGCATTCACATTTTCCTTCAAATGATATTGCCCTATCCATCGCTTTTCTTTGCCCTCCTTCTCGTTGTCTTTACACAGAGGGATGTTATTTATAAAATTGTAAATGCGTTCAAATGAAACACATAGTTGTGGCACATGAACCACATTCTATTAATTAAAAAATTTGTAAAGGTTTTTGTGAACTTTGAACGGCTGAATTAAATGTAGCGAGCATTTTGGAGAGACGACGAGGAGAAGAGACAGAACTTAGAGAATAATTGCATTCAAAAAATTAGCTTTTTTTTTTGTTAATTTAGCTTAATTTTTTTCATTATCACTCTTTTTTTTGCCCCTTTAATCAGTGGACTCACATTTGTTTTTGGTTTAGTTATAATAAGAGAAATCGAGACCATTTGACTTTTATTTCCTTATTGGCGATGAAATTGACATGAGTCGCCTATGTTTATAAGTGTTAAAGAGTGTAAAGGAATTTAATTCAGCCTTGGGGCCTTCTTTAGAAAAAATTAAAGCGGGCAGCGGAGGTTCGAACCCTATCAAACAGGGAAATGAGATGAGATAAAACACTTTACAACGACTGGCTGTGCAACAGTAATGAGTAGAGGTTGATTACTCCTTTCCAAAGCTATTTTTACGTTGTCTCACGTCAGAGAAAAAAAATAGTGTATCAAAAATAGAGGGCTAATGAAATATTGTGCATAACTGGCTGTGCAGTTTTAAAACTTAAGGTAAAAAAGCCAGTAACTGCTCCGGTATATGAACTAAGGTTGAATTTAACATTAGCAAAATTTTGAAAATAACTACAGTACCAAAAGAGTGGGCTACAGTAGGATTTTCATCCGACTTACTTTGACCTTCATAACTTAGTGCAAACATAATATTTTTAAGCAATATTATCGTTGTTTGAAAGCTAATAGACATAACTTCAAAATGGTAAGTGAATGAAAACAAAATTTAAAAAACAACCTCGAGGTACAATAAAACTTCAAAGAACATATATGTCAAACAAAGCAATTTCTGGCGTCGCTACTCAAAGTCAGATAAACGGATTTTCCGTGTTAGAACCCGTTGTGTTCCTTGTTTTTTTTGTTATGGCCGTTAAAGCCACAAAAAAATAATATGGACAATGGGAATTTTTGAACTTTTGCTTTAGACTAAAGCGTCAGCAAAAATAATTTGAGTAAAGATAATTTGAACCTGCGCCGTATAAAAACGCACAAGATTCACTTGCCAATCTAGCTTGCGTTTGGTGTAAGCCGCTTACTCACCATTGAAGCTTTGCATTAAGTCAAATAGTTTTGGTGATTGTTTTGGCGCCGTGTTGGGCGCCATCTCCTTTAATTTACTTTAGATGAAATCCGTTTTCTTATTTTTGATAAATTGTTAGAAAAAAAAGGGGTTATTGGAACAAACAGACTTTTTTTGCGTCTTGATTTCATTTCATTTTTTGAAATTGCAGTTGTAAATTATTAATTTTCATCAATTTTATCATCAAAAAATTTTTTTGTGGATGAAATAAATTTATAAAATATTTTTAAACTATATTAGTAATAATTTTTAGCTTTTTTTCCATCTTCTACAAAGCTAAATTTACCATTCGCTTTTACTTTTTATCACTTTTTGCTTCTTCTTCCTTGTTTGATAAACCCTCTATCTTACTGTTTAACAGTTAAACCACAACAATTAGTTATGTTGCGTTTCGTTTACGAATTTCTTTATTTAATCATATTTCATATTAATTTTTTTAATTCGGTTATTTTTTCCCAGTAATTGATTACAATTCAGACAAAAAAAAAGCGATTAAACTTTGTCACAAAATACACGCGGCTATACAAAAAGGGGTAAAGACACGCGGCTGAATGATAATAAAAAAAATGCATGCGGGGGGGAAAGGGGGGGGGGGAAGTGACCGAGCAATTCACAAAGGTTGAACGCCTTTTCAATTTACTTTTCTTCTCCACAACTGTCGTTTTGATAGTGTGTTATCAGTTGGTGCGTAAATTATGTGTTATATATATGTGAATTATTCCTACAAAATAATGACCAATAAATCTTTTTTGCAAAGGTGGAAAAAAATGAAAAAGAGCTTAATTTTTAAGATAAAAATTTATTTGGATAAGAGTTTTTAAAAAGCGACAGATTTTTTTTATTTATTAGCTGTCCGCCTTGCAGTACGTCGATTGTCAGTCTTGAAAATACGGAGCACTTTTTCTACATAAATTATTTTAATTGTTTCTTGCAAAAATTTGCATGCAAAACACACAAAAAAAAGTTGTGTGAACTTTGATCTCTTTAGAGAATTTAATCAAACGAGATTGGTCTTAAAAACATAAGTGTTAGCTCGATGGCTTAAGCTATTGGCTGAAAGGTTTAATACAAGACTTGAGTTCAAACTTGAATCTCTAAAGTCTTCAAAAAAAAACTAAACTATGAGCGACTTAAGCATAGGGCTTAATTGATTTTTTTGAAAGTTTAAGCTGAGGCTTAAACTTTAATATTTTAAAATCCTTTAGCCTGTCTTTCAAAATTTTGAGCTTAAGCTTAAATCTGAGTTCTTTAATCTTTAAAAAGGCTTAGGCTAAAGTTGGCCTACAAAGTTTGGAATGAAAATTTTTGGTAAGCATAAGTTTCAATGTTTTGATCAAAGCGTACGCTTAACACTGATTTTCAAGCTTAACATCAAAAACATAATAAATTCTAAATTTTTTTTAAAAAGGTTTGTGGTCCAAAACATTGCGGCGCTTACAATTAAATTAAAATTTTTTCCTTTTATTTAAATAAATTTAATTAAAACAAAAAATTAACCAAATTTTTTTTTGTAATTTTTTTGTGTGTGAACTTTCGCCTTGCAATTTTCTCACTTCGATTATGTAATGTTTTTGATCAAATCATTTTTGTAAGAGTGATGCAAAATCGAAAAGATTGAAATTACATTGAGTATTCTCGGAACGATGTTGGATGTAGGATGTATAATAAAAGAGAGGTTGAGAAATATGGGAAAAGATCAATTAAGAGAAAGACAGTGAGGAAGCTAATAAGAAGAGATACATTAATAAACACAAAAAAAAATTTTTTAACATTTTTTAATAGCGCTTACGCTTGAGCCGGAAACTTTCATAAGATTTTAAGCGTTAACTTAAACCTTAAGCCCGATCAAAACAAGTGGCAGAGGCAGAAATAAAGAGAGATAAAAATAGCAAAAGAGCAAAGCAAATGTTGCTGTAGAAGGAAAAAAAACTAATAACTTAAAGGTTTAAAGTACAATTCACATAAAAAAAAAAGGTTTTCCGTTAAATAAAATTTCATTTTTTGAGAATTTATTCTACTAACACCAAAAGTCAATCGGCCAAAATGCTCACGACGTCATCCACAGACGACCGCAAAAAAGCAGAGGGATGAAATCGGAAAAGGAAGAGACAACTTGCCCAATAACAACAGTCTCTCTCTCTCTCTCTCTTCCCTTTAAGACAAATCAGAAAGAAAAACAAATGGTTTTGTTTAGTGAGAAGGATTGAACATTTTTCTCATAGTTTCCGTTCTTCTTCAATATACAATGCTACACATAATCATACGTAATCATACCCCATTTTTTTTTGAAAATTTTAAATTTTTTAACCGTCCGGTCCATTGCAGTTGAATTTTTTTTCATCAGAAAATGCAATCTAAAAGAAAAAAATCAACAAAAATGAGCGATCCCTCAAAGATGAAAGCTCACCCAGCGCCAGTCTAATTTTTGATTTCTTCGAGCGAATTCAACACGGTTTTTGTAGTGTTTAGCAGTTAAGCTTGGTGATTTTTTCATCTTATATAAAAGGAAGTATAAGAGCAAAAAAAAAAGTGGCTGTATATTTTTGTGGATCGGTGGTAAAAACACTTTTTTTTTGCAAAGTTTGAATTCAAAAAAATTTAAATGTTAGTAAATGAAAATAAGTTTTACAGATTAATTTATTGCTACCATATGATCATTTTTGAAGTTGATCACTTTTCAGGAAACTTTAAAAAATTAAAAATTTTCAAAACATCTTTGAGGGATTGCTCATATTTGTTAGTTTTTTTCTTTTAGATCGCATTTTCTGATGAAAAAAAATTCAACTGCGATGGACCAATGACCAATGAAAAATTTTCAAAAAAAAAATGGGGTATGATTACGTATGATTATGTGTAGCATTGTATATTGTAAATTCTTTTTTTTTTATATTTTATCTTTTTGGCGTAAATTCCACGTGAAAGCCCCAAGTTTTTCCTTCTCTTTTGAACAATAAATTAAAATGAATAATAAAAAATAAATCGCTGTTTTTTAGTCGACAGCAGTTCACATCAATAAACCTTCTTACCTCTATTTCTCTGTTTGTCTGCTTATATTTTTCTCTCTCTGCACACCTTTTTTTTCTATTTTCCTCTTTCTTTTTGTCGCTAACTCTCAACCTCTTTCATCTTTTTTTAAATTTTCCTACCTTTTTTTGGCTTTCTCTCTCTCTCTCTCTCTCTCTCTCTCTCTATCTATTTTACTCTCTCCGTTTTCATAAAACAGTGATTTTGTTTCCTTCTCCCACTCCTCCTCCAACTACAATCGAACACAAGTTTTTTTTTTAATGCAAAATTTATTTGAACACATGGAAAAGTGCAAAGAAACTAGAGTACATCATTTATTTGGGGTTACGTCCATAAGCATTTTGGTTTTGTCTTAAAAGCAATTAAAACAAAAATTCTGAATGGACTGAAATGAATTTTTTTTTCTTTCGTTTTCAAATTGCTTCGTACTTTAGCCCTTCAGACTGCAGTCTAATAATTTTTTTGTTTATGCAATTTGTTTTTGATAAAAAAAAAGTACGTCGACAGAACGTGCAATTATTTCATTTGTTCATTGTTTGCTTAATGACAATTATTTAGTCTTATGTCGCTCCACTAAACCCTTGTGACAGTAATATTTGTCCCATCAAAATCAACCTTGCGCCGAGCCCGTAAACCAGGTGTGACTACAGTCTACCCATCTCATCACACCTTTGATTCGTACCCCTAAAAACCCTAAAAAAAAACCCCTAAAAAACTAAAACTCCTCAAACCCATAACCTTCATGCTTTTACTTTACCTTAACTAATTCTACATAGAGTCCAAGCAAGAAATGCGCTGTAGCTGGATGTTTCTGGTCTTTTAATTTGTGCTTGAATAAAATGTGTTATCCACATTTTCAAATGAGCCATATAGACCAATCATTTGGAAACTCTGTTTTCACTTAACTCTTTTTTCCATCCTCTTTTGGGCAATCTGCTTTTTTACATTTTTTTTCCAAAAATAGAAAATTTTACAACGCAAATTTTACAACAAAAATAAAAAAATTTTTTCAATTCATATTCTACAAATGTTTTTGTTTTTATTACTTTTTGTTCCTGCAACAAAAAAAAACAACTTATTTTGAGTTTTATATTTTTGGTGGGCCCAAAAGCTTTTTTCCGCTTTTTTTTCCAAAATATTTTCAGCAAATTTTGGAGAAAAAAATTTTTATAAATCATATATTGGAAAGTGTTTTTATAACCTTTTTTAAACCATTTTTCCATACACGTTTAATGTCTGTCAAAAATGAAAAGTTAACATAAGAATTGGAAATCGATTTACTCAAAATGTTTTGCCTTTAATACTTCAATAATCTGTTGTACGCATTCTTTATAGTATATTTTATTGCTCTGTTTAATCCTCAAATGTGATTAACTTTAGATACCCATCTCTCAAAATAGTTTAATAATTGTTTTGATGTGGTCTTGACGCAAAATTTTATTTGGAAATGTCGGATTCGGCGCAAATTTACTGTAAAACGCATTCGTTTTTTGTCCTTTTTTAATCTTTTTTTTTTGCATTTCAATAAAATTATAATTAAGAAATTGCTTCTTTTTTTTTCCTGCTCTGATATCGACGGCAGGAGCGTTTGTCAGATTTATTATTTTTTGAGTAAAAAGTTTCATTTCTGCTCATTTTTTTTTTAATTTAATTGCTAGTTATCTCAAAGCGGTTTCTTCCTATGAATTTTACAATTTGTTTCAAATTTCCATTGTAATATCTTTTTGGGTTTTTTTAGTCAAGCAATTGTAGCTATGGTTGGGCTATCCAAACAAATTATCGCCATTTTTTGGCATTTCACTTTTTATTTTTCTAGCAGTAATAATAAACTGTTATTACCGATCTTCTGACCTTCCAGGAAAAAGGGATATGTGTCATATTGAATTTTTTGAATTTTCAGAAATTTGATAGCCTTTCTTTTTCAACCCTATACATTCTTTCTCTTGCTGTCTGTCTCTCTCTTTCTCATCAACTGTTTTTCGAACCGCCCCTTTTGATTGTATGAAATTGAATAAAGTACGTTTCTGATACTATTTAAACGTGTTGCTTTGACTTTTCAATGGCATTTAGGTGACTGTCTTTGTGTCAATGAGCTATAAAATGAGAGAAGCGTTTCAGTTACTTTTAGTTTGTAGCAAATTACTCCACAATTCGTTTTGTATTCTACTATTTATTTTCCGTTTAATTTGGCTTTGCTACTGCAAGCGACTACAGTAACATTACGTTTTTCATGTATGTGTGCTACTGTATTTTATGCTGTTGTATTTTCTTGGGCGCAATTCTCTAAATGTCAAATGAAAAAATAAGTCACAATTTTTTTTATATCTTTTCAAATGCCCAAAGTTTTAACACGCGTTGTGTCGTATGAACTTGACTTACGCAGCGCCGCATCTCTTAAAACGCTTGACAATCAAATGTATATCGTCTATAAGTAAAATAATATTTTTTTTTTGCAAACGCCAAAAAAAAACGCATGCGCCCTATTGAATCTGCTTTCTGTTGCATTTACTGAGGCATTGATTTCTATATTAGTACGGTTTGTTTATTGGCTTAAATGGGGGCATAAAAATACTTGCGCCACAATGTCTAGCGCTTAAAATTGAACAAAACAATTATACACATAAAATGACTGCCACTCAAATACCAAACTATACTCGTACAAACGCATGAATCTAAAATATACGAGTTTTGAACACAAAAGTTTAGATTTCAAAATCACATGCGCCAAAACGCCTGCACATAAAATGCACACGCCAAAAGTTTGTGTGCCAAAACGCGTGCTTTGAAACACGCGCGCTTCCACATGCGCTTACTGTAACGTTGGTTGGTTATTTATTCTTCATGATCACTTTTCTACCGTAGTTTTTGATTTCTCAAATTTTTTTTTCATTTGTTAAAAAGTGAACGGAGCGAATGACAATGTCATTAATTTTGTTCGTTTTATTTCGTTCTTTAAAAATTATAATTTTTTGCAATATTTGTTTTTTCTTTCTCTAATTCTGCGCAAAATTCGTTTATTAGTTGGGTTTCGATTTTCGTTTAACATTTATAATTTTTGCTATTTAAAATTTTTATAAGTTTTTTTTTTCAAAATTTTTTACTTTACATTTTCGAGTTTTTTCAGTTTTTGTTTTTTTTTGTAATAATTTGATACAATTAATTTTTTCTCCTATTTTGTAAGCTTACGTTTTGAGGCTTTACCTTTTATGCGTAGACTTAGGCTTAGTTTTTTGTTTTGGCTGTTACTTAGGCTTAGGTTTATTCCTTCCACGCCTTGCGTTATAATTAGGCTTAAGCGTATTCTTAGAGGAATTATTACACTTAGGCTTAGGTTTCGTCTTATGAGTTTCATCCAAATTTTTTTCTTTTAATAGCCAAGATAACTTGCTATATTAATTTTTTCCGAATACTTTCCATATTTTATTATCTGTTTTTTATTTTATTATCATATTTTATTATCTGTACAACATTCTTACTGTTATCGATTTGAGTTTTTAAAATTACTAATTTTTAATTCATTTCTACAACTTTCAGCGACCAAGTTGTTGATGATTATTAGTCTTTTAGTCTGTTGAGTGGTTTTAAGTCAAAATAATTATTTTATTCAATAGTTTTTGGCACCACAGCTACATCAAGTATTAATTCATTCGACGCAAAGCCGGGTTTTTGTGTACGGAAATAATTTCTTTTTTTTTAACTTTTTCAATTATTTAAGCTTAAACTTAAACAATTAAATCTCCCTCAAAATTGTTTTATAAAAAAAAATTAAATTTTATATTTTTTAGTCCAAAGATTAAATTTTTTATTTATGTAATAGTATTTGATTTATTTGTTGAATTTTTGTTAAGCGTTTTTCCGTTTTTATTTTTTGCAGAATTGTGTTGGTATTGAGCCTAAATTATATAAAATTAAATTAATCAAGTTTGGAGTTAAACTTGGATTTGGGTCCTTAGGCTTAACCTTAAGCTTGAGATTGAGCTTAGTCTAATATTTTAAAATAATTTTATTTAAAATATTAATTATATTAATTTTATTTTTTTTTTTAATAAATTTATTTTAACTAAAAATTATGGTTGAACATATTAACACTAGAAAAACAAAAAAAGCGTATTTTTGGATGTACAAATTTATGCCCGTTCATATGGTATGCATTTTGCCAAAAACAAAGTGCTTTGAAAGGTTCTATTACTCATTTGAAAGTTGTAACTTCTTTGGTAACGCTTTTGGAAGGTTATCAATGTTTAAGGCCTTAGAACTTTCTTTGTTTTTAAGCTGTAATGTTGGAACATATCTCATTCGATAGAGAATGTTGTTCTGCATCGATTTGACTTTGACAATCCGGTTTTTTTTTAAGTGTGTTGTTAAAACAAACTTCAAAATTTCAAAACGCTGAAGACTTAAATCAAAAAAGGCTATCAACCCAAAAAACCCGTAATATTTTTTCACTTACAAGGGAACTTCATTTCAAAGGGTTGGCCATATGATTTGTGCTATATACTTGTGCTAATATATATATATATATATAAAAGATAAGAACAAATTTTTTATGCCGGATTATATCAAAATTAGCTGCTCAACGCTTGTGGTGAACAAATAAATCGTTTAAGTAAATGAATAACAGAGGTTAGGATCGAAGTTTGTGGCTTAAGTTCAGTTTAAACATGGCTTTATATTCTTAGGCTTACATTTTCTTTTTAAATAAAAGCTTATTATTGTGTGTTAATACTTTCTTTGGTTAAATTTCTTTTATTTTATTTTCTTGAAAAATTTTATTTTTTTTTTTGAATTTTAGAAAAGCACCAAAAACAGCGTTACCGAAAACGCCGTCACAAGCTCTTTTCCCAACAACACTTCATCCGCAAAAGAGTGTTGAAGGACGCCAAAACAGTAATACCACCGACAACAAGTGCTATTTTGTTGATTCTGTGGAAGGCTGCAACTTGTTAGTCATGCTTGTCGAACAACTCGTCCGCTCTTTGGACGTGACACTGAGCGGGGGTGTGAGTTCCGGGCATGGGACTGTCTATCGCTCCGCCTCCTCCAGCACCTCTCCGACAGCTGTCAACATACGGCAGTGTCGGTCGGGCAGCGCGATTCTACAAAATCCGTCGGGCACGCGCCGGCCTTCAAAACAGAACTATTGGTTGGTCTAGTTTTTGCTTTGTTTGCTTACGCCGATTTATTGGTAGAGGGATTTTCGATTGTCGTTGTCTCATTAGCAAGAGATATTATTGTTTACCCACAAAAAAACAGTGCAAACAATACCTCAATGATTATTATGCTAACAAATTATTGTTTTTCTGATTAGAAAACAATTTAATATAATTAATAAAAAAAATGGCACTGACTGTGATGTTTGATATTAGGATCTTTTCTTTTGAGTCAAAAGCGATGCTAAAAGTTTGTAAAAGTCCTGACTCACAATTAAATTGTTTTGTGCCCAATGAGTTTGAAACTCTTTGGACGTGACACTGAGCGGGGGGAGGGGATTATTCCATTAATACAGCAGTTGAGCCTTGCTTTATTAAAAACTCAAGGTCAAGCTTAAGCCAAGTTTAAGCTTGAGCTTTACTGGAAGCCGACGCCTAAGTTTATAACTAGACATAAGACCTACGTTTTGTTTTTGCTTAAGCGTTACGCCTTCATTCAAATTTCAAAATGTATGCTTTAAGCCTAAGTTAATGTCTAAGCCTAAGCTTAACGCAAAGCTCAAACTAAAGCCTCATGCTTTTAGCTTAACATCATCTCAAGTTAAAGCATAAGCTTAAGCTTGGGCTTATGCTTACGTTCAAATGTTAAACACAAGTCAATCTTTAAAATTTAAGTAGAATTACCACTATGTTCAAAATATGACCTTTAGCCTTACTCAATGCGAGAAGGAACCAAAAAATGGTCCAATGACCGCCTACAATCAAAAAAAATCATTCAAGGAAAAATTGCGTAACAAATTTGCAAGCATTACACAAACTTTTCGGAAGTATTGCCGAAAATAATTTTAACATTTGTTATTTTTAAGACGACAGGAGTATAAAGTCGCTCAGTGTTTATCTTTTTAACAAATGCCAAGAGCGATTTGCCAATGAAAATGGATATACATCCGTGTTCGGTCAATCATACTCTATTTATATTGGCAACTTGTAAAATGTTTAGCAAAAGATTAAATTTGTTTTTGCATATATACGGTAGGGTTAAAGTAGTGTTAAAAGGGTTACTGTAACACGTCAACAGAATTTTTTACAAAATGCCAAACATTGTTTGCCCTCAAATTACAACAATGATACAGTATAAATTAAAGTATATTTCTACAGTGTACTGTAATATAATTCTTTCTCGTTATTCAAACTAAAGTATAATATTTTCTGTATGTTACGGTATTCTAATCCAAAAAAAAACTTTGGCTTGTTTTTACAAAACATTACTGTATAGTATTCCTCTTGCGCAGTGAGTAATAGTCTTGTTAGTCCCGACACGAATACAAAATTAAAATTTTCTTTCAAAATTTCTGTTGTAGACAGCTAATATTATCGATTGTCCTGACAAGAATTTTCATTCCAGTGTTTCATAACAGGTGTATGTCATCCATGTATAACTTACACATAAATGCTTATTCATGCAAAAAAAAAGTTACTGGTTTATTCAATGTCTGACAACAAATTTGTTTCATCGCTTTTTGTGTATTTTTGTTGTTATTCAACAATAGAAATTGTTGTTATATTTTTTGTAGGATTCTAATATTCCTACCCAGCAGAGCTAAATCTACCTACTTGAGGCATGTCGTTCCGTTGCTTTCCTTTAAGTTTGGTACTTAAAAATTTTAAAAATTGATTTAACAAATTGTTCTACAAAATTTTCGCAATAAAAATTTTTTTTTTATAACTTTTTGAAGTATAAAAAAATTCAGGAAATTGCGGTTTTTTTTAATAATCCGATTTTTATTGTTGTAATTTTAACTCATTCTTTTAGAATTTCTATTTTTATTTTTTATTTTTGAGTAGGGTTGTTGCAAAAAAAGTGCGAACACTAAAAAAAATTATTTACTTATTTTTTAGTTATTTTTTTTTTGCTAAAATTAATTATTGATACGATTTTTGAAACAATTTTTGAATTTTTTTTGCCTTATTTTTAGTTCCTTATAGCCGTTATATAATATACGAATAATTTATGATGTCGACAAGACAAGTGATTTTTTTGACAAGATGATTAATTACGATTCGTTCATAGCCGTCTTATTTAAACGAAATTTTTTTTTTGGTTTTTAGTTTAGCGTTCCATCTTTACTTTTGCACATACATGTGCTACTTTAGTTTGTAGTTTCCGTTATTTCCGTAAAGCTTTTCCTTTTTTTTTCGTTCTGTAATTTTTCTGTTAAGCATTTTCCGCTCTTAAAAATTTAATTTTATAATTCTTTCATAATTGTTTTTCCGTTACGTGAGTTCCGTTATTTCCGTTATTTTTTGACAAGTAATTTCCGTCATGTCCGTAATTCTTTTCAAAATTCGTTATTTTTACAGTATTTTATGAACCTGTAGTATCCTTTATTCGTCTAAACCTGGCACAACCTCTGTTCTTAGTCCGTTTGTCTTATTGCACTACTTCACTTTAAACATAGCTTTCAATATAATCTTTAATGTTCATTGTAAAAATGATCCCAATCTTATTTTTATTTCTTAAAAACTTTTCCTTCCAAACAAAATTTGTTTATTTTATCAGATTTATTAACCTTGACTTTATATTTTTTATATTGATTGGAGTCGTTATGCTTTTGTCCAAACATTCAGCTTTAGCTGTTTTGTTTACATTGAACATTCAAATTTATTACCTAACTCCCCTTCCCTTCGTAATCCCCTACTCACTGCAATAACATAATTTTTCAAAACAAAAAAAACCGAATCACAATTTTAATCGAATTTTTTTTTGAGAAAAACGCCAGGCGCCGGGCCGAAAATGATAGTGACATCTCACTTTGAAAACTTTACTGGGTTTATTAATTACTTCTATGCCTAAATCAAAGCACTGACCCTTGTTTATGTTCTGTGGAAAACAAAAAATGAAAAAACATTGCAAAATGATGGAGATCAAAACAAAATTTTTCAAATTGGCAGTCAAACTTTTGCAAAAGAAAAGCATTTCGCTGTAGAACCAACAACTTTTTAAACTTACCGGTGAGCCAAAAAAAAATTTTTGAGCCGAAAAAATTGAGCTTTTTTTTTGAATTAATCAAAGATTCTTTTCCTAGCTTTTATAAAACAAATGGGAGTGATCACTTAAACAACTCCATTACTTGCACTGTTCACTTCCTTTCGGACAATTTGTTAAATTTATTTTTTTTTTTTTTTTTTTGCAAAATAAAGTATGAAAAAAGTCAAGGGCTTAATGATAAAAATAATTTATTTTTTTGATTTTGCTTCTGTTGTTGTTCTTGTGGAAGTGGAGGAGGGGAGGGAGACGATGAGAAGGAGGAAGAAAGGGTGAAAGTCAAAAACAAACACTTTGTATTTGCCCTCCCAATTTGTTTTTAATTCAGTGCTTTTTTGCAATAATTCACATATAATAATTATGCATTCCTTTCATTTTTATATTTGCTTTTGTGAAATTATTAAAGGGAAAAAAGGTGTCTCACTTTGCTTTTATTTTTGTTTTCGGTTTGTGTTTTCCGGTCGAAATATTTCTTAAAAAAAATTGCGCTTTTCAAATCCCTTTATTTCAAGCATTGTTTTTGTTTTGATCCCGGCGAAGCAAAGTGGAGGGACACACAACATAATCAGAAAAGGGGAGAGGCAATCTTTATCTGATTTATGATTTTAGAATTATATCACTGAATCCTTTTTTGTTGACAGGATTTTGGGGGCAACATCGTTTTTTTTCTTATTGAGCGATTGAATTTGCCTAAAAATATTAATTGTAGTAAAATCTGCTCCGAAAGAAGGAAAGATTATAAAATATTTTTTATTTTTAGATTTAAATTAGTTTTTGCTAAGTATCTTCCCATTTAAATTATTAGAGGGAAATTATATTATAAGTTTAAGTCAACACAGCTTAGCTAGAGAATAGCGAGGAGAGTGCTAATCTTCAGCAAAAACTCTATAACGCACGAAATTTGGACGGAGTTGCGGAGTGGAAAAATCAGCAAATAAATGAGTCCTTCTAAGGGAAATTTTTTTTGGAAGAGGAAGTCCTTAATGATAGAAGGAGCTTCCGGGCCAGAAAGGAACCTCTTGAAGATCAAAATGCTCTTTGGAGGCAGAAAGGCGTAATGGCGGAACAAACTCCTAGTTAAGGAAAGGATCCTGAAAGAAAACACGGAGTATGTATGGAGGGAAATGTACTCTCAATAATGGAACCTATTTCTAGTCATCGCCCTTTTTGAGAAGAACGGATTCATTGGAAATTATATTATGATAAATATACTTTTTCACCCTTCCGGCCCACAACAATCCTTAGCCATCAAAGAACTTGTATTCCGCTCCCAAAATAACACCTTTTGTTCTTTAAATGTTTTCAATGCACTTCAAGAAGCATCTAAGGTCAATTTTCGAGTTAACCCAAAATAAAAAGATATTTTTTGTATCTCTCAAAAAAAAAATTTTTTTTGATTAATTTTATTAAATTTTTGTTTTTTTTGCGCAAATTATTTTTTTATTGACAGCAAATTTTTGCTTGTTTCACTGAAAATAGTAAATGAAGTGTTTTGAATTTTAACATTTGACTCTTTTTCTTTTGTTTTGAAAAAAAAACCTGGCTGACAATCATTTGTATATTTCTTACTTTAGAATTAAAGAGATTTTGTCTTAGCATGTGGTGCTTTCGCAGTACCTTTCGCAGTTTTTTATCTTATGGACTGATTGTTTTTTTTTTAATTTTTTGCAATGTGCTGTGTAATTTCACAGGAAAAAGCCTTTATTGGCGTTTCTTTTAGCTTTTGACTAGCAAATTGTAAGCAGTTATATGGCATTATAAGTCAATCTGTATTATTATTTACTCAACTTTATTAAATCGCGTTTTAATTTTGACACTATAATACCATTTATATTTTTGAAATTACTAAATGATGGAAAGTCTCCTTCTGAACTAATTTATTAAAGACAATACAATCTCCAATGGGTATTTTTACGTGTTTTCCACGCGGCAGTCTGCCGAACTCCAAGCGCTCATTTACATCTTCCTCTTCCGCCTATACATCGCCATCAATTTCCTCCACTTCTTCCTCCATTTTCTCATCGTCGCTTTCGTCCGCCAGCGATGCCAGCAATTGTTCGTCATTAATTGGCTTTCCACACGACGAGTCCTGCTGCGCCAAACAAAGTTGTTGTCGAAAGTTGGAGATCCAAATTCGCGCACTTTACTTTGACGACAACCAAACCGTTTTTTGCTCCTGTATGGCGTGTGTGGATGAGCGCAGTGTAAAGCTCGATAAAATTAAAATAAGAACCAAAAAATTTTTGCACAGGTTTTTGCTTGCTTTAATTAATTTTGGTCTTTCTAAAATGTTATTTAAAATTGTACTGAAATTTTTTTGTTAAGAACTGTCAATCCTCTCAATGCAAACGGTTTAAATACGTGAATGCTTCCAATATTCGTATTTAGTTTAGACTTAGGCAAAGCAAAATTTCAATTCAAAGGAAATTCAACTCAAAAAGGCCGAAATTTATCTCAAACTTTGAGAAATGACAATTGCAAAAATAAATCCATTATTTTCAATTATTTAATTTTAAAATTATCAATTTTCAGCAATCAAAATCCGAACTCTAAGAGCTTGAGCAGCGCGGCCAAGACTGATAAACTACAACGCAACGTGGACGCCTGTGAGACAGGCGAAAGCAGCAGCAAAAGTAATAGTATTGAATCAGTCGACGACGAAGGCATTGAGAATACTGAAGGCGAGAACGTGAATGACGAATACGACGTTGAGTTGGCCGACTTGAAGACGGTGGCGACGCTGGGCGTTGGTGGATTCGGTCGCGTCAATTTGGTCAAACGCTTTGACAACGACGATGTGTACGCGCTGAAAGTTTTAAATAAAGCCCACGTCCGCGACATGAACCAACAAGAGCATGTGCTGAATGAGCGCAACATTTTGATTTTGTGTCGCTCCGACTTTATTGTTAGGTAATTGATTTGCTCTCAGTTGCCAGTGTTTTTGTTGGATGAGTTATGACAATGTGTAAGGGTTGTTTTGTCCCGAATTAAGGTAAGATAATTAAGGTCCCGAATTTTGATGAGACGAGTAAGGACTGTCGCACAGAATAGCATTTTTAGCACTTGTGCAGTTTACGCCAAACCAGTCAAAAATTTTTAAAATATTAACAAACATTATGCCAAAAAATTTCAAAAAATTAAAAGAAATACAGTAAGTAGAAGCTATTTAAATAATATATGAATGTATGGATTTGATGACACTGAGAAATACGGGTGCTATAGCGGGGAGAATACTTTATTCAATTTTTTTCATAATTTAAATTAATCTGTATTGTATTTGTTACAATTAAATTGAAATACCGTATTTCCTCTTACAGTAGCACCCTTTTTTATTCAATTGTCCCACAAAAGTGGGCTTCTAATGGATGAATGCTTTTTTTTATAGTCAATTATTTGTTTATTAGGAACTTCTATTAAAGGAAATATGGTATTTGCATTTATTGCAGAAATAATATTAATTTCAACATACAAATAAAATGAATTTTTAGATTATATCGAACGTATCGGGACGCCGAGAGACTCTATATGCTGCTAGAATACTGTCCGGGTGGCGAAGTCTGGACTATGCTACATAAATGGTAAGTTTCTTAATAAATAAATAAACTAAATGCAAAGGTTTCTTTCCTATGCAGTGATTGACTTCTTACTTTTTTTAGGGGCCGATTTGACGAACACACTTCAAAGTTTTATTGTGCCGCGGCATTGGAAGCTTTTGACTATTTGCACCGCCGGTTTATAATTTATCGTGACTTAAAGCCGGAAAACATGCTTCTCGACAAGAATGGAATCCCCAAATTGGTAGAATTTTTGGTTTTTAGACACTTGACCAAGTTTTCCCACAATATATTCTCAGTCAACCCAGTTTAGGCGGACTTTGGCTTTGCAAAGCGATTAAAGTCGGCTGCGGACCGGACGTGGACGTTTTGCGGGACGGCGGAGTACGTCAGCCCAGAAATTATTTTGAACAAGGGACAGGACGTCGCCGTCGACATTTGGAGTCTTGGCATCTTTATGTACGAACTCATCTCAGGATCGTGAGTTATTCAATTTAATTTATTGAAACTTCTTTGGATTGTCACCACCGAATTTATCGAATTTTAAAACAAAAATTATAGTTAATCATTCACTTGGATTTGGCAAATATTTAATAAACTTTTGGCAATAAATCACTTATATTAGAGACAAAATTAGTCGTTGCTTAAATAACAAACGTTTGATTGGGCTTTTTATTTAAATAGCTTATGTTATCAGTGTTAAAGCGTTTCAAGAAGTTTCTATTTTTGCCATAAAAGACTTTCAAATTTCGAAACAATATACTGTAGACTTAAAACGCTGCTTTTTGATATTACATTTACAGTAATTTAAATAAACATACGTGCACTTTGAATGTAGCAATCAGCACTTACTATGGCATTATGTTTACAAAATTTTCAAAAAATTTCGAAATAAAACCACATGGGATCACTTTCTAAAGCCAATTGTTATTGTTTTTAATAAAAGAAATTTTTAGTCCGCCATTCGCATCAACAGATCCCATGCACACCTACAATTCCATATTGCGAGGCGTTCAAATGTTGGCGTGGCCGCGCTACATGAGCGACTCCGCCAAAAGTTTGATTTGCAAGTTTTGCCGCCGGGATTCCACCCAACGGCTGGGCTACGGCCGTATTGACGACGCCCGCAAAGATCCTTGGTTTGCGGCGTTCGATTTTGAATCTTTCCGCAATCACACTATGCGTCCACCAATTTTGCCTAAGGCTAGTTATTTTTTCAATTGTGTCAAGCGGCTTTTTTCTGGCGTCTTTTTGTCCAGCACTTTTTTGGATCTTGCCTTTTTCCCCCAATATTCTTTTTTATGTTCCAAAGATAATAATCAGTAGAAAGGAATTTTTTATATATGTTTTCATTGTCTTCTGATATTCCTTATGCTGTCGTCCAAGTAGCTGCAAGTATATTATTATTGAATGTACTTGCAGAGCTAAAGAACTTTTAGCGTTTTTTAAAAAAAAATTAAAGAAGAAGAAAAGAGTCAAAAGGAGATCATTGTCAACAGTAAATTTGCATTCGTCAAGTTAAGAAATGTTGGTCATCCTGGTTTGTTGTCTCAACATTTTAAAATTTTATACAATAAATCAAATCTGAAAATATAAAAAAAAAATGTCAATAATAATTTTCTTGTCCTCCTACTTTGCAATAATAAAGTCAATTGCAGTCTTCAAAATTTTTAATTTGGGTTAACGGTTTCTATTTTGGACGGTAATGAGTTGTATAGTTTTGCGACTCTTGCCATAAAAAAATTTTTCACAAACCGAAATTGTGAATTTAGGACGAGCGTAATTTATTCCTTTTCTGGTGCTCATTGAGTGGTTCCAAAATAAGCCTTACATAAGAAGAATATAATTTTGTTAATAATCGGGGGTCGTTTGACTTAAAAGCTTTAAAAATATTATAAGGACGAATTTTAGCTAGTTTGAAGGTGATTGTTCCATTTAAGTTTTAAGTTAACATAAACCCCTTAAGTCTCGAATATTTTCGTTGCAAACGTTAATTAATTCGTTATTTAACCTGAATTTAGTATTATGAAGGTTTTTTCCTATGTGCAAAATCGCACATTTTTCAACTGCAATTTTCAAGAGGTTTGATCTACACCAGTCAGAATAGTGATCAATGAATTTTTGTAGTGAATGTGTATTGCATTCCGTGGACGAGGAAATAACGTAATCCTTAATATCGTCAGCAAAAAGTTTAATAGTAACATTTGTATCATGAAAATTTTGACAAAGATCAGCAATATAAATATTAAAGAGCACAGGTTCCCAAAAACCAAATGTTTCTAATTATTATGCCTTTCTGTCCGCAATCTTTACACCATTGTCCGATATATTTTTGCTCACCATTTTATATCTGTCATCTTCACGCTTAAATTATTATTTTGTCTGTCAAGGTCTTTATTTTTAATTTTTTATGTCTTTTATATGTTTGCCCTATATATTTTTGTCTCGATTTTTTTTTAGCCTATTATGTCTGACTTTGTTTGTTAACATTTATTCAAACTAATCATTTTGGTTGTTTAGGTGCGTTCGACCACAGACACACAAAACTTTGATCGTTACCCATCTACGGACAATTTTGCGGGTGGAATTGATGAAAGCGGATGGGATGCCAACTTCTGATCTCAAGGACAACACAATATAGTCCCGCCACTCTTATAATTGTACGAACAAAGCAGGACATTAATATTTTGTTGCGTTATTCTTTTTTCTTTTATCAATGAATATTATTAGTCTCTGCTTTTGCATCCATAGCTTTTTTTGGCGCAACTGTTAGATTTTAAAAGGCTTACTGTAATGCAACTCCTACAGTAATTTTGTACAGTTATCAATTACAGTAAGAAAATGCGTGTCAAAAAGAAGTTTCTGCGCTAAAAATTTTTTTTGATTATTTTTAATTTGGTGCACAATTTTTGGGGCACAGACATACGGTATAAGGCCGGTAAGCCGGACTTTCCTCTTTTCTTCCTCATTAGGTACTAATTACGAAAAACATTTTTATAATGAAAAGGAATTTGTATTTTTTTGTTATTTTTTTTCTTCTGCAAAAAAATTATTTGTCAAATTTTTGGTTTTGGAAAGAATTTTTTTCAAAAAAAATAATTCTTTCCCTTTTTCAAACAGTCTTTTGTACATTTTGTTCTTATTTGTATTTATTTTTTTTCTGTGTACTAAAATAATTTTTTTAGTTATTAACATAATAATTAATATTTCTTTGATAAATATAAAATTTGGTTGAAGATTATGTAACAAAAGTGGCGCGTCGGTGACTTAAGATTTTTTTTGCGTTTAGGCGAGGGGTTATTAATTCCTTTTGGAAAAGACTTTTGAGAAGTTTCTATTTGAACATCGAACTTTCTTTGAAGTCGGCGAGCACTTTACACCAATTTATACGCCACAATAATATACGTCATCCCCACAAGGTAATTTGACAAGGCTATTTAAAATAAAGCTTAAGGAGCACTCCATAGGACTTTTGCGATATAGAGTGAGTTTAAAAAAACACCCTGTTCGACTGGCTCAATAAAATTACTCTTGCAAAGACCATTTATATAATGATCTTCAACCAATTTTCATTTTTTTTAGCAATTTGTACATTCACAAAAATTGCGTTTTCTGAAGGCATTCGAAAAAAATTTTTGATGCTAAAATGATATTAGTTTTACTTTAGTTTATTTCTTTAACAAAATTTTATAGTTCTATTTGTTAATTTATTAATTCATTTTGAAAAAAATAAACAAAATTTGTATGCAAATTGTAATTTATATTTGACAAAGTAAAACACGAACACAAAAATAGGCATTGGAGATTTGCATTGGAGAAGTTCCAACGGCTTCTGCAATTGCAGTCTATGCGTGTATCAGGACGCTTGTAGCCCTGGAAAAACTGAAGTTACCATGCACTGGAAATCTGAATACGACCGCTTACTATGCCAATAAGTTTGCCGGTTTTTTTTAAGTTATATTTTCTTTTGCAATTTGAGCCCCTTCTTTGCCTTTCGAACAGTTGAACTCCTGAGGTTCAACTAGAGAAAATAAGACAAAATGCTAGTAGCAGTAAGGCGTTTAATATTTTAAACTTTTAACCAATTGTAGTGGGTTGTTGTACAAAAATTTACAAAGTGGTGTAACAAAGTACCGTATTTCCCCTAAAAACTGAAAAAGAAAGAAGCTCCTAATAAAAGATTCTATTCGCGGCTGATTAAAAAAAAATGTTTGTGATCGACGAGAGTGTGATTTACCATTGTTGAATTATCTTTGGGTTGCATTGATAATGTAACATAATTTAGACTGCTTGTTTTAAAGCACCAAAAGTAAGACAAAAAGACTTCCTCCAATGCCAAATGCATGCCCTAAAAAAATGTATCTTTTAACAAACCGACCCCTTTTCTGCAACTTTTTACTGGGCACTACGATTTTGGAAATATTTCACTTGCTCGATTGCCTCGTAAATAAAATCATTTGCGACGTGTGGAGAGAAGTTTTAGATTTTGCAACCATTCAGCAAAAGTATTACCATCCCGCGACATTTTTTCATATAAAATAAACAACTTAAAACCACGTAGTTCATTCATGATCAGATTTTTAAAAGTAAATGTAGAAGTGTAAAATGGAAAAATTTCAAAAAATACCGTAAGTGGAAAATAAAAATAATAAAATAAAAATAATAATTTATGTAATGTAATGCAAATTTTGGCATTATGTTTGTTAACATTTTAAAAATTTTTTGACTGAAAAAATACCAAAAAAATATTATTTTATTTTATATTAGCGTTAAATACAGTAATTGTATTTTAATAACTTACTCGTTTGGCCTAATTAACTACGGTAATTTTAAAAAGACGTTCTATGCTCAAAACGCCACACTAAAGATTTTACGCGTTATTTTCAAATCTATAGTAGTACAAAAAAATTTCAATTAAAATTTTTCAATTCAGAATTTTTGGTTTTGTTTTAATAAAAACGACTGCTGTTTTTTATTAGTTATGAATGAGTTTCATCGACCTAGAGACGCCGACCAGAAATGCAACGGCCCAAATTGCGTAAATCAAAACGAATTACAATTGAAATTGAGGCAATGCGCGCATTCCACATGCATTCCCTGTGGGCTTTCACATTTGAATGTATGTATTGTTTTATTTTTAAATGCTTTATTGCAAATACATATTTTTTTAGTCGTTAATTATTATTCCAGGGTCCTTAGGTAAGGCAAAAAGGCTATAAAGGAAAAAAATTTTTTATTGTTGTTTCAAAACAGAATTATTGTTGAATTGACACGATTTGAATGGAAGCCGACAAACATATCAAACAGATTGCATTCGAGATATTACGGTAGTATTAAGTACGGTAGTTCAGTTAAGCTTACTTCTGTTAATGCACTTAAATGTATCATATACCTGTACATGCCTATGGTAGTGCGTAGTTAGAAATAATGGAATTTTTCAAAATATTTTTCTGAATATTTTTGCTTTACCCGACAGTAAAAGTACTGACTTCATTAAAAATGTGTCATCCTTCATTTTAACTAAAACTTGTAAATTTTCAGTTTTGGATAAGCAACAAAAAGGCCCGAATCAAGTGCGTTCACACTGATTGCAATGAGAGAATCCACGAAAACGATGTTCGCTTGCTATTGAATCCATGGAATAAGGAGTTGCAGGAATATTTGCCGGATAGCCAACGTCAATTACTGTTGTATCGACACGACCGTGAAGTTATTTATTATGCGTTGGGCGGCGAGAAAAACGCGAGGCAATGCCCACAGTGTCAGGTAACCTTTTTCCTTTTATTACTTTGATTTGCTGCTTAAATAAAATTGGTCTAAGAGAGAGTTTACCTAAGCTTGCTAGACCAGAATTGTCCTGACAAACAAAATTTTCAAATTTAACAATACCGTAAATGCTAACACAAAATCAAAAAAATGGGCAAAAATTTATATTTTCGCAACTCGTAAGTAAATTTGAAATTTTATTTCAACTACAGTAGTTTTTTGTATTTTGTCGTTTTTAATGCATTATTTTTGGTAATATTAACTGTTTTTGCGTTTGTACTTGCTATATTGGTGTTTTTCTTCATTGATTTATGGTTAAAACTGATTTAGCGAATCAAAGGTGGTGTATAATTTGTTCATCTTGCGCTGAACTGAACACATGTTTTCCTGATATAAAAGTAAACTCTTACCTATCTTGGTAACTAAAGCTAAAATTACAAGGAGAAAGTTTTTACCTAGGCTTGTTAGACCAGAATTTTATTAAAAAGTTTATTTTGCAGAAACAATCATTGTAGAACCAAGATATACAAAAATTAATTGAGTAAATCACAAAACCAGTGTACGATACTGAAGAGAATAGTCCTATTGAAAATTATAATATTTTTAGAGTTGATTAATGTTAATACATTACTCCAAGTCTATGTAAAGCTGTTAGAGCATTCTTGTCTTGAATGCTTAGCATAATACCTAAATAATGTTTTATTTCATTTAAAATATCTTATTGCCTAACCACATTGTCTTCCAATTAAACCCCTTCAAAAACCGCTTTTTTTTTAAATTATGAGCAAAATACGGTATCAAAACTGCTACCGTAATTTATTATTCAAATTGCGATTTCGTTACGATAAATAATCCCAAAGTGGGAAAATGTCTGCAAACTACATTGAATTTAGAACGTATTTTCAAGACAGCCCGGCTGCAATTACGTCCGATGCCCTAACCTGCGCTGCAACACTTGGTTCTGCTACGAATGCGCTTTGCCTTGGCCCGGCTGGCAACACTTTTCGCGTAAGGCAGTTTATTTTCTAATTATCCTCGGGACCAGTAACAGGTCATTATTTATTATCCCTCTCATATTGAACACAAAAACAGCATTAAAAATTGAAAGGGTTATTGAACCATTATTCATTATAACTTGGATCCTTTAGTTTTACATTTTTGCCTATCATTGATGTTGCTTCAGTTTTCTTATAAATTTTAATGTTTGTTTTCTAGCTCTATCATTAGCATTTTTAATTGAGACAGCTAATAATTTCATTGTTAATAAACCACAGTTCACCGCAGGTTCTGGCCAAACTTTCAAAGCTTTTATCAAAACTTTGAGTCTCACCTTTCGATATGGGCTTGCGTTTTCATTTTTGTCCTTTAACTGCTATTCCCTTAGATTGAGATTTTTTTTAAATTTTAGACTCTTTAATGCATTTCTATTATGTCCGAAAATCTATGTCTCTTAAAATTGAATAGGGAATTATTTTTTATCACTAAAATCAAGATTAAGTGCAATATGCGCAATTTGCACAAAACTTTTAGAATTAGTCTAAATTAACGGTGGATAATGGGCTCAGTAACTCTCTTTGTTGTCAATGCTATTTCTTTTCTGTCTGACGTTAAACAAAAAAAAATTTTATGCAAAAACGAGAGGGTCACTGAGCTTCCCTCCCCCCAACCCATCTGAACTTAGCTTAAGCCTAAGCTTTCACTTTATGATCAGTCCAATAACTCGCTTTCCAGTTTTTTTTGCTATACATTAAATTGGTTTATTTTTTGTTGGGCGCGAGTTTTAACCTTATACTTTGGCTTGGATTAAAACATGTCAGTTTTACCTTTTAATTATAGAATTCGACTTTTTATCAAATTTGCCAGTTTAGCCATTCAATCTGCTATTTTAGAGGGCAAATGCAAAGTCTCGTGGGACGACCTCTGGAAGGGAATGTATTTGCTTCGCTTCCTTTTGATCACAAACGGATGCATATTATTTTTCATCTCTCCAATTGTTTTCCTGTTTTGTGTTGTCAGTTTGTCCCACAACGAATGGTTTTTAGTTGACTAAAATAGACAATTTTAGGGCGTCCTACCCCTAATTACTGCTTTCTCATTTCCGTGCATTGTTTTCAAAAGTATTTATAAAAGCCTCAACCCGGAACGCAATTTTCTGACAAACCAAAAGGAGTCGAACCATTGGATTGAAGTCTTCCTTTTTGTGGGTTTTATCCAACTTTTTTTTTTTGCTTTTTTTTTAGCAAAACTGTTGGAAATTATAGCGGTTTAATTGCCTAACTACGCCAAAATGAATAAACAACAATTTGCAACATCGATTTACGAAATTTTATAGCGTTTACTCGGAAATATGGATTAATAAATTGTTATAAGGCGATAACTCACAAAACAAATTTACTAAATTTTTAATCTAAAAGTCAAAAAGAAATCCAAAGATTAAGCCAAAGCAAAAGCTTATGACTAAGCCTTAACTTATATTTATGCTTATGATTGATAATATGTGCCCAAACGCAAAGGCATGGGCCAAAGACTTGGCGTAAAAATATGCCAAGGTTTACACCCAGATTTAGACGTAAAAATGTGGACTTGGCTCAATGATCAAGCTTTAAAAATTGCTATAAGGTCGTAAGCTGAAGCATAAAATTATTTAAGAGATTTGGCTCAGACTTAGGCTTAACAATTAAAGTGCTATGACTTTGATTACCTTTTAATATTTAACAAAAAAGCTAAAAAGTTTCGAATGTGTAATGCTACATTCGCATTGAACGTTTATTGCTTTCCAAAATTTTTAGTTTTGCGTCCATTTTCAAAAAAAAACCTTTTTGTCTTTTTTGTTTATATTGAAAATTAAAATTGCGACCAAATTTGGACGCAAAACGCAAAAAAAGTTTGGATGTACCGTAGCATTACTACTTCGGTTATTTGTTCGTTTAATCTTATCAAAAAAAGCGTTTTTCAGAATTTATTGCTTCTCCCTTTCACACTACTCATTGCTGTTGGGCTTGGACTTGGCTCAGTCATCACAGGAATAATACTGTACATTCTATTCTTTTGTACAATCTTTATCAAATGTATTCCCGGCTTGGGACAAGTAGGCTTTTTGAATTTTTTTTTTTTAATGTAAAGCCCAATAATCAATTTAGCGTTGGCATATAAAACATTTGAATTGTCAGGAATTTTTGCGAAAAAAAGCATAATGCAGATTTCTAGGTGTAAAAAGCGGCAAAGTTTTTCACTTTAACCGAAGCGGACGCCGAGGCTTGTCATTTAGATGAATAGTCAGGGTGGGATTTGACCCTCCAACTTTTTTGAGGAGAAGTTTACCCTAAACCAAACTGGTCTTCTTCCTTATTTTTATTTATTCCAATAATTCTGCAAGTTTTTCCACAAATTTTAGCAAAAACCCCTGAAAATGCCCTCTTCAAAAAAAAAAAAAAATCATTCAGACAATAGTTCTCTTTCAAATAGTCCAGTTAATTAATCTGCATTAAGTGATTCGGCCAATAGTACAATGAAAAAAAAGTTTTCCTGCGGGGTGTCTTTCCATGGCTAGTCAACCGGCAAGGCGCCTTTTTTTTGGTATACCGTTTAATACAATATTTTTACAGTTCAGCAGAGGAGCTAAGTCAGTTCGCTAGCATAAAAGAGTACTTATGACTAAACCAATCGTTTATTGTCGCTCCCATGCATTTCACTATTTAAACAATTTTACGATTTGATCAAAATTTGGGCTTTACATTCACAAATGATTCACAAGATATAAGTCACAAATTATAATAATCCCAATTTCAGATCGATTTAATAATAAATTGCGCGGCGACGACCGCCGGCATTTTTGGCTTCACCGGTTGCAGTGAAATTTTGCGCGACTCAAAAGACGCAAAATTGGCCGAAAGAGTGGCAGTGCAGCAGCAAGCGTTGGAAGAAAGTGAAAAGCTACCAGGTATTTTTGCCATATAACTGTAAATAGCCATGAAAAGTAAGCTTAACTATAAATATGGAGGCTTATTCCAGATTTATTTGTTTTCTCCAACCAATACCCTCCTTCCACTCAATGCCTCTTTTCAATATTTTTACTGCTTAATTACTTTTACTGTTCAATTCTTTTACAGGCTTTTAAAAAAACATTTATGTTATGTTAGTTACATAAAGTTAACATAACTTTTTTTTCTTAGAATAAAAATTGGGTGAAAACATAGAAATTCCTTAAAAAAAAAGCTTGCAAAATGCATTTATACCATACTTCTGATACTGAATTTTGTACAAAAAAATGTAATTTTTGGGTGTAATGTAAGTGGGATAAAGTGTCTGAAGTGTTGGGTATGCCTATTTCAATAAAAGACTTTGACTTAAAATTAACCCCTTTGTTTAAATGCTTTTATAATTCTTTAAAATTTTCTAATCAAGGGTGTGTTGCTGGGAAAACATTTTGTAACAAAGCTATTTGTATGAAAAAATTTCAAAAATTCTTACAAAACATAAAAAAGAAAAAATTGAAATAGTTTCTCAACAATAGATTTTTTTTTAATCATCCTTTTCTAAATGATGTAAAAAATTTGTAAAATTTTTGCGAGATTTTCGGGACAAAGCTGTGATATTTTACTCCCACTTTTTGAAATTGTTGGAGAATTTTATAGGAATTTAAAAACCTGGAGTTGGTCACTGTTGAAATTTCTATAAGTAAAAATTGTTGAACTAAATAATTTTTTAATGCACCCTTCTGTAATAAAAGTCTCCTCACCCATTTTTAATAGTTAAAAAATATACTTCCATCATACGGCATACGGCATCTGATTTTGTTTCAATTTAGCCGGAAGAAAAAATGTTCAAACGCCGCAACCAAGCAAAGAATTTTTGGAGCTGACTCCAAACACAAAAGGGCCCTGCCAAGTTCAACCGCTGGCCCAAATGGAAGACGAGAAAAGGAGGGTGAAGATAGTCTGAACACAATGGACATGGACAGCGTGCAAAACTCAAGTAACGGTATGCCAAACTTAAAGCTCCGCTCAATGTTAAACTTACGGCGTTTCAAAAAAATAAAACAGTACAGTCCTTATTTTTTTATTATCTTACAAAATTGGTTGAAAAAATTTTTTGCTTATGTTTTAGAACGAACTATTTTTCAACATTTTTTTTTGAAAAAAATATTTCTCCATTAATGAGTTTTACCGCTTGCACCAATGTCGAAAGAAAGCTAAAATAAGGACTGTATTAAAAAAAAAAAAAATGCATAATTGTTGGCAAACCGTAAAAGACGATAAAAAAAAACATTTATGGTCCAGGAACAGCGATTTTGTGGCCAGTTTACGTTTAGATTTTGAAAAGTTAGAGCTTTTTTATTTAATTATGTCTTCGGCCTACATTTGATCTAGATCTGTACGTTTTGTTAAATGACATGATTACATTGAAAAATTTTGGCCAAAAGATCTCAAAGTTTGATTTTTTTTTTTTCAATTTGAGATGCAAAACAAATTCGATGTAACCGTAGCTATGGGCTTTGGGTCTAAATATAATTTTGATAAATTAAAACAAGGCCGGGGCTTTAATGAAAGAGAGTTGACCTTTCCTTGAACGCCGACGTCAAAACGCCAGTCAGCCCAAAAGCCATGGTTAATTTTTGTCTTTTTTTAGGCAAAAACAATCGACTCTGCCGCGAAAATAAAGTAAATTAATTGTGATATGCATTATGTATTATTCAGTTTTTTTGCATTAAATGTTTTAGTATTTTTAAATAAAACTTAAACGCTTATTTGATTTCTCCCGGTTAAAGACCCGCTCACATGAACTTGGAACACTAAGCAGAAAATTTTTCAAGGCAAAAAATTAACGATTTGTCAAAAAATGGGAAATTTTCCAAAAATTTGTAAGTTATCAGCAGAAATGTAACTTTGTCTGACTTATGAGTTCAAAAAAATTGAAAAAGGAAGAAAGAAATAAACAGACTGCTTTGCGGACAAAAAGACGCCGGTCGAATAATTTTAAACATACAATATGGTACATTGGTAAGAGGACTTTTCGCCGGAGAACTTTTCGACGACGGACTTTTTGTCAGGGACTATTCGCCAGGCGGACTATTTGCCGGATTTTTATTTTTTAATGCATTTTTTAAACATGTATAAACATTATAATGAATATGTTCCTATTACATTTATAAAATGTATTTCCAGTAATTGAAATGTGAAACCTGCTTTAATTTTTTTTAATAATAAAAATTTTAAAAAATGCATTAAAAAATAAAAAACCATCAAATAGTCCCCGGCAAAAAGTCCTCCGGCAAATAGTTTTAGAGCCTGGTACATTATGAATTGTTTACTGTATTCGTCTCAGAAAATTATCGAAAAAATTTATTCCGTCATACTATTAGGTGCCTAAGTATGATAAAACTGCGTTTTTTACGATTCAAGAAAATCAAAATTTTATAATTATTTTATTTAAAATTTTATTAACTATAATTTCCATCATTATTAACAACAATTAGCCATTTTTTTGGTAAGTTATGGATGCCATCAAAGAAAAATTTGGTTGGTTTTCGTGCAATCCACTCATCTAGCCATTTTTTGACCTCTTCGTGATTGTAGAAGCGCTGTTCTGACAATCCATGTGCCATCGATTGAAAGAGATGATAATCGGATAGAGCCACATTTTTTTTGGAGCTTCGGTAGTCATTTTTTTAAATATGGTTCAGACTTATGTTTAAACATTTTGCGGAAATTTAATAAGCATTGAATGGAGTTTTTAATTCATGACAGAAAAAAACAAAATTCATTACAGAAAAAAAATTATTGAAAAAAATTGGTGCAAAAAAAAACGCAGTTTCATACTTAAGCATCTAATAATATATATTTTTTAATTATTTGTCTTTATACCTGACGCCTTATTGTCCCAGAGCCGAACAGGCTATTGTGACCAAATAAGAAAACCTTGGGCTAAAGCCTTGCCTCAAGTTATAAATTAAGCCAAAAACACGGATAAATATCAGCTTTTGGCACCTTACCGCATTGCACTTTATGCCACTGTTTAGAACTGCTTTTAATCATGTCTTTTCTGCCTGTATCACATCCAGGAAATTGCAAACAGCAACATGGAGTAAAACACAGAAACAAGTATGAAAATTTTCTAATTTTTTTTTCAAACGCTCAGAATTAAATATTAAGCTGCAACTACAGAGTGTTCCAGTCAAAGTGTATACAAAGTTTTTTAATGAAAATGTTATAATTAAATTCAAATATGAAAAATTTAAATGTAAAGACCAAATGTTATACAAACCCTATTTTTATGCAGGGTGGAGGAAAAAATATTAGATTAAGTCTGCTTGAAAAGTTAAAAATTTTTTTTTTTAATTTTTTAAAATAAACTTTTTTTTTTATTAAACTTTTGGTTTTTTGGATCAGTTAAAAGGTGTTTCACTATTCTAAGACCGTCCAAAATCTTTGAATGATCTATTTGCAAATAAAAGAAATTTTTTCGAAAAAAAAGCCAAGAAAAAAACGAGAAGACACGGCTCGCCATTTCAAATCATTTTTTCAATTCAAAATGGAGAGTGGCTGCAAAAAAAAACAAGCAATGAAATTATTACCTATTTTCAACAATAAATAAATCAACGTACAACCGGGTTACTGTAACTCATGATTTTATAATCAATCGAAAGCTCGTGATTTGAGCTTTCCAAATATAAAAAAATCATAAAAGAAAGTTGAAAATTGACCGAGAAAAATGGGTTTAAGTTTGATACTTTACTACTTAAGCTTAAGCTTACTGTAAGTTGTGTAACTTCTAAACTACATTTTTAATCATCTTTTTTAAGTACTTTTTAGAAAGCCAGTTGGCACATCTATCAAAATCTGAAAAAAAAATAAGTTTTCTGTTATCTAAACTGAATCGGTGGACTTAAGTGCAAAGCTTAAGTCAACTTACAAAACTTACGCACAGTCTAAATTTTGTAACTGCTTTACCACAATGATAATATAGCTAACTTTGTACTTGTTCAAAAACTTATGAGTTGCGCTTTTCAAATTTGTTGTTAGTTTGAAGATTTCCTGTGAACAATGCCTAAAAAATCGATTTAATTTTGTGTGCGGGAAAGACCTATTGTGCTTACAACGCTATTTTCATTTCCCATTTTTCTCACTTTTTGCAATATTTTTTGAAAAAAAACAAACAAAAGTTTGAAAAGTGCAAAATTTTTGCCTTTTTTTGATGGAAGTGTGTTTCTTGTTGTTTTTTGTTGTTAAAATTATAGTACACCCTTAATTTCTGTTTTGACAAGCCGTAAAAATAAAAATAAAATTTCTTAAAAAGTTTTTCAAAGTGGACGTTGTCTCAACACGGAGTCATTTTAAAATTTACCCATTACGGTAGAAAAATTTTCTCAATTTTTTCCATTTTTGACTACCTTTTTTTAACTTTGCTACTGAAAATAATGTGTCACTCCTACTGTCGTCCTGTTCCTGGACTTCATTAATTTAGCACCGTGGAGAACAGAGGTTTATTACACTGGGTATTCTCCGTTTTTACCCCCCCCCCACTCCCCTCCCCACTTTGTCCATAATTTGTGGATCGGTCTCTTTTTAGTGTTTAGCCAATTTTCTTTGTCACCGTTTTTGCGTTTTAATTTGTTAAATCCCGTGTTTATTTTTCCTTTGTGACTCAAGTGTGTTAGCAACGCCTTGGTGTTCTCTCCCTGCTTTGAAAATAATCCTCTTTACAGCATCAAAAATCTGTCATAACTTTTTTGTTTTCCAGTCAGGACCATCTGTGTTTCAATATTTTTGCTTTTCTAAACATATAGGCGTGAAAAGTTGTGGCATGGCTTAGGCCATCACATTCCTGTATCTTACCTGTTCTAATAAAACATTTCAAAGCCTTTACCCCCAACGGCCGACAGTCCTCAAATTTTGAATAACCTGTTTTCCGATCAGGACCGTTCTGTTTTTGTGATGCTCCAACAAGTCTTTGCTTTATGCTCTGATCCCTTTCTTGTTTCATAGTTCTTTGTCAACATTGCGGTTTTTTGGTCTCAATGCTCAAAGTTAATTTTGTTATTTTTTGCGCTGTTTTGACTTCTTTGTTTGTCCTTTCAAATAACTGTTATTAATTTTCCCTTAATTTCAGCCAGATCGTTAAATGGGATCGCACAAAACGTTTATTATCAAGCGCAGGCTCGCGACTGCCGCCAAGCGCAATCGTCCACTGCCGCAATGGTATCCGCATGAAGACGGGCAACAAGATCAAATACAACGCCAAACGTCGTCATTGGCGCCGAACCAAACTGAAATTGTAAGATTGGAGCGCAGACTTGTCAAAGCAGTTTCCGCAGCTTTCGATTTGCCAATGTTGTTATTCCCTTGTTGCTTCTGAGCTTTGCAGAATAAAACTTTTATACGTTTTTCGAATGTTTACGCAAAAAAAATATTTTTTTAATTTAAATGAAATTTTAAATGTTTTTTACGGCTTAGGATTTAAATAGTTTTTCTTTTTTTTATTATTAGTGAAAGTGGAAAAATTCAGAACAAGCTTGCGTGTCTGAAGAATGGAGTGAAGCCTTTATCCGTGGTTGAGTATGCATCCTATGCTAAATTTGGATCAATAGATTCCAAAATTTTTGCTAACGCATGTTTGCTACTGTTAATTAGTCCTGTGATTTTGGAGCGGTTTCTGATAAGTACAACACTTATTGCTATATAACTCGCGCCCACTAACTTGCTCTCCAATCCAACTTGCGCCCCAACCCTTTTTGCTCGTCATCAATCATTTTGGAAGAATAAAAAAAATGGTATTAAACCAACAATCCAAAATTGCAGTTTTTTGTCGGTTTAGAATTTTTGCTAAGCGATTAAACAAACGTAGCATGCAAAAACACCGATTGAATTTAAAGAAGAAATTCAAATAATAAAAAGTCGACTGACCGCCGTTAGGGTCCAATCAGCTAACTCTCTATCTCGACCATCATTCAACAAGAGTGTACCTCTACTATTAAAAATTAGGCAAGAAAAAATAGTAGGGGTGTAAAATTACGGTGCTGTTCATTAAGCCTTGTCAATCTAAAAAAAGACAAAGAACAATGGTTTGGTTCTAGCACGATGAGCTAGATATTTTAACATTATCTTTTTGGGGAACTATCATACTTTTGTTTGGTCTTAGCACGAAACGATGTGTAGCTAGTTAAAAATAGTTATTATGTGGACTACCGTGATTTTAATTGGTGCTAACACAATGTGCTTTATATTTAAACATTGTCTATTCAGAGGAATCTTGTAATTTTGCTTGGTCTTAGCAGGAAGTTATATAAAAAAGCAATCTTTAGACTACGGATCACTTATCCGTACAAAAATATTGCTAATAGAGAAATCAATTTTTTGTATATAATGTTAAAATTTAATTAAATTAATATAAATGTAACAACTACAACAAAAAAAAACAACATCGAAAATAACAACAAATATAAGGCAAAGAAAAAAAAACTAAAGATCAATTTCCATTGGTGGACGACAGTTTGGGCGCGTCGGACTCATTGGAAAGCTCGCGCTCCCTGCTTGGACTTTTTTTTGTGGAGTAACGCGCCGGCGAGCGGCGCCGCTTACTAATTACTTGTTGTTGTTGATGGGAAAACTCCTCCTTCAGCGCTTTGCGCAAATTGCGTTGTGTACCCTTGACGTCAATGTCAAACAACTCGGTTGAGTAGACCTCGCGGAAGACAGGCAAAAGTTTTGGCAAAATCTAAATATTAGTTATTTCAAAAAAAAATGCAGCTGAAAACCTGCATAATGAGAAAAAAATTGATAAAGCAAAGGAGTTAATTGAGCTTAGTTAAAGTGGCTGTCAAAAGATTTCACGCTTTTACGGTAAGCCTTAACATTTTAGACATACAGTAAATTTCAACAGATTAGATTTACGGTATGCGTCAACAGCATGCATTCAGTCAGCGATAATAAAAATTATAGACTTCTATGAAAAGTCAAGATTTACAGTAGTTACAAAAAGTTAAGGCTAACAATAGGCGCCGAAAAAACGAAAAAAAAGAATGTTACCGCTAAGCGGTCAAAGCGCGCAATCATATTATCCATGGCGATCGAAACATTGCCGGCCTCGATAATATAGTCTGGCAGCGGAGGGATTCTTGTGTAACGCGCGCTAAAATGACTGAAAATGACATTCTTTGCCTTCATTCGGCGCCCAACATCAAACGCCTGACGCATTGTGCTGTGCCGTTTGCGAAAAGCGTCGTCCTAAAACAACGGCGTTATTTAAATGGAGCATAGAGACAAGGACAAAATTTGAATTGAATGCAGACATAAAGACGTCGTACATTATGTCCCGTGTCTTTATGTCCGTACTTCCATACATTGACCCACCTCATAGCCGTCCTCAAAGGTGCACTCGTGGATGAGCAAGTCAGCGCCGCTGCCCTTGTCCACCAACAAATCGCAAGGCATGGTGTCACCGGAAAAGACAATTTTTCGGTCATTTCTCTCGTCCGTAAAGACAAAGCCATTTGCCATCCGAGTGTGGTGAACTTGAACGGCCAACGCCGCCTTCAAATTCCAATCTTTCGGCGAGTAAAGCGTCTCGGGAAAGTGCATACTGACGTTGATGAGCACTCTTTGATCAAATTGGTGAAGGGGGTTGCTTTGGTTGGGTGCCTTGACATTTTCGTCTCTGAAATTTTTTTACAATAAAAATCTTCTAAAATTTAGCCACAAATAGTTTGAAATAGCACAATGCATATGTCGTTTGAGCAGTCTTCCTTACTGTAGGCCAGTGTGGTTCTGGCGCAATGTGCCTTGATATTAATAAATCTCTACATTTTTATTTTGTTTTCACATGATGAACTTATTTGCTTAACTACCGTAGTTAAACTTGGTCCTGACACGATTTGACTGATATTTGATTAACACATGTATTTGGTTACTGTACCTAAGTTTTCGGCTACAGAACTTATCTATCACCTTTATTCACAAGGCAATTGCACTTTTATCATGTCCTAACACGGTATGACTGCCATTTCATCATGTCCACCGTCATTATTCCTTGGCTGCAGTAACTATATTGTATAAACATCAAATGGAATTTGTTAATGATACGCCAGCAATATAAAAAAACTCGGGTTAAAAAAAGAAGTTACTTGAAGGCTGACGGAGACTTCAAAAACATGGACACGTCGACTATCGCAATGTACTTTTCAATTTCGTCAAAATTGCGGGAATAAATGGCCAACGGCTTGCGCACATTCCGATTGCACACCACAATTAGCGGTTTGTACGGAATTCCTATAATCAAAAATAGACTAATAAATTTTAAAAATAAAAAGCAATTTTAAGGCGTTAAAAATCTTTATTGTGCTTTGAAAGAATTTAAAAAAAACCCGGACGCAACAGCAATACAATGAGCTCAGCATAAAAACTCAAACAGCAAATAGCCGCAGTGGCAAAAAGTCAGCTTAGTAAATACTTATACGTTTTCCATCCAATTTTCAATTGTTTCAATTTCCCTATTCCCTCATTCGCCCTGCAGTCGGCGTTAAAAATCTTTTAAACAAAACAACCAAAAAAAAGCGCAAAATGCAAAATAAGCTCTCGGCGAGAAATGCTTTATCAGTTCGTAAAAGACCAACATGTGCCCAATCCACTTCGCGCCGCACCAAGCATCAATCAAAAATTTCTCAAAAAGATTTTACTAACAAGTAAAAAATGTGCAAGTTAAAAAAATCTCATCAAATAATCTCCTTAAAAACAAGAAGCGGGCATATTACCTTGCTTCAAAGTCTGTTTTCCCTCAGATTCACTTCAAAACAAAACAGCCAAAAAAAGCTAACCGCGATTTTTGAACGCCTTAATTCTCTTGACAATCAACAAATACAGTCCATTCATGTGGTCCTGATGCGCGTGAGTAATAAAGAGGGCGTTCAAATTCGTGAGGATTCGGTCGCACTCGTCCGGACCAAAGAGAACGCGCAATTGTCCGTAGGCGCCTTCGCCGCAGTCAATAAAAATGTTCGAAGTCTCGCTCAGCTGCAAGAGGTAGGCGCTAACGTTGCGATACTTTGAGGGAACCGCCGACGCGGTGCCAAGGAACACAACAGACGGGTATCGGTCTTCCGGCACATTTTCCGATTCGGCAAAAACTGCAAAAAAGCGCTATGAACGACTCAAAAAAATAATTTAAAAAAAGTACGCTGATGGAATTCTTCAATCTTGGAGGCGCCGTTCGGCGCCGTCTTTAGGCGCTCGCCCAATTCGTCCAACGCCAAGTCCACAATGATTGCGTCGTCTTTGGCAAAACTGCCGCGGATCAAAAACCTTTGCAAATTCTTTGCCAAAACGATGTTGTCCAAGTTTTCGTAGTCCTAAAACGAAAAAGCAGTAAATTAACACTTCACAAAACAAGGCGCTTAATAATAAATTATATGCCTCCCAAACTTTTCGGTGCTCAAAGTTGTGGATATACCCAATGCTAATCAAAAATTTATTAGAGCCACAACCAATGTCGAAACGTACTGGCGCCTAAACAGTCAGCGCCGAAACGACGGCGCCAAAAAGTGCCGTTCCTACCAATGATCCCGAGAAAGACAAAAATTTGTACAACGGAAAAAAAACTTTTTTAATGCTTTATGCTATTTTATCTTATGCTATTTTTCTTTATTTTTTTCGCTAAAGCTTATAATCGACAAGCCGCTTCCCTTAACAGTGGTTGGCACGACGTCTAAAGGTTAGGGCTCGAGTTGATAAACAGATCTTTATGAGACCTTTCACTACGGTTGTGTACCAAAAAAAAATTATCACCACTGACAAAGAGCTTCAAAAATTAAGCTCAAAAAATGTAAGACAAGCAGCAAAAATAATTTAAAAAAATCAGCTCAAGCCCTAACAGCTTGCGCCCCATTAAGTAATGCTTCATCTTAGCTTAATTTTTTGGTGACAGCGAGTTGAATTGGTGAATAGGCAAAACGCCAGTCTAAACACCCAAAAAGAACTGAAAACAAACTATACCTGTCCCATTAAAGGCGGATAATCGACGGGATGCAAGAGCGGAAAAATGTCTTTGTTAAGTTTGTTCAACATGTTTTGCTGGATGTAAGGGCCTTCGCCCTGCGGCAGCGCAGTGCCCGACCCGTTAACAACGACATGAGTGCACTGTGAGCCCAACGACTGCATCCACTCCTGGTACTTGGGCGTTTTGAGGATTTCATCCGCCGTAAAATGGACAACATAGCTCAGCGATTTGCCTTCGGCTTTGAAACGCTAAACAGAACAACAATTAGCTAATTTCGAAAGAGGTCATGATAATCCCGTTTTCTTGTAGGAGGCACTACCATGCAGCAGTGCAAGAGAAGAAATGACAGTTAGCTAGGCCGGCGATGTCGGATGTCCAACATTTATTTGTTTTAAGTCAAGTAAGCAAGAGAATAGCAAAAAGACAAAATATAGTCTGCTAAGAATTTTTTTTCTTTATAAGAACAATGAGTGTTGTCCTGATTGGAAAGCCTTTCTCAAGCAAAAAATTTAAAAAGTGCTGAAAAATTAGTCTGAAAATATGCAAATTTTGCGTAAATTAAAAAAATCCAAAAAAGGAAATGAACAGGGTAAAAAAACGTCATTTTAGAACCCAAAATTATTTGTAGACGGGTGTTGTTTAACTAAAATTCATCGCATAATTGTATTGGACTGAATAATTGTCGGTCAAGCGGAATAGTGTGCTTACATTGATTTTTTATTCGATATGTGAGCAAATTTTTGACAAACGAAGTATATGAGACAGTAGAGGACACGGTTTGCCGATTCCATATCAGAAAGCACTATCTTGAAGCAAAAGCCAAAGAAATTTTTTTGGATATCATATTTCAAACATAAGCAGCCGCAAAAGAGGAAAAAGGCAGGCGCCATCAGATATCAAACTATCATACAAAACTTAAATGATTGTATTTTATTTAAATAAACGAGAGATAAACAATCCTGCAAAAAAAATGGTTAATAGGCCAAAAAGTCGTGAAGTGAATAAAAATTCATTTACTCTCACAGTCCACATCTTAAAAAATATGAAAAATATATCCGTTTAAAGGCAAACATGAAGGACGTAAAAAAAATAATTGTCAGTTAAGAGCCAAACACAACCCCAAAAAAAAAAACAAATTAAATGCAAACCTTCATGTGAGAATTATTAATGATAGAATGCAATTTGTTCTCCGTCTCCACGTCGGCAATGAGAAGCGTCGACTTGTCATTGGCGCGGTCCGACAAGTCGTCCGCGTACACGTCTTCCGGACAAACGACCCGACCGTCCGGAAAAGTAATCGTCTCACCCGCTTTCAAACGACCGATCAAAGGTCCTTTTGGGATTTTCAAGTTCATAATCTTTAAGACATCAATACGTGGCGGAGCGCTCTGCAATTGCAAAAAAGTTTGATTGGAATAATTAGCGAAATTTTAGAGAAAAAACATTAAATATGAAAAAAATTCCGAAAAGCCTGAGGCAAGCGAGTAAGAAACTGTTTCGCAGAACTCCTCTATCTGATTTTCGACAATTTTTTTTCCATTAACTTTCATGCAGTAAATAATAAAAAAAATGACAGAAAAAATTGCACAAAAAATTGATTTTTTAATTAAGCCTCGGTTTGTCCGTGCTTATCTTTGTCTGAGCGTCAGTTTGTCAAAGACTCATGTTTTAAAACTCGAAATTTATTAACTCACCCTAAACTCAATTAAATAGGCGACGTCGACCATTTGATTCGAGGAGAATATGTTCTGCAAATTAGGCTCGAACAACGGAATATAAGTAACTTTGAAAGCTGGGTCTTCGTAAAACTCCTTGACGTACGTAAGCTCCTCAACGGAGACGGGATACTTGGCAATACCAAAGTCGGAGTCGAAGAACGGCCGTAAGCACTCCAAGTACTGCTTGATGCGCATGGGGCCGTGAATACGCGTCTGTACATTGGTTACCTCTTTGGCCAAAAGAACGCCGGAGATGCCGCCAATGTTTTCCCATTTGGCTAAAAATCGAAAAAAAAAATTAAACATCGAAATTTGAGGACTATTTAGGTCAAAATGATGTCGGACAAAAAAACGTAAAAATTAAAAAAAATTAAAATAACGGAGTAATTTTTTAATGAATTTCTGGCATGAATACGGTAAACGCAGCTAAATGTACCATAATGGTAAACATAAAATAAGAAAAAGGCTGAGATTTTTGAAAGCGTGCCGTATAAAAATATTGAGCTACGGTATTAAAGCAAAAGAATTTTTTCATAAAAATGACTCACCTCTCGTCACAAAAAAGTCGTGAATGTTGGTTGATTTTACGCGAAGCGTTGAGAGAAACCTGGAAGTTCCCTCCGGACAATTGAACAAGTAAGTCTTCAGCGGAGTTTTGATCAGAACAGACGGACTGATGTTTGTTGTCCCATTGCTGAGAATCTGTAACAAACATTATAACTGAAAGCGAAACAGGGAAAACCTCAAGGGAAAATGGTGAGAAAATGAAAGACTTAAACGAGGAATTAATAAATGAGAGTGAATAAACCTCAAAAAAGAGAAAAGGTGAAAGAAAAACGTTATTAATAAAAAGCTTAGAATAAAGCAGGCCGTTTAGTGATTCAATTTCGGAAAAAAAATTAAGACTGACGGGAGTAAACTGACGGCAAAAGACCAACTCGCGCCCAAAAAATATTGCTTTATCGGACTACTCATTTCTTTTCAATTGATGACGAGCAAAAAGGGTTGGGGCGCAAGTTGGATTGGAGAGCAAGTTAGTGGGCGCGAGTTATATAGCAATAAGTGTTGTACTTATCAGAAACCGCTCCAAAATCACAGGACTAATTAACAGTAGCAAACATGCGTTAGCAAAAATTTTGGAATCTATTGATCCAAATTTAGCATAGGATGCATACTCAACCACGGATAAAGGCTTCACTCCATTCTTCAGACACGCAAGCCTAAGTCACAAGTGCCCCGACCAAAGCAATAAGGCTTAACAATTACCTCCAGGGAAGCGCTGGTGGGAATGCACCCCATTTCGTTGAGCGGCGACTCCATTTTCATCCGTTTACATTCCATTTCCGCCATAACTAAAAAAATGGTAGTTTATTTTCCTGCAATTAAAAAAAGAAAGGAGAAATCTTCGAAGCAAGTCTGATTGAACCAAAATAAAAAAAATGCCCAAATGGCAACATTTCAGGTTACAAGACTTTGGCTTCGTCATTAAAAGTAATAAACAATAAAACAAATTGACGAGAGATGGCTTAGAGTCAATGGACTAGTTATCCAATCAATCGCGCATGATCTCTAGTTTGCCGGCGCTTTAGCTCCCAAATGCGAGTAGTCGCATCAACGGCTTCACGCTTTTAGTTACCTAGTCTCAGAACATATAATCTGACAACTAATTTTTAAAGGCGGTTGAGAGAGAGGAGTCGCAGGTTTGACTTTCAGGGTGGCTTATTTGTGCATATAAATATAGCTTACAATTTTCACACAAATAGTGTTTTAATCAGTTTTAGCAACTAAGAAAATTAAAAAACCCACCGAAAATTGAGATTTCGAAGTATGATCACACTGACTTAAAGGGGCGTGACCCAGTCTCTTTGTGTCTCTCAGTCTCTTCAACCTTGGTTTATATGCCAAAACTTCAGGCCCTATGGTCGACCACCAAGTTCCACCAAGATCCATTGTTTTTAGCACATTTGAGAGTCCTTAATGGGGGGACGTTTTGTGTCATAAATTGTTGGGTACAGTGCTTTTGTTTGAATCCAAAATGAGTCCAGGTGACTCGAGCTTAAACCTATTAGAACTTGAAATCAAGCAAAGCTGAATGTATAACGGCCCAAAAACTACCTCCCTGATCCCAAAATTATAATCAAATGAGTCTAAAAATTACTGTGGCACTAAAAAGTCGTATAGACTCATTTCGACTGAAATAAAAGCTTTGGTTGGAAACTTATTCTACTCTAAGCCCTCAGAGAATTTGTTTTCTAGCAAATGAGTTGCAATAAAGAAAAAGGAACATTCTTTTTTAAGGTTAGCTGAATAAACTCCACAGATGGCCAGGCCCTTTTTTTTACAGTCTCAAAGAAAGGCTCAAGCCATAGTACGCCAAGTATTTTGCAAGCTTTATCACTTTGACCACTTTAAAACTGCTTATAATCCAAAAAAATTGAGAATTTCCGTCAAAAAAGAACAAGGCCCAAACCTTGATTTAAATTACCGATGGAGTGAACCAGATATCTGTGCCGAAAACTTGAATTCAAATGAGTTCGTAATTCGTGCCTGTGCTTCTTTACTTCTTTTAACAAGTCCTTGTACAACTCCGAGTTGTTTCCGGATTTGGGCGGCGCGGAGTCGGCAAAGCGTCGTTTGACTAAGACAGAACACAGGCAACAAGGATGTTTTAAATTTTTTAAAAACTGTTGGCCAACGCTGAAGAACCTCATTTAGCGATTATAAGCGTTGCATAATGCAAAATTGCAAATTTTAAACCTCCCAAAATTGAGAATTTTGCCTGATGATAAAAAATATTTTTTTTAAAGTGGGCAGAACGCCAATATCCCAATAAATGAAAAACAGTGTGTATTCCTTTTTGTGTCTGGCAGCACCTCAATCCTATAGGAGCTTTTCAAGACGGTAAATTTAAGACAAGTTGGTTTCTCTGCTTTAGTTAACTTTGCGCACGGGCGATAACGTGACCAATGAAGCTTTGCTGAGGTGCGTTTATTGCTGGTTGAAAACTTCTACCAATTGCCCGCCATGGTGTTCTGAAATATGGACGCCATTGGCAATTTTTGGACGCCCTCATGGGGGCTAATAGGCTGTATGTTAGGAGGTTAACGCTTTTGTTGCATTTGAGTTTTGGAGTTTATTTGTCTTTTGTACGCGGAGTTTTTTTTATGCACAAATAATAAAAAAAAGATTGCATAGTAATTGATCTTGCGAATACTCCGGCTTTAAACCCAGTCGATATTAAACACAATGAATGCTTTTACTCTGTTCAAAAATTGTGTCTCGGCAAAAAAACAATAAGTGTTGTAAGTTTTTTCCATCAAATATTTTGAGTTTGCCGCAAAAATTCCAAGAAATTGGATATTTAAGAGCAAACTGTATGGCCGTAAATTCAAACAATAATTCGGAAAAGGAAATACGAAATGAACAGGGAACAATTGATGCATGAAAAAATGTTGATCACACATATTAAAGACCGGCATAAAATGGTAGTAATTAAAACCAGTTGCAACTTTGATGTAAGAAGTTATTTGTTTGCATTTGGCAACATCAATTTTTATCGCACAGAGCATCAATTTATTTCTTTTTCTTTAGCTATTTGCGCCATTTGAGTAACAAATGTATAAAAAAATTATCACAAGGAAAAATGCGATTAAATGATAGAAAAAAGTATTGACGACCTTGGCAGGATTCGAACCTGCAATCTTCGGTTCCGTAGACCGACGCGTTATCCATTGCGCCACAAGGCCACTAAGAGAAGGCATTTTTTGTTTTGTTATAAAAAAATATTAGGGGAGAGGTTTGGGATAGCAGGACGCAAAGAAACATCTCCACATTTTTTTTATAAATTCATTTAAATCATGTCAGATTTTTTAACGACAAACCAAAAAAAAATTAGCTATGAAAAGCTTTTTTGATATCATTTTTCTTTACGGTTATTTGATCTTTTAACTGGATTGCAGTTTTACTATGGAAAGTTGTAAAAACATTTCATACGCAAAACGCCCGGCGAAGGGTCTTTGTCTGTGCTGTTTCGTTACATTCCACCCATTAGTCTAATTTTTAAATCTCTATGAAATACTGTAAAATGATAACGATCAGCAATTTATAATTTGTCGATATTGTGAAGTTCAATTTTTGACAACGCTAATATTCCAAGAAAAAAAATTGACCGCGGAGACAAAGGGCGGAATTATTTAAATTTTTTCTTTTATAGTACGCAAAGATCAGCTAACTTTCGGTGATTAAAAGTAATTGAAAATCAAAGTTGCCGCCAAAATAAATATCACTAGCGTGATCAGCGCAAAAAACTGAGTATGAATCCGACAAAAAATTTTGTAAATTCTGGAGGGGGGGAGGGGGTAAACTGCACAATTATTAATCTTTTTTTTTACTGCCGTTAGACCCATTGTGATTGTATTTGATGAACTCTATTTCATACGCCTATGTTGATTTTTTTTTATTTTAGTTCCGGAAATATTTTATTGGAAATATAGAATAGTCAGGGCTGAAAACATTATGCAAAAATTCAAAAATATGAGTTCTTTTACATTCTTTACTCAAAACGATCGTTTCAAGACGTTGTTTTATTTTAAAAGTGTTTGAGAGATTAAATAAACATTTTTTTCATTTAACTCAACGATTTTAATTTTCAAGCTACTACGCGCTCAAATTTTATGTTCCTTAATTTTTAAAACATTGAAAAAAGTGCAATTTCAAGTTTGGCGCAGAAATATACCTTCGAAGAATAAAGCCATTTTTCGGCAACTTAAAAAGCAGTTCAATTTGAGCTTTAAAAGCTTGTAATCAATCTCAAAACCAAATGTTTTTTGACTTTTAAAATTCAGTCTGACTTTTGACATTAAAAATAAATAAAAGGCTGTCTAATCAATGTATTTAAATGCCAACGAGCCTCAATGACTTTTATACTCAACAAGCTAATTAACACAACTCAACAGGAAATATTGCAAAGCTGTAGGGGCCATACTTAGCGTGGTTCGAGACATCTGCACTTGTCCCATTTTTTTCATCTTAGATTTTAAAGCACATTTTGCTTACTGGAAAAAGGGGTCCCTAGATTTTTTAAATTACTTATGTGTCTGCAGACGCGTCTGTATATATCAAAATATCATTTCCCTTTCATTTTTTGTTGTTTAAAATTTTGTTATCCTCACGGTTGTGCTTGAATACTCGAACAAAATACTGTAGGAGTGAAGTGTACTATATTATAAGCAACAAAACGAACATTTAACATGGCCTTGTGCCGCAAAATGGATAACGCGTCGGTCTACGGAACCGAAGATTGCATGTTCGAATCCTGCCAAGGTCGTCAACTATTTTTGGAAATTTTTTGTAAGTTCATTATCTAAATAGCCAAACTCAAGTTAGGTATGTTACACGAAGATTTTATCTTTTGAACACGTTATTTTTTCGTGGTTAGCATTCTCTATAAGCAAAATTTCAAAAAGTTTAATACCAAACGCCAAATGTCTATGAGCTGAAATGTTTACTACACCAAATGTTCATCGCTTCACAACTAAACTGTCCAAGTGATTAAAGACCAAATGCCCAAGTTTTCTAACGTCTGACTAGCGTTCGCCCTGTCAATCAAACAGCGGAAAACATTCGGTCTTAAGTACAGTGTGTTTCAAATAGTTGGTTGGTTGGAGTTTTTGTAAATATCAAGTGGATATTGCAGACTAAAGCTCGTTAATGTTAAGTTATGGCCAATAGAAGAGATTTACGCAATTAAAACACCTTTAAACCAACGTGAAAACAATAAAACAGAGGTGAGATCGTCATTTAGAAATAATCCAAAAACCAACAAAACACCATAAAAAATTTATTTAGGTCCAACTAAGTTGAAATTTTCTACATTATATTAGAATTATGATTAGCCATGACAAACTGCAAATTTTTTATACCGATTGGTTTATTTATTAGAGTTTTACAGCCAAAAATATTGGTAAAGCCATCCACTGCATAAGTTGAAGTTTTGATTGTAACATTTTATCGTTAAAAAGCTTGGGATTAGGACGAAAGATAACAATATGCAAACTATGCTAATTGATTTATGTTTTGTCCTTAGTTAGTATCATTATGCAGTAAGCATCAAAACTATGGCCGCACCAATTTTTTTTTAAATTTATTATAAAAAATGGATTTAACCATTGTTTCGAGGATCTAAAAAAACCTATAATCACATTAATTGGATAATTTTGAATTAGAAACATTGACCCTTTTTGCGTTTAGTAAGCTTACAATTACGTAGCATATTCTTAAAAATAATCATTAATTGAAAAAAAATAAACATAATGTTAAATAAAGTGTTAAAAACCCAAATGGTTTTGACGCGGTTGAAAAAACCGTTTTTTGATATTTAATAAAATTTCTTCAAAAATAGGAATTTAAAATTTATCCAATTTATGTGATTATATGTTATTTTAGATACTCTAAACAATTCTCAAAACATTTTTTATAATAAATTTAAAAAAAAATTGGTGCGGCTATAAATTTGACACGCACTTTATGTTGTGTATGGATGCTTGTGGATAACGAATGGATAACAAATGGGTTTATTAACGAATCACTTTAAAACATAACAAATGAAAAGAATAATAATAACTCAAAGCTACTGTTTATGGTTTTAAAAAATTAGATGGCCAATGTCTTACATTCGGTTTATTTACCGATTCGCCAAAAGTAATTTGAAAATGTCAACGGCTACAAATTAAAAAATTCTAAATTACTGTAGTTTTTTTCGTTTTAAACCAGTTTTTCTTTAAAAATGCTGTCAGTAAGACCAAGCCAAAAATTAGCTCAAAAACCGGCTCTGTATGTTAATTAATAAAACAGTATTGCATATAGCCTCAAAGTGGTTGACGTCTTCATGCTTTGAGCTTCGTGTTTTATCACAATTGTCTGTTGATGTATGCGCCAAAAAAATTCCATGTTATTAAAAGTGCTTATAACAATTTTCCAACGACTTTCACACAATCAGCACATGAAAGCGCATTCATTTCAACTTTCTCACCCCTTCAAAAGTTTGGGTTCTGAAAAGGCAATTCGATTTCAATAAAACGTCTCAAATCTTCGCAAATTGATTGTTAATGAGTTTCTCATTTGATTTTTATGCATTTATTGGTTTTTCAAAAATATTTCACAATTTTTCACTCCGCCCCTTTTCTTATTGTGTGAAACCATTCTTGGAGAGTTTGTATTGTTCATAATCCAGCCAATTGCCAATCTTTTCTTTTATTGTTCCTCTCCTTATTCCATGATTTTTTTCTGCGCAATTTGTTTTCTCTAGTCTTTTTCAGTTCCTAATCTCATTCTGGAGGAGGAATTGCTATAGAAAATAACAAGGGAGGAGGAAGACGGTCAAGAAGACGTTTTCTTCACAGTACTTCTCTTTTGTTGTTGATCCAGCAAAAAGCAAACGAAAAATATTCTGTCACTTTTCGTCAAAAAAAATATTTTTTGCCGTATTTTTTTCACAAAAAGGCGAAAAAATATTTTTGTAAAATATTTTGACTTGAAAAATTTGTCTCAAATTTTGACTTACTTTTTTTTGCGACGGTATTTGAACTGTCTGTTTTATAATGTCGTCTCGAGCGTCGAGACAGCAGTAGCGCCGATTCCAGTGAAGAATTTTCGCGCAAGGTATTGTTTTTTAAGCTAAAATCCAATTTTAACAATCGTTTCTGGACTTTTACTTCTTTAAAATAAAACTTACTTACTTAAACTTGGATTTAGCATTCGTTAATTTCCTCTCACTTGATGCACGAAGAGATCGAGCCATATGTTCGGAGGAAAAGGTCAAACTCGGCGTCGGACAAAAGTGTTGAGCGGGGCAAGAAACGCGCGGACAATCTGAGCGAAGAGGTACTTTACTTTCTTTTTGCGCTTTGTATTTTGAAACGTCTTTAATTGGTGGGCTTACTTGTTAGCTGAAGCCAAAAGCTATCCAATAACTCAGTAAAAAATTCTATTGAGCTCAATTTATTGAGAAATGTCTCAAAACTGAACACATTTAGGAGCAAAACCTGCTTAGAACTTGCATTAATTCACGTGAGCGCCGCCGTATGCATGATTTGAACGACGCGTTGGACGATTTGCGACGTGTTATCCCCCACTCGGAAAATTCAAACTTACGCAAAATGAGTAAAATTGCGACGGTGATTCTTGCCACAAATTGGTTGGTTTTTCAATTTGGCAAAAATATACTACAATCGAAGCCTCTTTCGAATGGAGCACTATTTTTTAATTTAACTCTTCTTGCTACCAAAAAGCCGTTTTTAGACAATAATGTCTAGTTTTCAATTAAACCGCTTATTGATTTTTTGCTAAAAATTTAAGGTCAAAACATTAGAATAAAATAAAATATTAGACTCTGCGTTCAGTTTCCTTAAAGTTAAGGAAACTGAACCCCCTTTAAGTTAAGACCGTTACAAATCAAGGTCCATAGAAAATTGAATTTTACAGCGCTTTATTTCTCAGACCGGCTTTTCAAATATGATTATAGGAGGGTACCCTATATTGTGGATTTTTCATTTGAGTCCAAAATAAGTCCACGTGATTTCACCTTAAACCCACGTATCTTGAATACGGTCAAAATTTTACCTTAATTCATAAAGACAATAAAACCACCTCCATAATTCTGAAATTGTTTTCAATTGAGTTTGAAAATTTCGGTGAGCCTGAACCAAAAAGCCATTTGGATTTATTTCGTACTCAAATGAAAGCACTGCTGATTGACGTATAAGAAGCTTATCAACACAAATACTTTGCGGGGCATACAGTAATATAAGTGTACTGTGTACAATGAAATTTAATACACCGAAGTTTACTTTTTTCAGAAATGCACAATTTAAACGAAATATTTTTAACTGAAATCATTAATGTTTTTTTACCCTCTACAGTAATTTTTTAAGTTCCTTATAACCTTTAAAAAAAGTTTTTTATTGGAAAGAGACATTTGTAGCGCTTACAATTATACAAAGTTACGGTAAACAAATTTTAATCACTTTTTCGCATTTCTTGCTACAGTATTCGAGTCAATTATCGTTATTGACGTGAATTATACTAAAGTAGCACACTGTAATTATTTAATTCATTTAGGATTCGACAACTAACAGCTGAAGTTGAGCAATTGAAAATGCAAAATGTGCGTTTCCGAAACGATATCACTTCACCCGCTACTTCCCTTGAAAACAATGTTTTACCGGTAAACACGGTAACGCCATTTCCGGATTCATGTTCAAAAAAGAGATCATCACCATTAATTTCCGGCAATTTATTAATTCCTCCTTCTGCGAAAAAAAAGAATGTTTCCCGTTTGTCGCAGCCCTTTATGCAAGTACAACAGCAGCACCAGCTGCTACATTGTCAGCAACAATTCCCGTTGCTGCCACAATTTATAGCAACAACATTTCATAATATCGCTGCAAACGCAGTGCTTAATGCTACTTGTCAAAATCAGTTTCAGAATCGTAAGTTTTCCCTCAATAAACAAAATATATCAGTCGATTTTATGTATTAGAATGTATTAGCAATTATAAAAGCCTTTATTAATTTACCATTTTATACCGCAATCGAAATGAAATCATTTTCATTGCATTTATTTTTGATTTTATGCTGATTGCTTGCTTTAAGATAATTTCTTTACAACTTTACAAATTTTAATTTTACTGTACGTTAATCAAAACATTTTTTATTTTATAACTATTCAAAATAATTTATTTTCAGGGATATCGAATCCGAATAGTCTGGATGAAAAAATTAAATCGGCTCTTCAACTAAGACAATTTCTAACATCCACAACAGCTGTCGACTTAATTAACAACAACAAAAACATCACATCTGATTTTTTCTCCTCAATTACAAACAAAAGCAATTTACCAACAGCATCCCTACTCACCACCACAGCCGATGTTAATCAAACAAAATGTGACAATGGAGCTGCTGATACACATCCTCAATTCAATTCAGCTGAACAATCGAATGCTGAAAACATCAGCAAAAACATCAGTTTAGACAGTACTGATAATTTTATTAATGAATTATCATCAACGAATTGTTGCCAACAACATCATTTATTGTCGCCTGCATCAGCCTCAACTACTGTATGCCTTTGCGTCGCATGCATTTTATCATCAAAAGACAACACAGCAAATAATGCGCCCAAGCTGGAAGAAAGACAAACGACTAACAGTAGTATGCAAAAAATATTAGATTCAATCAATGTTACAGAACGCGAAAGTTTTGCACATACCGTAGCTAGCAATGAGCTAGCAACCTAGACTTGTCTATACAGTATTTAATTTGGTTTATTGATAAATGTTTGATTAAGATATAAAGATGTTTAATATGCAATCATTAATCTGGCCATAAATTTAATTTTGCCCGCAAATCGTTTTTTATTGCACAATGAAAAATTTGACACAAAGTTAAAAATAATTTTCGAGGTTTTGCCTTTCTCCAAAAATTAACACAGTAGCGTTGTGAGTTAAGTGGATAATACTGTTAATCTCGGGAACAAAAAACTTGCAGTGAATTGCGTGCGCAAAAACATGCACTTTCACACGAACACACCAACAACAATACTATTGTACATGTGTCTCTGCGTGTGTGTGTCTTTGTTTGTAAGTGAAAAGCAATTCATAATATTTCAATTGTTGTTGCTTTTATTTGCTATGACTGCAAAGTTGTTACTGTTGTTCCTACAATGCTTTTTTAATCTGTTTAAATAAATAATAATAAGCCTGAAGGGGGTGGCGGAGGAGGAGGGAGAAGAAGGGAGTACTTTATTTTTTAATCCGCTAGAAAATTGAATTTTGAGAAATTATAAAAATTTTTGTTTTTGGTTTTTTGCTTTCTTCCTTTATCCTCTTTTCTCGTCCATTCTTCCCCCTCCTTTGGTAAACATTTTTTGTTCTGTTAAAGGCATAATTTTGATAATCGTTTTAAATATTCTTTAAATTTAATTTCTGTGTTCACTTTATGACAATGCTTTTGAAAACAAAAAGATTTTTTTTATTGGTTGTCAGAACAACGTTTGGTTGCTCTGAGATTGATTCCAGGCTTTGAAGGCTCAAATTGAACTGCTTTTGGATATTTAAACGTACTTTTAAGGATTCTTCAAACTTTAATACTACAAAAACAGGCCAACCTCATTGTAAAAAATCCAGACATAATGAAGTTTTGAGGCTTTGGCTTTGGTCTTGTTGTAAACCACAAAAACCTAAGACTCTATAGTTTGCATTTTTTTAAACTCAATTCTATGGATTTGAATCATTTTCGCATCATTTTCGGACGTCCCGGACACACTCTTTATCTTGACGAAACGTTTTCTAACTCTTACCATAACCCCAATTTAGACATGAGGAAGAACGCCAAAATAATTATTTATGTTAATTATTTCCCAAAACTTTTGTGTCCTAATGACATAACCTTAATTGAGTTATTCTATTTCCTGGTCTCTTTGTTATTTTTTATTGGTGGTTGTGCAAGTCCTCCTTTCTTGGATTTGCACAAATTTGCTTGTGTTATTCTTGATAATCTCAACAATAGGATTATAAATGTGTTAATGGCATGTATAACACGTCAAAAAAACAATGTTCTTCACTTCTTATTGTTCTCTTCAAATTCGAGAATAAGCAAAAACAAAAAGAGGGGAGAGAAAGGAAGAGACAATTCCTCCGGATTACATAATCCTTAAATACACTGCTTGATGACTTCCCAAAGAATAAATCTCATCAACAAAATTATTGGTTTTGGTACAAAAACATAATAATAACAATAATAATTTTTTAATGTTACAATTTTATCTTGTAAAATTCAAAACCTTTTAAACAAAATTTTCTTCTTTTGCTTTTAAAATTGCACATGTTAAACAAAACAAAAAGAAATGAAGAAGTCAATTCTTTTTATAATGGAGAAACACCCAGTCATTTTGCGCAGATGGGTTCGCCTAGCTGTTTGAGCGCATTTTTGAGGGCCAACTGTATAATTAAATTGATGTCAAGTTCTAGTCGATATTCAAGTTTTTTTTTGCGCTAAATACTTATTGTGTTGATGGAAATGTACCGTAATTTGTGCCATGTTCAGGCGCCTAAACAAATTTAAAAATTCAAGATTTTGTGGGTTTTTTTTTGGCGCTGGAAATAGTTACTGTAACTGTAACAAATTGCTACATTTTGGCCATTTTGGCCCAACTTCACAATAAGCAATTACAATACACATAACCAACTTATATTGGTAAATTCAAGATTTTGTTGATGTTTTGGCATTGTAATGATAATCGTTTCCGTATTTGTAATAAGTTATAATTGTAACACTAAACGTCTAAACTAGCTATTTACTGTAGCTCTGCCTTAAAAATTAAGTTAATCGTTGCTTCAAAATGAAAAGTGTTTTAGCTTTAGAAATGATTATTGTAACTGTCATAAACTGCTACTTTATTCTAAGTACAGTACACCTAAACTTCATACTTACAGTAAAACTAAATTTATAAGTTACAACAACTCAGGCTTAAGTAATGGCTAATGTATGTCATAAATGTATACCGTAATTCTAACCTCAATTACTGTGTACGGTACTGCAATAAATTTCTCTGCAGCAAAACGATTACAGTAACTGCGTTAGTGAACTGGTACATTAAATGATTTACCGTAGTTTGGCAGGTATTTTTTTTCACAAATTTAACACCAGTCCAAATTTTATGAGCACTGTTTTTACAAACAAGATACCACCACCCCCAGAAAAAATTGAAATTTTCGTTGTGGCAGTTTTTTATTCCCAAATTAATTTAATTTTTATGGTTTTATCTTAATTTACAAGTGTTTAGCGCTGATTAATATCTGCCGACAACTTCCTTTTAGTTGATTTGTGTGGTTTTATTTTATTTCTCCCCACCCTCACACATACCAACACATTAATTTGTGATTAATTCTTTTGGGTTAATTGGAAAACGGAGCGCTAAACTAAAATAAAATATTTTTTTTGCCACCGCAAATTCTAAAAAATTTCTATAAAAAATTTTTTTGTTAAAATTTATTTTGGGAATTTGGCATCAACACTGACTGCTACAGTACTCTACTTGAGAACTGTGAGGAAGTCTAAGCGTTTTATAAGTCACATTTCAGTGCAATTAATGACTGTTTGACTTCTTCTTTTGCTTTAGTTTTTCAAGAAATCTTTTAAGCATTTATTTAATAAAAAAACAAAAATTAGATGCCATTGAACATTATTAATGCTACGTTTACATTAAACTTTTTTGCGTTCAAAATTTTTTATCTTGCGTTTATTTTCAATGCGAAAAATTCTTTATGTTCAGTGGGGTTAAATTCAAAATCAAAATTGAGTTGGACAGAAAACGCATTAAAAAATTCGGTGTATTTGTAGCACAACTAACTTTTTGACTGACTAACAAACTGCCACTGTGTGTAACAAAAAACAGTCTTTACTTATCGCTCAACTCAACAAGTATTGCCAGTATAAGCTTACGGCGCTCATAAGTGAAAATTTTTTTTTATAATTTTTATCAAACCATTAATTTCATAATTTCTGTTAACGAAAAGCTTGCTTCCGAAGAACCGTTACACATAGTTATTACTAGGGTTTTGCAAAATAAGACCGACATCGTGTTAATTGTAAAATATAATAACTTAAATTAGGCTAGTAGCCTACACTGTTTCAAGTTTTAAAGCCAGCATGATATTTGAGTGCTTTATTGAAGATTTTTTTCAAAATAACTTCTTATACAAATGTATAATAGGCCCCGCGAAAGGATTATGCCTCGCCAAGCGATAACGGCGCAGCTCTGTTACTGAGTGTCAAAATTTTAAGCAAACTATACAAATTAATCAAACGTTTGTACTTGCTACAGAAATTTAGGGTTTAGAACTCTTTTGAGTTGCCCTAAAAATGATTTCCATTTTTGATGATTTCAATTCACGCAGACAATTCGTTTGTTTGCAAGACACGCCGAGTAATAAAATTTGTGGCAGTTATTTTATAGAATAGAGCAAAACAAAAATGAAACAAAAGGAATTCAAAATGGAAAAAATTTTGAACCAAAAAAATTAACCTTAACCACGACATAGATCTTGGTAAGACCAATTTTAATTTGAATAAATTTTGATTTTGTTGACAAAAATTGTTTCATTGCAAACTGTCAAGCTCTATTCATTAAATGAAGAATTAGGACCCCAAATTCCATGTTCAACGCTTTTATTGTGTTTTCAAAAAAAAACAGTCATTATTAATTACTCATAAGTTTTTAAATGATTAAACATTTTTTGGCACAAAAGTAGTAAAAACTGCACGGCTTAACAAACTAAACGATAACCGACTTCACCAAACGACAATATACAATTCAATTTTTTTGATTTACAGTACTCATTTAATTTATTTCTGGCGGACAAAAAAAGTTGGGAAAAATGGAAAAAAGTGTGAAAAATTAAAAAGGCGGAAAGTTTCATTTGCAATTTTTTGTTTGATTTAAAAAATGAGCAAAAAAAGTGAAACGGTAAAATTTATTGTTTTCTCATTAATCTCTTTCTGTCTTTCTCTTTAAACAATTTGCGAGGCGACAAACGAGTTTTGGATATTTAAATTTTTTACAGTAATTCGGGAAAAAATCCCCATATCATTTTTTTAATATAATTTTGCCTGCAAGTTTGAATATTTTTGAATTGAAATTTTTTTTGTGAGATTCAAAGAGCTTTTGTCTTAGTTTTTCTGACATTAAAACAAAATTATTTTTGTTATCCTCAAATTTGAAATGGGGGACTTGAAAATTTGGTTTAAAAAAATTGTTAAGAAAGAGCTAAGCTACCGCATATTAGGAGCTTTGCAACTAAGAATATTAAGCCATGTAATCTCATCGCATTGCTGTAGCAGTTTAAACCTTTTTACAGTTATGCATAACCGCCAAGCACGCTAAAATATGAATGCTTACAATTCTGCTACAGTGAACATGTTCCTATTGTAATTCCCCAAATGTAAGATTTAGGAAATCTGTCTTTCTCCGTCTTATTTAATATTTTAAAATTAGCCATCAACTAATTACAGAAAAATAATCATGCTAACTAATTAACCGTTAAAATCCTACTATATAGGTCTATTACAGTATGCATAAGCATCATGTGACAGTAACCGAAATAAAGTTACAGTAGCGCTATTGTTTTATAATATAAACCGACGTAATCTATCTACAATAATCATTAGTTTTCTACAGTATAAACGGTTGCACTTCTGCTACAGTAAAATTCAATACCATAAGTCATTTTGAAAATTTTTTGCTTAATGTTCCAATTATTATTCGCAAATGGCAAAAGTCTCCTTATTTATTTGTTTTCCCTTCTTTTCCTGACATAAGGTTATTCATACAGAAAAAACAAAGCAATTGCCCCTATATTGCGGTTGCGAACTTTGAGAGACAATAATTGTTAATGTGTAAATTTGGGTTGGCGGCCGACAAATTTGAAACTTTAAAGTGAAAACAGTCCGAAAAATTGGATCAAATTTAAATTTTTCTTGTCAATATTATTGTTTTAGTTATGCCTACTGTATAATTAAAAAGTAAAAAATTGGCTAAATTAAGTGCATAAAATGTTTGGAAATTTGGCCAAAATGAAGGATATGGAAAAGTTCAAATAACCACAAATTGTTCAATAAAAAAATGCATAGGGCAGTCCGCGTTTCTTATCAATTCACAATTTTCAATCAGTTTTGTCCAACATTGACCTTTCCGCTCTTGGACAAAGCGCTTAAATCAAACTAGCAAATAAACAACAAAATACAAAAACTTGTAGCCAAAACTCAAATCCAAATTCAATCAAAGCCATTCGAAACCTGCGCCGTTCCAATTAGATCTTGAACAAAAATGGTGCATGCGCAGACTTACGCCAAAACTTAAGCGGCGCCTAACTTCAAAAAACTTTATATTAACTCTTATCAGTTTTACGCTCAAACCCATATGCGCTATACAGGACTGTGCTTAAACTTAAACCAAGTATACACAAACAGAAGGCGTACCAACCCGCGCCCAAACTCATTTTATTTTCATGAAACTAAAATACGGCGCGGGTCACACAGGAGTACGCCTTGGTGAGTCGTTTTAACAAAAATGTTGCTGATAAATGCATTTTACTTGTGTTATCAAAATCGCTTTTACATTTCAAATTTCAACTTGCCCAAATTCTGGCATTCAACACTTTTGAAGTGACAAAATGAAAATTAATCCCATAAGAGAAAAAAATAAATTGTGTAAAACCATCTTTGCACACTTAAGTGTTTAATTAAGCGTTAAAATTTGTTTTATTCATTTTCATTTCTGTGGATGACTTTTTTTTGCGGATATAAAAAATACCAATAAAATTAAAGAACCTAATCGAATTGACAAAAAATGGTTTACTGGAAATAAAGAAATGTACGGAGTAGGGAAATTGATCACAATTTGAGGTTAAAAAAGTTTAAAATGGGTTTAAAATTTAGCGCTATTAATCTCTAAATTTTGAAACTGAAGAAATCTAACACAAATTTACGGTGGGATTGCATTTTTTTGGTAGGAAAATTTCTGTCCTCAATGTAAATATTGGAATTTTAGGTCAAAACTCAAATTCGTTAAACAAAGTGGCAAATGAACCGAAAAAATGGTCATTGAAAAAAAACGTTAAAGAAAGAAACATGCCCGTATAACACTCTATCCATAAAAAAACCCATTTAATAAAAAGCCATTCCGACAAATAACTTAACCGTTAAAGAGTCGAGCTGACCAAAATTGTATCGGACACAAAAAGTCAGCAAAACTCTGTTTGAAAATAAGTCTGTTAAAGAAAGCAATGATCATGTAAAAACTGCAAAAATAGTGGAATAGACGAACTGTCCGCCTTTCGGGATCGATCAGTAAAAATTCTGCGAGGCAAACAGCCCAATAATTATTATTTTGTTTTAAAGCAAACCACACACAGCTACACTATTTTCTGGCACGTCACCTCCATCTGTCTGCATGTCTCATATCTTTCTCCCCTTCTCTATTTCTGTCTGTCTGTCTGTCTATCTGTCTGTCTATCTCTCTGTCTCTGTCTATCTGTCTGTCTTTCTCTCTTTTTCGGTTTTACTCTGTCTGGGCTCTTTCTCTGTCTCTCACTATCTTCATCCTCTTACTTCAACAATATCTCTTTGCTGGCATTGTGATACAGTTCGCCAAATTGAGCATATGAACTTTTCCATTTGTTTGTTATGAAAATAATATAATACAAAGATGCAAACTCAATTAAGTGCTTATCCGATTAATTGCCCACCAGTAATGACTTTCTATTCAATTTTCCCCTTTTTTGGTTATTATCGACTGCAATCATTTTCATTTTTCTTCTGTTTTTATTTCCAATTCTCTTTAGCAGTCATTTGACGCCCTTTTTTTAAAGAGGATTTCAGCTTCTTGGCTCAACAGCTGATTCATTGTTGAGGTCGTTTAAAAAAAGTTATTTTACTAATTAATTGGCCAAAAAAATAAGGAAAAAATTTGTAAAATGTTGGATTAACAAATTACCCTTTTTTTCGAAGATATTTTAACAGTTTTTTTTTAGATGTTAATCGGACAACAAAAAGCTACATTATTAGATCAGTATGCAAGAGACAGTAAAAATGTAAAAAAAAAGTCGTAACTACTGTACAAAAATGGTTTGCGATATTTAAAAAATGGCGACTTTGACTTCGAAAGAGCTTCTCACAGAAACCGATTTTCGTATTACGATGAGGGACTGGTTTAGAGCACTTTTGAAAGATGGTCACCAAACAAGTAGAAAAACTGATTGCAATGTGATGGCAATCTCCAACCGCTTTCCATCAAACGGTTTCCGTGCTAGGCGTTGAGTTTTTACCAAAAATTGTCATAAACACTCACACACATACACTCTGCAAACATTCTTAAATTCGCAGTGCATACCTAAGCACATTTAATTAAACATTTTGTCATGAGTATAATTGACTACGATAGTCATACAAAACAATTATGGGAACCGAAATAAATTCATTTCATATAAATAAATGCCTATTTTACTAAGTACTGTAATTTTACAAAAAGCACACAGTTATACAGGTTTGCACGGTTGTACTGTAAATATACAGTAAAACAGTTTTGATGGGCTACTGTCATCCCACAATGCAGATGATAAAGCTCAACGGCAAACCCAGAGGAGTTTGTTGGCTGATTCCAGAAATTTTTACACAATACCAAATTATTTAAAAAATATTTTCAACAAAAGTGAACAACGAATTTCTACCGTATTTTTTAATATTTTTGAATTTATTTTAACGGTAGAAATTTCACAACGTCAATTATTTGAAAAAATTTTCAACATAAATTTGAGCTTTTAATCAACGGTATTTTCATTTCTTTTTTAAAATGAAATTTGCTGACTTCTGCAATATGATTTGATTAAGTATTGATTAAAGTATTGATTTTGATTAAGTTGATTAAAATATTGATTGGTAGAAATTTATTATTTCAAATCTGCTTCCCCTCTCACGTTATTTTTTTGCTCCTCCCGTTAATAGGGAAATACGAAATACTGTAAGCTAGGTAGAGTCTTATCGGTAGACAAATCCTTCCACACATTATTAAAGCAATATGACTCTCATTCAGAAAGACTTATTAAAGAAGACAATTGGTGAGCAATTGAGCTAGTTTCACTAAATCCGCTACCAATCCCCAAAATATAAATAAATAAAGTGAAACAGGTGTCATATGTCTTGTGGACGCACTTTATTAAAAAAAAGTGTTTTGTAAAAAAATTTATACGCGACTTTTAGACTGTGTAAAATATTTATTAGTGAAAAAAGAAAATGGAGATCGAAAATCCATTGAAAGTGCCACACGCTGCGCGAGTTTAGTATTTGGGAAAAAGGACGGGGGGGGGGGGGGGGAGATTTTTTTTAAATATTAATATTCGATAATAAAATAAAATTTCAATAAAAGAACAAAAATTATTATTCTTTTTTTGTAATCTCTTATTTTATTTCTTTTGCTTGCGTTTTGTTAAAATTTTAAGAGAAAATAAAAACATTTTTGCATTTTGTTTTACATGTTTTGTAAACATTTTGTTTAGACTTTTGAGCATTAATAAGGACTAGGAGTGGACAAACCATCATGATAGGAAATCACCAAATTAACAATAAAGTGAATGTCGCTTCTCACGACCGTAAATAATAAATTTGTTAAAATTAATATTGAAATTTTTATCAATTTACTGTAACGCCAAAGCGTGCCAAAACCATTTTTTACTGAAAATTTTTACTCAAATTTATATTCGATTTTGGCACGTTCTCGGGACTATATAAAGCGTAATTCTTTGTTATGTCCAATTTTTATTATTCGTTTGTTTGGGAGCGGTTAGCTCTTTAATAAAATTGTTAACTCAACACGAGACAGAGCAGTAAACGAGAAAAATCATTTTGCAGCCTATTGATTAAATAAATTATTGTAAGACAACAACACAATTAATTTAAAAATAATAAAACCAAATCTTAAGATGCTCAGAGAAACGATGGATAATGTTGTGATATTTCATTGTTTGGCGCCATCGTTGGGGGGCAATTTTTATTCCATTTCATTACATTTCGATTTTGAATTAAGCGATGGCCTTTAAACGCACATCAGCAAAATCTTGTTTTTAAAAACATGAAAATAAGTAATAAGCTGATAATCTACATTTTGTAAACTCTATCTACAAAAAGCGTAGGCATATCAAATTTACCTTTTAAGGTAAGCGCGCCCAAGTATCGCCGATTGCACTTTGTGGCAAGGTGTTGTTAAAAACAACCGTTCTTCATAATTTCATTTCACGAAGTTTGAACATTTCAATTGGACTCATATACAGCTATTGAATCCAACTCGAAACACATTCAACTGGACTCATTAGGTGCTCAAGTCATCCAACCGGACTCAATTAGTAAAGTTCAATTAGACTTAAAAATTTCAACTTCAAGTAAATGGAAAAAAATTCAATTTGAGCCGAAAGTCCAATTTGGGCTTTAATTAAAAACGAGTAGAATAGTGGATTAATTGCGGACTTAATTTTAAATAAATTCAGTTGGAATTTTTAAGTCCAACTTGAAGTTTTTTTCATTTACTTAAAAATGGATTTAAACTCAAATAAAAGCATTGGTGTCCAGCATTAAAGACAAATAAAGCAGAAAATGAGCGTAAATTTCTTTGGGGCAAAGGAGTCATTGCAGATTTGTAACAAAATTTGTCTCTTAGTTCTTATGTCCGACGCCTTCAAGTCTGTAATTTTTTTTGTCTGCATATCAATTTAACTGTCGTCAATCTGCAAGGCACATTCATATTAGTGGACAAACGACAATTTGCGGCAATATTAACTCGCAAAATTTTAAATCTTCAAAGTCAATTTGCGACGTATTGAAGTCGCGGCAGTCAAGTTGACTTATTGTAGGTTGTTATGAGTTGCCAATTGTCGTGAATTGGCATTTGTGACTCAAAGTATCGCCAAATCGATATAGGAAAATAGAAATTTTGCGAGTTGACTGTCGCGATTTGATAATTCACCAAATGATAATTGCCCAATCATTTTTTCAAACAATAAAATTTAATTTTACAAGTCATATTTTTGCAATTTCCAAAACAACACGGATCAGCCGGCAATTTAAAATTATGTATTTGTTTTTAGAAATGCCCGTAAAAACCTACTGTATGATGTTTGATTGAGGCACATGCGCTTGCATTTTTTTTAGAGTGTGTTTTCACGAGCAAAAAAATGACATACATATAAAAACGTAAAACCTGTTTTTTAAAATTTTGGCGCCTGAAAAAATTTAAAAAATAATTATTTTCGGCATTTTTGTTAATTTGTTTTGAGCCATATTTTGGTTATTTCTCATATGTTCAATTACTTTTTTTTTGTTTTTTATAGCTACTCAAACTATTTTTGCAATAAGTAAAAGTTATTTGTAAAAGCTTTTTGGGTATCTATTTTTAATGTTTTCTAAAAATTGAAAATGAAATAAATATTGTTGTTAATTTTCAAATTGTGTTAAACGATTAAAAAATATTCAAAAAATATACAAACGACTATAATATTGTCTTTTTCCGTTGGATAGTCACAAACTTCAGTCTAAACATTGTTTTTGTTTAGCGGGGAATTGGTATTTAACCCTTTTTAGTTAGTTCTTTTGCATTACATTGTGTATTTGAATCTGATTCAATGCATAACTGTCAACCGTTGGCTATTGAATACCGAGAAATGAAATTTTGCTTTGCACTTAAATGTCATTTATTTGTTATTTGTTTTTAAAACAATTTTATATTACAATAAAAATTTTTTTTGAGAAAAAAAGTCGTAAAAAATGATTTAATTTTTCAGAATTAAATAAATTATAAAAAATGGTGAGAAAATAATAATTTTTGTTTTTGCGCGAGCCCATTGCCTTTCTCCAGTGATTTATCACCTTTCAATTCTACGTCTTCCATTAAACCATCTAGTGCAGAGAAGTGTGGAAACGAGGTGACCTCATGTAAAAAAAGTTACAAAACAAATGGTAAATAAAATTAGAAATCGGTAATAAATTGAGAAGGAAGTGAAATTCACTCGAGTACGCAGAGTGAAAAAGACCGTAACTAACTTTGATTGTTATAAATCATTTTGGCTTTGAAAATGTGTTTTTCGCAGAATAAATTGTTAAAATTATTTTAAATTAAAAATGCAACTTTTCAAAGTTTTTTACTTGGATTTTGGTCTTTGAAAGGAGTTAAGGGATATTTTTGCTGTAAAAAATTCTCTTTAACTTTTTTAATAAAAATGACACAAAAATTATCATTTTATCGTTTTTACAGAATTTAGCTTAATGTGAGCTTTAGTCTTATTGTTAGACGTTTTTTTGTGACTTGTGCTTCGGCTTAGACTAAAGTTTTTGATTTAGGCTTCGGGTGTGACTTAAACTGTCTGCATAATAGTCTTAGGCTCGAGCTTAAGGCTAGACATAGACTTGACCATAAGACGTGGGTTTAATGTTATAGACTTAGGTCAACTCTGTCTATAGAGTCAGGCAGAGTTTTGGAGTTATGCCTTGGCAGGGCTTAAGCTTAGGTTTAGACTGTGCCTTAGGGTTAAACTTTATTTGTGGAAAATTGTTAAAAAAAATGTGAGTTTGATAGGATTATCGTACAAGGGCCTTAAATTTTAAAACAAAACCATTACCACTGCATAAGTGTAAGCTTAAGCCTAACACTTGAATTAAGCTCTAGCTGTGACTAAGTTTCACTCAAAGGCTTAGTCTGAAGCTTAAGCCTAAGGTTAGGTGTGAGATTTCCTATATATAGTTATACTTAAGCTTGAGCTTACATTTTATTTTGGATTCAAATAGTTAGCGATTTGTTTTGCTTAAAAACTGAGTTGGATATAAAGAAAAAAATTTTTTTTAAGTTTATTTTATTAGTAAATTTACGAACAGAATTTAATTTAGAATTGAAATTCGTCGTTGTTTAAGCAGTTCCTGGCGGTCCATTGCGTCTCTTCGATAAGTTTCCGGCCGCTAAAACCAACAAAAATTTGTTTATTTTTTGGTGTCACTAATCTCTTATGAATCATTTGAATTGTAAATATAAATTTCATATAAAGAAAAAAGGGGTACGAAATGACAAAAATTTTTTTGTTAAAGTTTAAATTACGGTATTGAAGGCTAGTGCCTATATTAGTGCAAAAGCGCTTTTCTCTTCAACACAAAAAGAAGAATCAGAAGTTAATTAATATAAAATACATTTTTCTGGAAATTAATATCTCCAGCACAATGTTGTAAAATGACTCTGCTTATGACTCCACAAGTCCGGAAAAATTTTTTTTGGTCGACTCTTTACAGCGCATTACTAAAAGCAAAGTTTGAAGTCAAGTCGCAATAACATAACGGAAATGAACAGAATTATATGTTAAACGTAAAATTAAAAAATAAACTAAAAAAAAGCTTACACATGCCGCCGGGTCCACCACCGCCTCCGAAAATGTCACCATTATTCGAAAAGGAGTTTTCATTGCCTCCACCCAAACTGTCTCCACCGTTATTTCCCGACCTTACACCGCCAAAACCGCCCTGTCCGCCAAAGTCGTTTCCTCCTCTTCCTTCTTGCGCCCCACTCCTAAGTCCTCCTTGTTCGCCATTTGCGCCACGAAAGCCTCCGGCGCCACCAAAGTTTCCTTCATTGCCTCTGAAACCACCTCTTCCTCCCTGTTCACCTCCACTAAAACCACCTCCACGATAGCCTCCGGCGCCACCAAAGTTTCCTTCATTGCCTCTGAAACCACCTCTTCCTCCCTGTTCACCTCCACTAAAACCACCTCCACGATAGCCTCCGGCGCCACCAAAGTTTCCTTCATTGCCTCTGAAACCACCTCTTCCTCCCTGTTCACCTCCATTAAAACCTCCTTGTCCGGAGTCCCACGGTCCTTGTCTTCCAGAGAACCTAGGACGGCCAAACCTCTCCCAGCCGTGGTAGTTATGTAAAAGCCAATGCGGCGAGTTCCATTGTGCTTCGACGAGCAGGTTGCTCGAGAAGTAATTAATTAGAACGTAAAGAATTGAAACAGAAGTAATTATTGAAATCTTTCCCATATCTAAAACAAATTTAAATTTAAAGTTTAAACACATTTGGATTAAGAAAAATTCCCGGAGATCTCATTATTTGCTCTTTTTTTTTTCTCCTCAAGATCCTTAATATCTTAGTAAAACCGCCACATTCTCCAAAATATTTGTCCTGCATGCTAAGATAAAGTATATTTAAAAGATGAATTGAAAACAAAAAGTTAAGTTGAAAGGATCTGATGGAGAAGTTTGAATTGAAAACAAAAAGTTAGGTTGAAAGGATCTGATGGAGAAGTTTTTTTTTTAGAAGGATGTCTAAAATGTTTTTTTAGAGAAATGATAACAATGTCTAGTGATCTATGTCGAAGAAATTTGAACAAATCTGTAGGAGAAATAGCAGAAATGTTTGGAGGAATTTATCGGAGAATTAAAAAAGATGTCTGGAGTGATCTCTCGGAGAAAAGAAGATTTTTGCAAACATGATTTTTTCTCACTACTTTAATTTCATTAACAAATATACATGGATACATTAGCAAAGTATGTACAAGATTTAATAGCTCATTACAATAAAATGCTGATCAAGGTCACTGCAGAACTTGCAACTATTTCAGGATCAAAGGTATTGGCCTGGGTTGAACTAAAAGTTATAAATTCATGCAAAGCTTTTGGAATATTGAATACAATTACGCAAAACGGCACTAAAAAAGTTTCAAATTATAGTTTATTTTTGAATGAAAGCATTATAACCATTATAATCATCAACTTATAATCTTATAACTATCGACCAATTTCATAAAAATACAATCAGAAACAATTTTCGTAAGGAGACTAAGACTAAGGGGAAAATGCAAAAATGTTCGCTGAGTTGAATAGTCTTTCGCTTCTACGGCGCACAGTTTTTTGGATAAAATCTGCAGAAAAAAATGTTATGAAATTATTATCATTAACACTGTAACAAGAGAAAAGTGTGGTGCACAGACTTTGGCACAGACAAAATTTTTTTTCAAAGGTCTTCAGGGACTTGGCTTAGGCTTACGATCTGCGGCGCATAAAATAGAGGTTTTTGCGCCGTACATTTGGTGTTGAAATCAATTATTACGAAAATGGTTTGGTTGATAAAACATCGACTTTTGAGAAAAACCTAAAACTTCAATCAAAGTTCAAAATTATTTAATGCGTACCTAACATTCAACAACTTGTATTCAATGAAAAATGAACAATACTTGTAAGAACTCGTGTGCGAAAAAAAAATTTCAATCAAAGAACAAAATTAAAATTAAATTAAAATTAGAGGCAATCGATTTTTTATTTGGTATAACTTGAAAAGGTAATTTGCATCTTCCTGCGTTTACACTGAAATAAAAAAACATTAAAATATATCATAGACATTGTTTTTTTGTCAATTATTGAATAAATGTTTTAGTAAAAATGTAGCAAAGTAATTATTATTAGTTTAGTAATTCAATTTTGTACTTGAATTATTGGTTTTTCTCAAAAGTCGATGTTTTATCAACCAAACCATTTTCGTAATAATTGATTTCAACACCAAATTTAAGGCGCAAAAGCCTTTATTTTATGCGCCGCAGATCGTAAGCCTAAGCCAAGTCCATGGAGACCCTTTTCTTTCCCAAAAATGTTGAAGAAAATTTCATTCAAAGAACAAAATTAAAATTAAATTAAAATTAAAGGCAATTTCCCATAATATGATAAATTTATCAATAAACACAATCCAATCGCGTCGCCCAATAAATGGACGCAACAACAAAAAAGTTTAATAAATAAAAAAAAAATTTTTTTTTATTAGAAATTAAAAAATAATTTTTTTAGTCGAAAATTTACTTTGAAATTCAAAAATTTTTTGTTTTCAATTATTTTTTTTTGTCATTTATCATTTCGCCATTTTCTCGTTTACTGTGTTTGATCGATTGCCTTTATTAATCGGTTTTGCGTCCAAACAAGACGAAGGCAGTACCAACAAATTTGTTGTCAATTAAATTGTTGTTTTTGCTCCATTTTTTGGTGAAATCGAATTTTGAGTCATTCAAACCAGTTAAAATGACTTCTTGATTCACTATTCAGCCAATGACATTTGTGGGGAATTTGGAGAACTCAATAGAAACCCCCATTCGACGTTTGTGCTTTACACAATATTATTTCAGATTGGTTGAATTAGCAATTTCAGTTATTTTTGCAATTTTTTTTTAATGATCAAAACGTGAATCATAATTGTGTAAAAATAAATTTATTTTTGCTTTTGAGATGTAATGTTTAGGCTCGAAGATGAGAGAAAGTTTCGGAAGCTTTTTTCTTTAGATGAAATAGGAAAAGTAACACTTCCCGCAAATGACGTTTTTGAGGCACAAAAGTTGACATAAACAATCTTCTTGATTCTTAAATTATTACCACAGAGGTCTCAGTGTAGAAACTCGGACAAACTGGTCTGAAATCGTTTTGGATTTAAAGTAAAGCACTGTTACCCTTTTTTAACAGTTTGTTGATTGAATATTATACATTCAAAAATATTTAATTGTACAATTGCAATGTGATATCAAAACCGAAATTGAAAAAAATTATTTTATACAATTTTTGAAAATTCTATAAAGAATAAATAAAATGGCTTTCCAAAACAGATTGAATAGCTGAATTGCAATATTGAAATAGCAGAATTGAATCACCTGCCCGAAGAAAAAAGCACAAAGGAGTTTAGTTACGATCTGAAATTAAATGAGCAATAAAAAGGTGAAGGCTTTGAAATAAAATGTTTGGTGCCAAACGGATATTTTATCCTAGAACCACTGTAGGCTGTCCCTATAGATTTTATTAACTTTACTGTATAAGTTTTGCAAATATTTAACGAATTCTTTGTCAGAAGGCAGCCAACAGCATATTTCTAAAAGAGACAGGCCGCACAGTCTGCTCATTTTTCAAAAAAAAAATTTAAAATCGCTAATTTATGTCTACAGTAGTTTAATATTTAAATCTTTTCAAACACTATGCCATTAGCTACAAATTTTTAAAATAAAATACTGTAAACTAAACATTTTGATCCAATGTCTTATTCGTCTTTTACCTACAGTTGCAGTAAGTATGTTTAAAAAATATTGAATAATATGTTCATTATGTTTTTGTCGACAGTAGTTTGTTTAAAAATGTGAACACTTTTTATGGCATAATGTCTTAACAAACTTTCACATAAAAATTTGTCCAAATTAAAAAATTTATTCACTAATAAACTAAAAAAGGAATCTTTTTATTATGATATTTTGAGAAAATAAATACCTCATCCACCGCCACCTCCTCTTTGGCCTCCGCCGCCTCCTCCACGTCCTCCGCCACCTCCTCTCTGGCCTCCGCCGCCTTCTCCACGTCCTGCGCCACCTCCTCTCTGGCCTCCGCCGCCTCCCCCACCTCCTCTTCGCTTTCTACCGCCGCCTCCTCCGCCTCCGATGTGATTTCCTCCACCCATTCCACCTCCTCCGCCTTTACCGCGACCAGCTCCACGTTTTCCGCCTCCTCTTTCACGGCCTTCACCACCAGTGCCTTCACCTCCTAGGATTCTTCCGTTAATAATAACTTTACCTGAATGTTGGGAGGTTAGATTAGAAGGCGGCGAACCCCATTTTGCATAACTTATCGTCACACAAGCCCACACCAATAAATACAAAAATGAGCTTTTCAATTTCATTAAAATTCAACTTGGATTATACTCGAATTTCCTAAAATTAAAAAAGGTAAAATGAAAAATTTCATTGCTATTAAATGGCTAAGAGGGTATTTTATCAACTCCCAGCAATGCCAACTTATACAAATGTCGATTTGCGACACTGAAAAGTCGAGACAATCCCCCCTTTTGGAAAACCCCAAACCATTGCAGTCAACTTTTCAATTTGACTGCCGCAGTCTTAAGGTGTTGCAACTCGACCTTGACGAGTTGGCATTGCCGCGAAACGTTGCGGTCTCCTCAAAAACAGCGCTATGTAATGTAACAAAATGAGCAGCAAAACCGACCGTCAAACTTTAACTCTTAATTTAAGTAAAGGTTAAACGATAAGTTATCTAAAATAAAAAAATGGTCAATAAAGCGCAGCTTTAAAGCGGTCTTAGAGGCACTACTAGTTAATTTTTTCAAAATAAATATCATCAGTTTTCAACACATTTAAATATTTCGAAATATACAAGAATTCTAATGACGTTAAAACAGGAATGACGCAGGAACGACAAAACTATTGGAAATTGCACTTTTAATAATTTGTTTTTTTTCGAAGAAAATTTTTTAAGTGTGAAATCCATTATGTTTTGGTCGACGGTAGTTTGTTTAAAAATGTGAACACTTTTTATGACATAAAGTCTTAACAAACTTTTAGAAAAATATTTGTTCACTAATAAACTAAAAAAGGAATCTTTTTTTTAAAGTATAATAATATTTTGAGAAAATAAATACCTCTTCCACCGCCACCTCCTCTTTAGCCTCTGCCGCCTCCTCTTCGGCCTCCTCCGCCGCCTCCAAAGTCATTTCCTCCAAAAAGTGAAAACCGCAACGCCATCCATAAAAAACGCAAACAGAAAGGGAAACTACGATGTTAAAAAAAGTATTGACGACCTTGGCAGGATTCGAACATGCAATCTTCGGTTCCGTAGACCGACGCGTTATCCATTGCGCCACAAGGCCATGTTGAATAATTGTTTTGCTGCCTATAATATAGTACACTTCACTCCGACGAGTCATAAATAATACTGTCTTTTTTTCAACTCTTTCGTGCTTTTGTCTTATATGATTCCAAATCATAATTTCAATTTTGGAGAACCATTTTATGTATTCCTCATGGAATTTTCAACAAATTTAAATAAAATAATTTTTAACACATTGCAAAAGCACATTAAAAGTTTTCGTATGTAAAAAGCATATTTTGGCCTAAACCACAAACAAATTCAAGATATTCAATTTTGCAACTCCGAAGTTGAGCGTCATAAATTGGGTTTTTTTGTGTCACCATTGTTATCTCTTAATTTTAAAATTTAAGAGCAGCCTCAAAATAAAAAAAAAATCGAACAAATAATCAAAAAAATGAATAATTCTGTACTGCCTTCGTCTTGCTTGGACGCAAAACCGATTAATAAAGGCAATCGATCAAACACAGTAAACGAGAAAATGGCGAAATTATAAATGACAGAAAAAAATAATTGAAAACAAAAAATTTTTGAATTTCAAAGTAAATTTTCGACTAAAAAAATTATTTTTTAATTTCTAATAAAAAAAATTTTTTTTTTATTTATTAAACTTTTTTGTTGTTGCGTCCATTTATTGGGCGACGCGATTGGATTGTGTTTATTGATAAATTTATCATATTATGGGAAATTGCCTTTAATTTTAATTTTGTTCTTTGAATGAAATTTTCTTCAACATTTTTGGGAAAGAAAAGGGTCTCCATGGACTTGGCTTAGGCTTACGATCTGCGGCGCATAAAATAAAGGCTTTTGCGCCTTAAATTTGGTGTTGAAATCAATTATTACGAAAATGGTTTGGTTGATAAAACATCGACTTTTGAGAAAAACCAATAATTCAAGTACAAAATTGAATTACTAAACTAATAATAATTACTTTGCTACATTTTTACTAAAATTTTTAAACCTTTGGAAAATCCCACCGGTTGGATGAACAACGATATTATGAATATATTTATCAATTTCCGATACAAATCGTAAGATTCTTGCGTAAACATTGTGAAGCTTCGCATTTTAAAGATGAGCAAGTGCAAATTGAAAAAAAAAAACATTTTATGACTAAAAGTTCAATTAAATTGTTTTCCAGAATACTTCGATGAATTATAAACTATCATTCTGGTCTTTTTGCTCCGAGTTGGTTGTGTAACTGCACAAATTGTTGTTCGTAGCGATTGGCAGTGGACCGTATCGCCGGGTTGTAGAAGTTCGTAGTACAGTGTGCCGCGCTGGTCCCACCAAATACAGAGTAAGGCCTTTTTTCCGTGGATATTCGGCTATGCGGTCGATGTTGTCGGCTCACCCAACATCTTTTCCTCTTTGGATTGTCGAAGTAAAGCCATTTCTCATCGTCAGTCACAATGCAATGAAGAAAAGATTTCCTTTGAAAACGTTCGAGCAGAATCTCGCACGTCGTTTTTCGTATATTTAATTATACAATTGCAATGTGATATCAAAACCGAAATTGAAAAAAATTATTTTATACAATTTTTGAAAATTCTATAAAGAATAAATAAAATGGCTTTCCAAAACAGATTGAATAGCTGAATTGCAATATTGAAATAGCAGAATTGAATCATTTGCCCGAAGAAAAAAGCACAAAGGAGTTTAGTTACGACCTGAAATTAAATGAGCAATAAAAAGGTGAAGGCTTTGAAATAAAATGTTTGGTGCCAAACGGATATTTTATCCTAGAACCACTGTAGGCTGTCCCTATAGATTTTATTAACTTTACTGTATAAGTTTTGCAAATATTTAACGAATTCTTTGTCAGAAGGCAGCCAACAGCATATTTCTAAAAGAGACAGGCCGCACAGTCTGCTCATTTTTCAAAAAAAAAATTTAAAATCGCTAATTTATGTCTACAGTAGTTTAATATTTAAATCTTTTCAAACACTATGCCATTAGCTACAAATTTTTAAAATAAAATACTGTAAACTAAACATTTTGATCCAATGTCTTATTCGTCTTTTACCTACAGTTGCAGTAAGTATGTTTAAAAAATATTGAATAATATGTTCATTATGTTTTTGTCGACAGTAGTTTGTTTAAAAATGTGAACACTTTTTATGGCATAATGTCTTAACAAACTTTCACATAAAAATTTGTCCAAATTAAAAAATTTATTCACTAATAAACTAAAAAAGGAATCTTTTTATTATGATATTTTGAGAAAATAAATACCTCTTCCACCGCCACCTCCTCTTTGGCCTCCGCCGCCTCCTCCACGTCCTCCGCCACCTCCTCTCTGGCCTCCGCCGCCTCCTCCACGTCCTCCGCCACCTCCTCTTCGGCCTCCGCCGCCTCCGAAGTCATTTCCTCCACCCATTCCACCTCCTCCGCCGCCTCCCCCACGGCCTCCGTCGCGACCACCTCCACGTCCACCACCTCCTCCGCCCCAACCTCCTTGGCCTCCAAAGTCATTTCCTCCTCCGCGACCACCGCCTCCTCCACCTCGATTAATTAATCCAGGAAGGAATGATAATAAACCACCGCCATAAGGTAAAATACCGCCTCCATACGGTGGAAACCCTCCATATGGCGACATCGGTGGATAATAAGGCGGTGGGTAAGGCGGCGGACCCCATTGCGCAAAACTTATCGTCACACAAGCCCACACCAATAAATACAAAAATGAGCTTTTCAATTTCATTACGAAAAAATTCAACTTGGATTATACTCGAATTTCCTAAAATTAAAAAAGGTAAAACGAAAAATTTCATTGCTATTAAATAGCTAAGAGGGTATTTAATCAACTCCCAGCAATGCCAACTTATGCAAATGCCGATTTGCGACACTGAAAAATTTTTTGAAGACAAATTTTTTAGTGTAAAATCCAAAAAATGACCAAAAATTGAAATGATGTTGATTGTTATTCCTTTTCTCATGTTTTTTTATAATTCACAAAAAATTTAACTTTAAACTCAATGAAATCAAAGTGAGTTCAAAACGTCACAAATCAATTTTAAAAGTCTGAAATTTTGCAAGTTGACTCTCGCGAGTTGACATTGCCACAAATCGTCGTTTGTCCCTCAAATTTAGAGTGCCACTAGGAGAATACCCTCATTGATTTCAATTTTCCGTAAAAAATTTTGAGCAAACTAACGTTTATCGCTTTAAGTGGTACTTACCGGTTATCGAAACTCCACGTAAAAAATTCTCAAAAATTGAATGAACGTGTTTATACTATCAAATATCAAATTATGAAATGTCTATAAACAATAATAACATCTGAGATTCTGGAGAAAAAAAACTTTTGGGGTTTTGATAACCGATTAGTACCCTTTAAGCCTAAGCATTTAAGCCATATCGAAAGGTCATTTAACATAAATTGGCTTATATTTCTTATGTTAGTTAACCAATGCAAGGCGGGTTGGCTCATTAAAGGAAAAAATCAGAGCAAAATTAATAGTGATGATAACGACGTCAAAATAAATGTCACAAAGCAAAGCCAAACTTGAACCAAATGAGAAGACAAGAAGGCATAAAAAGAAAGGGATGACGACCTTGGCAGAATTTTAACCTGCAATCTTTGGTTCCGTAGACCGACGCGTTTTCCATTGCGCCACAAGGCCTTGATGAACTGAGTAACACTTATACGCTCTTTATATTATTAGGGTGTAGAGATCAGTCATGGGTAATCAGTCATTAACCCTCTCATTTTTGTCATTTTTTTCTGGCGTGATATTACGCAAAAATAGCACTGGAAAGCTAATGAACCAGGAATCAAACTAAATCAAACGACCCAAAACAGTATTAATAATTTCTAAGTAGCTCTAAAGCTACTTAGAAATTATTATGGTTTATACAATTATACTTTCTTTTAATGTGTTTTATTGCATAATTAAAAAAAAATTAATTTACAATTTGATTATGTAGCCTAATGTCAAAGTTTTTCAGCAATCATAAGTTAGCAACCCTCTCATTTTAAAAACCTATTTATCTTTTTCAAATGTTTAACAACACGAAAAAAACATTTGAAATTGGAACGTTGATTTATAACTAGTGGACGCTGCCCGATGAAACATGGACAAAATGCTCCACAGATTTCAAACATTTTGACTTATTCTTAAATCAAATTTTGGGCCATTTGACATATTCTTTCATATTTTAATAACAAATATTCACTTTACGCCATGTGCCAAATCCGAGTGTGATTGCATCTTACCACACACAAACTAACGGAAAAACAAAAAGCAACTGGAAAATTACGAAAAAGGTTTAGTGCTTTACAATTAAAAATTCAGAGACAAAAAATTTCAATTTTTACTCATGGCTGACTAACAGGCCACCCATTAATTTAATCGCGCTTCTCAAATCAAACAAATAACTCACAAATGCACAAAATGAAAACGTCCAAAAGACAAAAACAACAAAACATCTAAAAAATGTTTGCCAAAACGAAAATGTTTATATTTTCGAAGGAAATTGATTCGGACGACTCAACTCGTCTCAGAATTAGCTCTCTCTCACTTGTTTGGTTTGTTCTCAGTTGTTCAATAGAAGTGATTATAAAAACAAAACGATTCGACCGGTTTTTGACAGTTTGCTCAATCATGCCACCTTCCTTCTTCCATTCTCATTTTGTTTCCAATCGTTTGTCAAAAAAAAAAGATTTTAATAAAATAAAATTTCCGCATTATCGGCCCAATTTCTGACAGCGAACCTTTCTTTTTTTCTTTTTTTCGTCCCCTTTTTTCAATTGTTATCACATTACAACGCCAAGAAATGAGATCAATATTATCAACTCTTTTTTTTTGTAGGGGGTGATGAATATTTTGAACGAATTTAATTGTAACAAAATTTCAAATTAAATTAATCAAAAAATATTATTTTTTTTAAATTCGATGAAAATGGAAAATTGTACTCAAAAAATTTTAATATTTTTTTTATTTGTAGTGAAATTCAAAAAGTCGCGTTGTATGACGTCGTTGCTGGAACCAAGGCTTTAAAGTTATGTCAAAACCATTGGGCAAAGTTGAATTTGAAAAGTGTCGTCCAGGTTCATTTCCCTCGCATTTTGACGCGCTATTTTTCTTTCTTTAACGTCAGAGAACTAATGAGAGGTTGAGAGGGTTAATGAACCACTACCCACCATTGGTGTCGCCTCAGGACGTTCGGCGCAAAATTGGGAGGAAAACCGTTCAACAGCGCGCAAGCACAACCGCCACGAGACAATTTTCAAGAACAAAAATTCTTAATTAGCCTAAAAAACCGACTTGTACGCTGTTTTATGCGGCCAAGCTTACTATTGCGCCTCGTTTAAGGCGCAAAAAGTCAATTTTGTAAATTCGTATAAAATTCTGAAAATTAAATCCATTTAAGCCATTACTGAAAGCAGGGTTTTAGAAGCTAACACCTGCAAAACCATCGTGCAAGGCTGAGGGATGTTGTCGCGGGACAAACGGCGCAAAATGGAAATGTATGAGAAGTTATAACACGCAACAAAACCCCGATGCACAACGCCAAAAAATTGGGTTTCTAATCAATTTTATTTGATATTTTCAATAGGGTTTGCTAGCCTCTGTAGCCTCTTAACACCCTAGCCACAGCTTGTACATATTCCTACCCATTTTGAAAAAAAACGTAACAATATGATCCTTTCATTAGTGCAGTAAGGCAAACTGTCAAACAAAAAACTTATATTACCCTGTCATTCCAACCTTTTTTTTAGTGTTTCACAACTAAAATCCATATAATGCATTTTTTAACTAGCCTTCTACAGACGCAAAGTACGCGCAAGCTTAAGAATATAGTTTACTTACATCGACTTACAAAAAAATGGTTAAAAAATATCGGAAGAGGGAAAAGAAGAAAGGGGCTATACGGAATTCTGATATACGGCAATTATAATTTATTAATTTCTGACTTTTCATTTTTTTGAGCCAAAAATATCGCAAATTTGCGGAAGGAAAATTTTAAAAGTTTTTTTTCCACAAAACAACCGGCCTAGCGCCCTTAATTCGCTAATTTTTCCTTTATTTTACAAATCTTTAAAAAAAAAGAATTTTTTTACTGATTTAAGAAGCATTTTTAGATTAGCACAAAAAAGAGGAAAAGAGGAATTGCATCCAAAATCACAAAATAACTATAGTTCTGTTTTTTAAAATGTATTCTTAATAAGAGGTAAAAGAGAAGAGAAACAACTCATTTTTTGTTGGTTAAAAGCTGTTTGGTTCCTTTGACAGAGGCGTACTGCGCCACACTTAACGGATCCCGCAAGTCGATGCCAAACGTTCCGCATTCCGCCTCGTTTACTCCTCTGAAACAGAAAAGAAAACAAATTAAAAAATTTGAGCGCGAGTTACTGAGCGTTTGTTAAAATAGTCGTAGACAAAAGCGATAAGCCATATTATTGTAAAAAGGTTATGATAATCGAGTAAAAACATTTGAATTGAATGAATAATTAATATTTATTCTTTCAAAAATTTCAGCACTTAAAATTTGGCGAAGAAAAAATTTAAATTACTCCTATAGAAGAAAATTACTGTATTTACTGTACATAATTTAACTCTAAAAAGTCAATTACTGTAATAGCTGTAAATAAAAATCCATTACTGTAAGGAAAAAGTGAAAAACTCACAACAATGGTTTTTTTATTGATCGACAACTGGACGTTCTTCTCGTTTGAGTGCTTATCGTCGCTTCCACTATCAAAACTGTCTTCAAAATATACTGTCGTCGATTTCTCCTCAAAATGTACCGACTTTGACGTGCACGCCCTCTCCAACACTAGGCATGAATTCTGCTCCAGGTTCTCGGCAGCCGAGTCAATGAATGAGACCGACGGCGCTGTAAAATTTACCTTTTTGCTTTCCGTCTCCTTGTCCGCAACGTATTGCGCAACTTTTAACGGATCCCGTAGGTCGAATCCAAACGTTCGAGAAGGAACACGCCGTGACTTCTTAAAAAAAATGAAATATGTATAGATAACAAAATAGACTAGACAATTCCGGAAAAAAAGATTACTGAAATATAACCCATTTAATAAATAATCACAAGAAAATGTTGAAATGTTCTCCAAATTGTGGGAAAATATTGTTGCAGGACCATTAAAAAAAAAGCAAAACCCTTATTTAATCAATGCACGAAAAATTAAATCTTGAAAAAAAAATTGTTGGCAAATTTTAAAAATGGTTCAAAATTTCCGCATTATTTTACGCCAATACGGTGGTTTTACAACGTAAAGAAATTTTATAAAAGGCATTAATTTTTATGGTCCAGCTATAGAAGGTTTTAAAAAAGAAAGTAGTTCCACTTTTCCTTAAACGATGGGTATAACTTAAAAAAAATAAAATGCTAAGGAACGATTGTTTTTTTATTTTGCATTTTATAATATTAACTCCTTGCTTGCAGGAGGTGAATTTTCTATACAAAAATGGAATAGCTACCAAATGTCAATGCAAAATATGATTTGATACAAATTGATTAAAAATAATTGACCGAAAACTTTTTACTATTTTATGAACGGTCAAAAAATTTTTATCGTTGCGTGACTACTCTACTTACAAAATACCGTATATAGTAATTCAACTCCATCTCTAATACATATAACGCCGTGTCCAAAGAAGGATTGAAAAATTGAACCCTATTGGGTTGAGTTAAAGAAAATACTACGGTATACATTGGTTGAATTGGCGATAAAGTAAAAGCTTATTTGTTACGGTGCACAATGTATGATATACCGTAACAAGTAAAAAAACAGCCCACTGTACATATTTTTTAGAAAAAAAATACAACATCTGGCTATCCAACAATTACAGAAAGTTGAATGAATACCTGAGCGCTTTTACATTGAAATTTTGGCCTTTCTCTTAGTGGCGTTTTCATGAGTGGTGGCCTTGGGGCACTGTTCGGCATTTCTGGAAAAAAATAGACGGATAAAAAAAAATAGTCATTTTGATATGTATTCTCTTTGGCACATAAAAACCCGTCAAAATTACCCCGTAACAATAACAGAGAATATCGACACGGAAAACAATTAAAACTAAAACGTCAAAATGGTCATAAATATAAAGCCAAAACGTTGATGACACTAATGCTTAAAATAATTGACCAAGATGAAAATATCACATTCATTGTATAATTTATCATTCAAAAGATTAAATCGAAAAGGGTGAATCTACCTGTGTTTCGCATATCAATTCCCTCTGCGGCTAGTCGATTGATCAGTTAACTGTTGATCGGACAAACGATTTTGCAAAAAAAATTGCTGGATAAAAAAAGAAAAAAGAGAAAACAGTCAAAATTTAAATTTGATTTTTTTGCAAATTAAGCCTGGTCGTGGTGGGACAAATTTTTTTATAAAAATTTTTTTGTTTTTTTTTGCATGCAAAAAACGAAAAAATTGAAATTTGGTTTACAAACTGCTAGAATACCTACATTACTAAAGGACTTTAACTTTCCAATAAACTTGACTGTACACGTTTAAAATTTTGTCCCTCGAGGATTTTAATTAAAAAATTACCTCTGACATTATTGTTTTTTTCTAGTAAACAATTATGGTTTTGGATCTTGACTTGTTTCGTACAGAGAAAGGAGGCAATCCCGAAACCATTCGTGACTCACAACTGAAACGCTACAAGGACGTCTCAATTGTTGACGAGATTATCACGCTCGATGAGAAGTGGCGCAAAGGTATGAAATATTTATTTTTGCACTGTTGGGCAAATGCTTTCTGTTTTAATAGAGCGCTTTCGCGGCGACAACTTAAACCGGCTAAGAAATGCGTGCAGCAAAACGATTGGAGAAAAGATGAAGGTTTGTCCTTATGGACTTTTTCACATTTACTATTTATCAATGAGTTTTTTAAATTACTGTAGTCATTTGCTTATACTTGCTTATGTTGTTACTGTAGCTGTTTGTTGATATTATGGGGAATGCTGTTCGTAGTTACTGTAGATATTTGTCGACATTCGAATTACTGTAGCTAGCTCTTGATGCTTTATTCACATGTCGATTTATCTTTTCTGTTGTTTCTGCAGCTTTTTGTTGTTACTATAGGCTGTATTTACTGTGTTATCCATTTTTAAACTTTCAGTGTCGTATTGGTAATGTATTCACCATTTTGGTTTCCTGATATCGTAGTTACTGTAGGGTTGATTGAAACCGTAGTATCTTTATTGTAGAAATATCTGATATGTCTTATAGAAAAAGGAGAACGTTGGGAACGAAGGAGACACTGTCCCGGGCGATCTCGTCGCCAAATTGGAAAGCTTAAAGTTGGACGATCTAAAAGTTGGTTTTTTTCTTGTTGCTTTGGTTTGCAATTTTAAATTTTTTTTTTTGCAGGATTTGAGCATCATGGCCCTGAAATCGCTTCAAAAGGACGTCGACAATCGTATTGCCGAAGCAGCGCAAGAAGTCATCAATTTGGAAAATGTTAGGAACACCAAAGTTGGGTATATTGGAAATTTGATCCACGACAGCGTTCCCGTCAGCGCCGACGAGGCCAACAACAAAGTAGAAAGGCTTTTTGGCGATTGCTCGACTCGAAAGAAGTATTCTCATGTAAGCGTTTTTTTTATTACCATTTTAGCTAAGAACGACTTTAACCAAAGGCAACTGCAACTGTTTTTTCTGGCTACGGCTTAGGCTTAAGTTTATGCTTCTGTTTTTGGTGGTATTGTTGTAACATTAGATACTGTATAAACCGTACAGACCTTTTTTTTAACTAAAGCGTCAGTTGCCGTATTTCTTTTAATTGAAGCTCCTGGACTTATGCTTAGGAAAGGAGGAAGCAATTGGCTGATGACGGCTTTACCCCATTCTCTATTACAAAAGAGAGAATGGGGTAACAGTTTTAATTAACCAATTGTTATGCTTGAAAGAAACAATTTTAGGTAGATTTGGTGGTGATGGTCGACGGATTCGACGGCGAGCGTGGATCAGAGGTGGCGGGCGGCCGTGGCTTCTTTCTCAAAGGTGCCACTCGTCTTCCTCGAACAGGCGCTCATCAGCCTGGCACTGCGCCTGCTGGCGGACAACGGCTTTACACCGCTTTACACGCCGTTTTTTATGCGCAAAGAGATTATGCAAGAAGTGGCGCAGTTGAGTCAGTTCGACGAAGAGCTCTACAAGGTTTGTTGAATTTTTGAAGGGATAATATTTAGATCAGAGAACGCTTTTAAATGTTTTTTTAAGAGGCATTTGGTGGCTTTAAAATGAATGTGTAATAATTAATGCAATTGCTCAGATATTTGAAACGCTCTGAAGTTTTAATAAAATGGGTTGTTGTAGGACCAAAAGATTTATAATATAGGTTATTATGGGTCAAGTGTTTTATAAATATAGATTGTTTGGAGGCTAAGTGCTGTAATAAAATGGTTTGTTGTAAGACCAAGAGCTTTAAAAATGGGTCGTTGTAGGACAAAATGCTTTAAAAATGGGTCGATCTATAATATACATAACGTTTTGCTTTTTTTAGGTCAGCGCTAAAGGCTCTGAAATTGCAGGGGACGATAGCGTGGACGAGAAGTACCTGATCGCCACCTCTGAGCAGCCAATTGCGGCGTTCCACCGCAACGAGTGGCTGAACCCATCCGATTTGCCAATAAAATACGCCGGCTATTCGACTTGCTTCCGCCAGGAGGTCGGAAGCCATGGGCGCGACACCCGCGGCATCTTCCGCGTCCACCAGTTCGAGAAAGTCGAGCAATTCGTCATTTGCTCGCCTTTCGACAAAGTTTCATGGCAGATCTTTGATGAGGTTTTCCATTTTTGCATTTGTTGCCGATTTTTTTAGTCTGTTTGAAAATTACTTTCCGTCATAAGATCAATGAGTTATTCTGACTCAAAAGCTTTTTTAAGCAAAATATTTATAATGTGCCGAAAATATTCTCGAAAAATTAATATGCAAATATTCAACTGCAGACAATCGTTGCAGGACGTGTGATTTCAATAAAAAAATCCGAAAAACGAAATGATTAGACTATACAGTCGAACCTCTCTATAAGATACATCTACATAGGGGGGAGTATCTAATAGAGAATGTATCTTATAAACAAAAATTTTCACAAAAAATTCAAGGGTGTATTTTATAGCCGGGGTAAAATTTTAAAAAATATCTTATACAAAGGGTATCTTATAGAGATGTTTGACTGTAAATATATTTTTTCTTTGTTTGAGGCTTTTTTTCATAATGTTCTTTTTTTTAAATCCTAGTGTCCTGTTAATTAATGTCGTATTTTGCTGAGGAGCTCAATAAAAAAAATTATGAAAATGGCACAGTTGAGCCAGATTGTTCATGAAATGTTTGACGGCCGTTGTCAGCAATGTTGTAAAACAATTATGATTTGACTTTCTCTTTTAAACGCGGAGCCAAAAAAATAAAACCCAAATGTTTTTATGCCGCATTGTCGGTGTTAAAAGCGCAGTCATATTCCAGCAAATTGGGTCAGAGATAAGCGATTAACCTCACAGGACTATAGTACAAAAATAAACAGGCAAATTAAGCGGGCAAATAGTCGCAAACTCATTCCCTCGTTCTTGCCTGATAATGTCTTATAAAATGGTCGTCTTTCTTTTCCTATTAAGTAAATATCTCTTCCATATTTTAGATGATCGGAAACGCTGAAGAGTATTACAAAATGTTGGGCATTCCCTACCACGTTGTCAACATTGTCTCCGGCGAGTTGAACAATGCGGCGTCGAAAAAGTTGGACTTGGAGGGTTGGTTTCCGGGCAGTGGCGCTTTCCGCGAGCTCGTCTCTTGCTCCAACTGCACTGACTATCAGGCGAGGAGCCTGAAAGTCCGCTACGGACAGACAAAGAAGATGGATGGAGAGGTAAGAATTTACTTTAAAAATTAGCGATGAAATATTTTGGACGCGTACAATTTGTTTTATAGAAATTTTATTTTGCTTGTGCGAATAAAGTTGAAAATTTGGGCTAAATGTCAAAAATCAAATATCATAAATGTATTTTTAAGCAGAGAAACTTATTTATGTATTTGGGACAAATAGGTTTGTTGGAACTGCCAAAAAAATAGAGGTCATCGTAATTTTTTGGATTAGTTTTAAAGACCAAATTTTTCCTTTACCCAATTAAAGTCTCTTAATGGCAATGAAAAGAAGCTGTACCAAAATTGATTTGTTTCCAGGTGAACTACGTGCACATGCTAAACGCGACAATGTGCGCGACGACGCGCGTCATCTGCGCAATTCTAGAGAATTATCAGACTGATACGGGCGTCGAAGTGCCGGAGGCTCTTAAGGATTTAATGCCAGCCAGGTACCGCACCTTTATTCCATTCGTAAAGCCGGCGCCTATCGACGTCGAACAACAAAAGCCGAAGAAAAAGCAAAAATAATTTTTTTGGGGGAAAGGATAATTGTTAAAGTTTTAATTTATTTCTAAAAATGGGGGAACCGTTAAGCTTTTGTTTGATAGTATAAAGAGGAATATAATCCTAATGACTCAGCGAGTTTTTCGATTGAATTTTTTGGGTTTTTTGAAATTGTGTTTGTTTTGTGTTATGGTTCAAATGAAAAGTTGGAGACCAATTTTTGGGTTGTCCAATCGTAAAAAGGTGATTTTGTTTGTGCTGAAGAAGAATTGTTAATTTTTAATATAAAATTTTTTTTAATTTTTGTAAAATTGCAAGGGAAATACAATTTAATTCTAACTGGATGCTGATGGCGCGTCGAAACAATTTTTACGCTATGCAAATGTCGAAAGTATAAAATCTTTAGTTGGCAGTGATCTCTGATACATGTTAAGCCTAAAAGACTATAAGCTAATAAAAATACTCGTTAAGCCAAAAGTAATGTGTTAGTTCAAGCTAAATGTTTAAGATTGTTAATATTTACCGCTACTTCCCATAAAAGTTCCGGGGCGAACTCAGTTGAGACGCGGAAAAACTGAAAAAAAATTTATTTTCTATCTTAAATAATGACTTAGACTTTATAAGGCTTAAGCTCAATGTTTAATTATTACAATCCTTTCGTTTTAATTGTTGTCTGCGATTTTCTCCTATATTTTCACTAACATCAATCTTTTAGCTTGTTTGACTCAGATATTGTTTTACGTCCAATTTTTAATACAAAACTAATCAGTTGGACGAGTTTTAAGAAGTATCCTATTAAAAATGTTTAACAATTGGAAAAATTAAAAGATGCTGCACAATGGTCAAAAATTTTATTTAATTCAGCTCAACAAATATGCAGAAAGCTTTTATATTTAACCATAATTATATAACTGGAAGAGTGGATTTAAAAATATCTGTCATTTCTGAAACAATTTTAATTTTTTCTTTCGTTTTCAATGCAAAATTTCAAAAATCGACTCTAATTTAAAGTTAACTTACAAAAGAAAATTTTTTTTATTTTATAACGTTGATTGCCGAAGGTAGTTCCGATGGCTTTGAGGTTGAAAAAGGAATTGAAGACATGTTTGAGCGATCCGTTAATGTGTAAGCGCTGGATTTGCTTGGCTCTAAAAAATCAACATGGGTAAAACTGATTATTTTGATTATATTCATAGAACTGTTTACAATGTTCAAATAAGGCCAATATGTTAGTGATCGCATTTCCATTTATAGAAAACCGCCAAAAACTGGTCCTAATACTGAAATTGCCATGATTTTTTTTAGGCGAGCGGGGAGAGATAGCGATTTATGTTATCTATTTTATGGGCTAAAAAGACGGAAATCTCAAAAATTACATTTTATGCTCATTCGGTATAAACAGTTCCAAATTTGTAATCGGGTTACAACCTCTCTCCCAAAAGTTCACTTGCTTAACCAAAAAAACAGAAACTCAAACGTTGTTTAATACGCTGACATCCTTTATGCTACGATTACAGTCAATTTTTTTCCAAAATTTGCGCTCAAAATTTTCATTTTCATTTGAAGTGTAAAAATAATGTGCTTACATTCAAAAAAAAAATTTTCTTTTTTTTTACAAGATATGAAAAAAAGCGCAAAAAAAATTTCGATGTAATCATATTTGTGACAAATCTAATCTTAATCTTAGCGAATTTCACAAATGACCAACAAACTTTTATGGAGCAACAATATGATTACCTGAACTTCTGTTTCTTTTTTTGCGCCAACGCAGCCGACGTTTGTACCATTTACGGCGCTTCTCACCAATCAATTTGGCCTTTCTGTGGGCTCCCAATTGTGCAAAAATGATGACTATAATGATGGCTAATAGCGTGCCTGCGCCGGCCGTGCTGACTCCCATAAAAATCGGTGATTTCCTTCAAATATTCAATACTGTTTTGATTTATGAAAAATAAAAAACACTAATTTTATTGAACATTTGGCCTTATTGAGTGATAGATTTTTCAATTACCCATTTGTTCTTTTAACTGTAAAATTTTAATCAGAACCCCCAATACACTCATATCACCGTTAACTAATACCTTTGCAATACATGCCAAAGGTTCAGTACGGTTGAGTTATTGCATCATTTTTTTGCTTTGCATAAAATATGTCTTTTGTATTGACTTATTAAAATTTAAAAAAAAATTAAATAAAGCAAAAAATTTTGTTTTAAAGCTAAAGTTGTTGATTAAAACAATAAAAGTGTTGAAATTTTTTTTGCGATTATTCCTTAAGGTTTTTAGAAAAGAGAAGATTGCAACCAACAGCTAAAAAAGCATAAAAACATCCTCAGTAACGTATCAGTACCGCATTTAATAAAAGTTCGTTGTGGGATAAATTTAGTGGGGAGTCAGAGCGTAAGCGGCAAAAGTGGGTGGATTAAATTTAGATTATGGCGGTTTTAAACAATAACTTATGTGTTATCTTGGTAAACACCAAAAATATGTGGCTTCATTGCATTGCACACAAAATGCATGGCAATGAGTTTATTTTCTTGAATGGCAAAGACAAATTGTTGTTAAAAGTGTCCCAGTGTTAATTATAAGAAACAGAGGCAGTTCAGAAGTCGTCTGCTTTTTTGGTAAAAGAACGACGAGCGTATCCATCAAATTTTGCTTTATCTTACATCAATAATTTATTCTTTTAATAAGCGCGAGTTGGTTGCCAGTACTTTTTTTTCAAAGTCTTTTTAGATTTTTTCGACATTTTACTGCCTAAGACTCCTTCTGCAACGCAAATGTGAATGAATGTGCAACTAGAAAAAGACTCGAAAAAATGACTCACAAACACTTGATTATGCCGAGGACACGGACTTTGCGGCGTCCAAAATTTTCTAACGTTTGATTGGCGCTATCATGCGAATGCCATTCGGTCCTCGGCTTCTTGGTTACCGGCTTGAAGTCTTTAGATACAAGATCTGTGCATCGCTTCGACCCAATCGGCTAGAAATTAAATGGGAATTTATAAACAAGTTTTCGTAATTTTGCGTGTCTTAGGCTTACGAATCCATATTTGATAGAATTTTATAACACCAAAAATAAAAAGTTGCATAGACAAAGACGAAAGTTATCATTTGGCTATTGTCTATTTGTTCCAAAGCAAAAAAAGGCTTACCCAATTTATATCGACAACTTGTAATTGCTTGTAAACGTATTGTTTACTTCGGAAGCAAATGACTTCGTTGTAGTCTTGCAGGTTGTGAATGTGCCTAAAACAAAGCAATTTTAAAATAAGAATTAAAGTTTTGGCTTGCCAAAAAAATTGCAAAAATTTTGGGGGCAGGCAATTAAGCGCGCTACGACGTCTGAGCGCCGATGGTTAAATGCTCAAATGTCTCAATTTTGCATAAAAACAAAGCAGTTGACCGCAAAATTTAAAACTATCAAAGCTCCGAATTGGCAGCATTCAGACGTCGCAAGCTCAATGGCCATGCTCTTCCGGTAACTGTTGTCAATAGCTTTGCAAAATGACTGCAATATGGCTTTAAGGAGCGTAAGACTTGGCAAACACCGATGCACGGGAAATGTCTGATATTGAGCGTGCGATGTCTGAACAGGTTCATTTGCATTACATTGGAACGCCCTAATCATATTTTCTTTAATTGCTTCAAAAAATTTTAATCAACCTTTGAACATGGAATTATATTGGAAATGGAGTTGATTTGGAAAAAATTACACTTTAGCGCAAAATAGGCAGTGCTATAATGTCTGACGGCCGTTGTCGTAAACAATTATAATTTGACTTTAAATTCTCTTTTAAACGCGGAGCCAAAAAAATAGAACCCAAATGTTTTTATGCCGCATTGTCGGCGTTAAAAGCGGAGTCATATTCCAGCACATTAGATCAAAGATAGAAACACAGACAAACTACGCGGACAAAAACAAACACAGACCAAAGATGCGGACAAAACACGATACAAACAAAATACGCAGACATAAAGTCGCAAAATTCGAAATAAAATAAAAATAACAGAAATAATTTTTTTTAAATGTTCTTATAGTAAATAACAGATAATGTACCGTATTTTTGATTGAATATTTCGAAAAAAATATATATTCCGTTATAATTCTTCTTATTGTTGAAATTCGCGCCTTTTTGTTTGCATACTGCTCTGGCAGTATAATAACTACCATATACCCTGTTTTGTGTAACGTTTAGAAAAAAATGAGGGTCCGCAAATATAATTACACCATTATGCACAATAATTAATTCAGTCTAATGACTTAAAATACAGAAAAAAAGCAGTTGTGCCATCATTGTACTTTAATTAAAGCAAAACTTACGAGAAATAGGTTATCGAGCCAGCGCCAGAATCAGTTCCCCTAAAAAAGGCATACAAATATGTAAAAAAAATAAATAAAATAAAATAAACAAAAAAACTTACTCTGTAAAGAAATTGCAATTACGTACAAAAGTGGCGTGCTCCGGCTCACGAATATCAATTTTGTGGTATTGGTCAACCGCTCGGTCGTACAAACAGTAATTATGTGGTTCCCAAAAGTAATATTAAAATTTTTTTTAAATATTTCAGCACTGGTTCAGCCAATTTAAAAAATTTATTACAATTTTGCACTTTTCGGATCAAAAAACACAATAATTTTGCGGTTCCTTTGTTTAATTTTTCATATATCGGAAACCGGAAATAATTTTTTATTGTGCTCATTGTGAATCCGGAAATAAGAAAAGCGCACAAATTTTATGAGCTGCCAGCTTTTTGGGACAAACTTGTGGGCTCTCAATTCAAAGCTTCCTTTCTCTTTTCCAATTATTTCAAGTGTTACTTATGCGCTTTGTCCCTCCCCCAAACCATAGGATTTTTTTTTATTTTCTTCTAAACTCAATATAAGGGTTTTCAATAATGCTGAATTCGAATCTGACATTAATTTTTCCTAAGGGTCATTTTTTGGGTCCTCACACAATCTCAAAAAAATGTCTTAAAATTCCTATTATTTTTTTTATTTTTTTTGGGACAAAGCGCACAAGTACCTTTCGAGTTATTTTCGGAATATCAAAAAGCTCCGCCACGGTTGTTTTTATTTAAAAGTGTAGAGATTTTGTGAAATTATTCGACGTTTTTTTTGAAAGCTTTTGTAATTTTGATGCTTTTTGGTTCATGCCGTAATTTACACCATTAGACATACCGCAACTTATCTAATTAAACCCCAACTCATTGAGCCCCATTTCCAATATATCATCAAACCAGCTTTGCGGGACAAATTTGTGGCGACTAAAAAACGACTTACCCCAAAGAATTAAATGTGAAAAAGCTTCTCTTACCTTTCATAGGAAGTAAGGGCCAAAAAATTTTAAAGAACAAAAAAATCAATTAGCTGCAAAAAACTGTGTACTCAAATAATCTCATAAAAAGTGCTAAAAATAACAAACTAACCTTAAGTATTAAAATTTGACACTTGCAGTCGATTTTTTTAGCTGTAGCCAGAAGATTGCAATTCAACGCATTATACAGGCCAAATTTGCTATCAGCAATATACATAATGTTAGTAACGTGCATCACACGCGTTACTTTTGAAGTCAGTTTCAATTTTTTATTCGCTTCGATGAGATCAAATTGAACCTGATAAATGAAATTGGAATTCTTCTGGTAATATACTACAATATATTTTTTGTAATTTATCATAAAAAGACGTGCCTGGTTAACATTTAAGTCGTTGTAAGATAGTGCGCCGATCTCCGCTAAAACCAAGTAAAATTATAAAAATAGAAAGAGTTGAAAGTGCAATAAAATAAAGATCAATAAAAAGTTACAAATACTAAAGTTTAAATGGTTCTTGTTTCTTGTTCAGTTTACGCCACACCAGTCAAAAATGTTTAACAAACATAATGCCAAAAAAAGATTAACAAACAGTTACATTATAAATAATATTTTCACTACAGTAATTAGATACATGTATTATTGTTATAATAGCTTTCACTTACTGTATTTTTTTTAAATTTTTACATTTTACATTTCTGGGTTAACTTTTTGTAAATATCTGATCATAAATGAAGCCTCAGTTTGTCTGAAAGTTGTTTAAGTTCAAAAAAAGTTGTTTAAAGTTCAAAAACACTTACCGCAAAAGCAAACGATAAAAAAATAATCCTGTAATTTAATTAATATACTGCATATTTTTTCGAAATATTCAAATTTTTGGCATTATGTTTGTTAACATTTTAAAAAATTTTTGACTGGTGTGGCGTAAACTAAGCACAAGTACCATTTAAATCTTTTTAGTTTACAAGTTAAACCACTTCAATGATTGTACTAGAAAATGCAAACAATTTTGAAACAACTAACTTACCATAAATAGTCTTTTTTTTGTAATAAACAAAAATTTCCCATGAACTGCTCACCGACTTTCTCAGTCCAGCGATTGAAAGAAATTCTTTATTGTTAAAGAATGTCGAATCTTCATAATATAGAGTATCGAAACAAACTAAAATTTAACATTGAGCAGCATAACAAGAGTTGCATTTGAAAGAAATTTTTTATGAGGAACAGACCAGAATAAAATTACCATAAAAAACTAACCGTATTGTTTTTCAATGCATAACGTAACAGCCACGATGGCGCACAAAAATAAGAGTTTTAAACGCCAGTTTAAAGCGAATAAATTTGACATTTGATTAGACCCTCCAGCTTATCGGCATTTACTTAAAAAGCTTAAAAAAAGGAATTGTGGCAGAAAAATAAATTGAAATTTGAAATAGATAGCATAACGCCAAAATACAAAAAGCATACAGTAGTAGGTAAGCACAAAGTTGCAAAAATAAATATAGAATTTGAATAAAAAAAATTCAAATTTTTTGTATTCAGAAAGCCGAACTTACTTACGGTAAATCTTTTCGGATAAGATTTTCATGTTTTAAAAATGAAATGTTGGTTTGGCATTTTGTATTGGCAAATTTTGAAATTAATTTTTGCTGAATAAATGTTACGACCAGCCGTATTATTATACTGATCGCGAGAGGTTTTGATTTTAAATCTCTGATAATAAATCTCATTCAAAAATTGTAAAAAATCTTAAAAAACTTAAAGACCTTGCCGATACAAAATTAATTAGTTGTTTGCAAAAAGCTTTATACAATTATAAGTTAATTCAAAAGAAAGAAAATGAAAACTTCGCTTTTTTACAGATATATAGATATTTAATAATTCTAGCATGATCGTGGCTTTTTTAATGTTGAAATGCTTTTGAATGAACCTCTAAATTAGCTTCATAACGCTAAATGTCTGTAATCCACTAATTTTGCTATAGTTTATACTATAGTTTTATTTTTGAGCCAATAAAATTTTATAACATTAAACATTGTTTATACTTTATTTTCAAAAGTTTAAATTAAATTATCATTGCTATTTAATTTATTAAAGAAGTATAATTTTGTGAGCTTAGACTTATAGGCTTATTCAAAAAAAATTGCTCTTTAGCTAGAAAGTTCATATGAATATCAGCAAACAGACATTTGATTAGAAGAAGATGTGGACAAGACGGTGTTAACCCGCTGTATATCCACCGTATTGGTGAGCAAAGCATAATTAATTAGTGGGCAACAAAATCGATTCACTTTGATAAGGGTTACTGGAGTAATGGATCACATAAACATTACACGTCACTGCTTCTCACAATACCACAACCATCCCTCCAGCCTCCCTGAATTTCTGTACATTGTCCCATATGCTAACTTTAAGGGGCTTTCAATTGGGCTGTACTGACACTAACAAAGTCAATCCATAGATGTAGAAAAATTTAATCGCTAAAAAATACAGTAAAAAAATTGCTTTGAAATAATTAATCAAAAACCGAAACGCTAACTTAATTATTTTTAAATTTTTATATACATATGGAGCGCTACAAGGTGGAAACGTTTAATTTCTCCGTTTTGTCGTCTTTTATTTCTAAAAGAAAAATGCTGGTTTACATCAAATTTTATAAAACTAAGGGTTACTTTTGTCGGGACGCTTCCATCGCAGCCGGCGGTTGTACCACTTTCGGCGTTTCTCCCCAATCAGTATCGATTTTCTTCGTGCTCCCAACTGCTGGAAAATAACAGCGACCAAAATGGCAACGAACAGGACTACATTGGTCGAGTTGAAAAAAATAAAAAATGGTGAAAACCTAAAAGTTTGAGAAAATTAGACAAAATTATGAAAAGCGGAAAAGTAACGAACAAGCATTTAGACAATAACGGAATGTAAATTTTGCGAATCTCAACTTTTTGCCACTCTTCCGACGAGTTTACTGTTCTGAAGCTTGGTTTCCACTTCGTTATTGGTTTCCACTTCGTTATTGGTTTCCACTTCGTTATTGGTTTCCACTTCGTTATTGGTTTCCTCGTCGTTATTGGCTTTTGGGTAACGGGCTGGACAACCTCCCTTATAGTAAGATCTCGATTCTTTCTTCCTTCTATTGGCTAGAAACTCAATTTTTAAAAAAACGCGAGTCCTGCAACGATTGTTTTTTGCTCTCATTAATAAAAAATTTCTTTTCGAATTTTATCTTGCATTTTGGGTAGATAGAAATTGTTGCTGAATTATTGCTAAGCATTTTGTTCAAACAATTTTCCAGTCGGCACTTAACTAACTGTTCTTATTTAGAAGATCCCGGCATTTTTAACCTTCTATTGGCTAGATAATAATTTGTAAATGTACTCCATTTAAAAACCCATCATCAAATTCATCATCTTGCTTGTTTTCACAGTAGTTTAAAATCTCTTTATTTTACGGTATGTTCTATGATTTTACAGTAGCTCAATACCCCTTTATTTTGTGATGTTTCCATAATTTTTACAGTAGTTTAAAATCCGGCACTTTACAGTAGTTTCACCGTTTTTTACAGTATATAAAATTTCTTTGCTTTTCTGATTAATTTTAAAATGTTTTTTGCAACAAAAAGTCAAATTTCAACGAGCTTCAATCTAGATTATATATTTAAGGGAAAAAATACAGGTGCAGCCCGATCCTACTATGCCATTCTACAGCATAAAAAATTTATACCCAATTGATGTCAGCGACCTGCAATTGTTTGTAAACATAATTTTTGCTTTGAAAGCACGTCACTTCATTATAGTCCATCAACATTGGAATGTGTCTAAGCCATGGTGGATGATTAACAAAACAACACCAAAAAATTAATAAAAACTCACGCGGAATAGCTTACGGAATGCGTACCGACTTCTCTTCCTCTTGAAAAAAATAAAACTTTTAAATTAAAACAACTGAAAAGCTTACTCATAAATAAAATTGCCATAACGCGCAAATGTAAGTCGGTCGTCATCCATGTAGTCGACCATGTGGTATTTACCCATAGCGCGATCATAAACACAATACATATCCTAAACTGGTAAAAGATATTTTTTTTTTAAATAAAACTTTTGGGTTTGACAATCGTCATGGGTATTTTCTCGTTAACTCTCTCGTTTTTTTAGACTATTTTTCTTTTTCAAATCTTTTTTCTGCAAAATGACGGAAATATCATTCATAATTGATAGCTAATAAATCATTAACTATAATCTGGTTGTTCAATAAAAAAACGACAGATTTCCAATTTAAGTACCAAAAAATTCAAACAAATAACTCTGAATTATAAAAAGACATACCTTATTGGAGGGTTTTATTTTGCACTGGCAATCCATTTTCTCCAAGTTAGTCAGCAACACGCATTTACTTACGTCGTACAAGCCTTGTTTGCTATCAGCAATGTGCATGATGTCTACTTTGTGAAGGAAATTTGAGTGGGTGAATAACAGCCGTATTTGATCACCTTCTTCAACCAAATTGAACTCAATTATTTCGATGGCCTGGCTTTCAGGCACAAGCTTATATATGACAATGTATCGATTATAGTCTATCATAAAAAGGCGTGCAAGGTGAAGATTCAAATCTTTGTAAGTTAGCTTCTCAATATTAGCTAAAATAAAATAACTAAAAAGTAGGTTCAATCAATGATAAGCCTAAGGTCTCAAGTTTTTCAAACTATACGAAAATTAAACTTACAAGTGGCAACCATTCCCTTGTAATAAATGACAATTTCCCACTCAGCAGCAGCATCTGATTTTCGTAAACCAGCAAGCACAAGATAATTCTTATTGCGAAAGAAATTTATCTCTTCGAAGTATAAATTAACAAAGCACGCTAAAATTAAAAAAAATTTGTTTTGTAAGTGTCTCGAAAAAAGCAAAAAAAAGTGCAAAAGAGTCATAAATAAAATCGTTTGCTAAGACATAATCGACCTGCATCTCTTTCCACGGACAATTTAACACATAAATATAAAAGTATCAGCAGAAATTTATATCGACAGTTCAACGTGAATGAATCCGGCATTGTCAAAAGGCCAGACTCAACGACTAATTTAACTTTTTAAGAAGAAATTAAAAAATGATTAAATCAAAAAATTGTTAATAAGGAAATAAATGGAGATTTGAAACAAAAACAAAATGCCAAAGAATGCCAACATTTCGCCAAAAATTGTAATCGCTGGCAAAAAAATGAAGCAAATACCGTATTTTGGAAACTGAAAAATTTAAATTTTTACCTAACCGTAGTTGTAAAAACGCTAATGAACCGTAATTTATGCATTAAATTTGATGGAAAATAAACTACAGCAATATTGCAAAAATTGAACTTTTGCATTTTTAACTTAAATTGATTTCGTCCTAAAACAAATTAAAATAGGGGAATTGACTACAAAAAAGAATTACGAATCAAAAAAAAGTAAAAAGGGTATCAAACTATAATTTATGAAAAGCCAATAGTCATTTAATTTTTTTTCAGTAAGGATTGCCCACATGTAAATTTTAAAGCTCAAAATTTTTATTGTGTGTTTAGCTGATTACAGAGTTGAATTTTTTTCGATATGGTTATCATGACCGCTGAATCCAAAAATATAAAAATTATTAAGTTTAGACCCGTTGGGTCCCTAATTCTAAAAATGTTTTATAAAAAAAATAGTAACAATTTTATGATTTTAAGTAGTCCTGAATCTCAAAAATATTGAAATTATTAAGTTGAGGTTGGGACCCTAAAAATAATCTGAAGCTATTTTTCAAGATACAAAAAAATTAAAAAAAGCAACAACAGCTTGGTATTTAATCAGATTAATTTAAAGAAAAATCATTGTTCTAAAAAATTTATTTAACAAATCACAAAAATTGAAAGTAAAAAAAGAAAAATTACAAATCAAAAATATAATTGCGTATTATTTGCAATTCAGCCAGTTTTATTAGCAATACTTCTTCGCTTTTCACTGCTCTCAACCGACGACAATTCTGCATTTAAAACAGCGTGCAAATTCTCGACATTCTGATCTGAACATTTTCCCCAGGTCTAATGAGACTTTACAAAGGGTACAACATGACGGAGAAGAATTTGCATTTTTTTTTTGAACCGAGGTTTTAAAAATTTCAATTTCCAAGCTTTGCAAAATCCGCTTTAGTCAAAAATTGAGCCTTGCTGCATTGTTGAATGACAGCAAGCTGATACAGATGCTCAAAACAACATGCAATGTCACTTAACCTGTGTTTCCGCGATCGAGTTTTAAACTACGGCAAATATACAAAGGCTTTAATTAAAAATAACTCTTAATTAAAACTATGCAGTTATTTTTTTAAAACAATGTCAGGATAACGTAGAAAAATTCTGCTTATCGTCAATTTTACAAAAAGTTACAGTTGCACAATATAAACTTTTTTTTAAATTAAGCAAAAAAATTCAAAAAATAGTAAAATTATAACGACTTAAACATGAGCATTAAATAAAAATAAAACAAAAATACAACGCATATTCAAACAAATGACTTCTGGACTGCAATTTAAAAAAAAAGATAAAAATTCAACCGTAAATGGCATTAAGATTGCAAAGTTGTAGAAAAATAAAAATTTGCAAATCAAACACATCGCCAAAATTAAATTTTGAACAAAACGTTAAAAAAACTGTTTCACGATTTTGAGCGCCGTGGTTGACGAAAGCTTTTAAGCAGTCTAGGACAGAGCTTTCATTTGAGTCCAACACTAGTCCTAGTCTTTTTATCTTAAAACCGCAGATTTTAAATATAGACAAAACTTTATCCTTTAAGATTTAAAAACTACCTTTAGGACCAACCTTTTTTAATTCCATTGCCAAAATAGTCTTAAAGTTTGTAGAAACCTGAACTAAAAAACTAAGTTTGGACTCAAATGAGAGCACCTTTACAGGGGATAGATTGTGAATGGATTTTGGTTCATTGACCCGGTCACTTCCAAACATCCTTTTTTTACTTTTTCTAATGTAAAATGTATAACAATATAAAGCATTAACTATTGAGGGGATTTTTAGTGCTTTGATTCGGCGTGTTTATTGATAGTTGGGGCATACTGGACATAGGACAATAAAAAACTTTAGTTTGCTTTAGCTGTCAATAGCTGTCTAATTATTACAAATCACAGCTTTTGAAAGCAGTAAATTATTAGCCGTGCTGGAATCTTCGCTGAAAATAAGTAACGTAAACACGGCATTACACTGTACTTACGTGACTTGGCTTATTTCCAGAGTACTCTTCAGAAGCATGTTGTTAACATCGACCTGCTTCCATAGACTTCGAACAATTAATTTCTTCCGTGAATGTGCCACCAGCACAAGAAATAACTTCGTCAACGCTACTTTCAACATTACAATATAAAGCTAATTCATTTATTTCAAAATGTTTAGAATGTTCTATAAATGCGCACTTTCAAAAGTTAGATATAAAAATACAATTTTTCAGCAAAACATTAAACTGTCACAATTATTATTATTGTTAAAAGAGTCAAAAGTAAATTTTCTTTGGAGACAAAAAAACAAGTTTTCGTATCCGTCTTTTCCCGCTCAATACTCCTCGTTGAGCGCCCCATCGTCGTCGGCTACAATGTCTTGGTAGTCGTTTTCCAAGACGGCAAGGTCTTCACGAGCCTCAGTAAATTCTCCTTCCTCCATTCCCTCACCGACGAACCAATGGACAAAGGCGCGTTTTGAGTACAACAGATCGAATTTGTGGTCTAAACGGGCCCACGCTTCCCCAATAGCCGTCGTGTTGGAGAGCATGCAGACGGCGCGAGGAACTTTGGCGACGTCACCGTTCGGCACAACCGTTGGTGGTTGATAGTTAATTCCAACCTACAAGAATTACTTAGTCTTATTAGCAGAAAAACAAACAAAAAATTACTTTGAATCCTGTCGGGCACCAATCAACAAACTGAATTGCGCTGTTGTTCTTAATGGCGGTGATCGACGCGTTGACGTCTTTAGGCACAACATCGCCCCGGTATAGCAGGCAAACGGCCATGTACTTTCCGGTGCGTTGGTCGCACTTCACCATTTGGTTTAAGGAATCGAAGCAGGCGTTAGTGATTTGCGAGACGGAGAACGACTCGTGGTAAGCCTTCTCAACCGACACCATTGGCGCGTAGGAGACCAATGGGAAATGAATACGCGGGTATGGAACCAAATTGGTTTGGAACTCGTTCAAATCAACGTTCAACGCGCCGTCAAAGCGGAGCGACGCCGTGATTGAGGATACCACCTAAAAACCATCAAAGGGCTATTCAATTTAAGAAACGCTCATAAATGGCTACGAGAGGAGGGCGCCAGTTTTTTTAAGTTCCTTTTTAAAGCTAGCGGCAGAAAAATAAGATAAAAAGACCCTTCAAAATAGCCATAACTCCATCAAAAACGCAATATAGAAATCAATAAACAGCCATTGGCAGAAAGCACAATATGGTACATAATACAGTACTTTTGATGAAAATACTGTTAAGCCTTAAAAAAAAGTATTAACTGAGTTTATAAAGAAATATTGCTGGGATTCAATTTTTGTAAGGCAATGGAGCCAATAGCGCAAAAATTTAACAATGGCATTTCTTTTGCTATGCTCACTTTTTGGAATACAAATTGCAAAAATATACCAATAATTTTTCTACATTAAGTAAAAATTGGCAATCGCAAGCTAATTTCATCTTTAAAAGGTGAGGTAAGAGTTAAAATAGTCTGTTCATTTCGTTTCTTTTTTCGGATCATTTAAAATTAAAAGTTCTGCAACGATTGTTTGCTGTTGAAAATTTGCATATTTTTGAAAATCATTTAGGGAAATTTAAAATTATTTGCTCGAAAAAACCTTAAAGCTAGGACAACACCCATTGTTTTTATTACGAAAAGAAATTTTCGAACCGACTATATTTATAAAAGCAGGAAAAGCTAATGGCCTGATGGATCAATGCACAAAGATAACTCCTAATAACAAATATATAATAAAAAAAAAAACTGAATTATCCGCTTCTCCTTTAATAAAACAGTGCAAAAAAGAAACCTGGGAAATTAGGCGGTTGAGATTCGAGTAGGACGGACGCTCAACGCCCAAATGTTTGTGGCAAATGTCATAAATCGCCTCATTGTCGACCATAAACGAGCAATCGGACTGCTCCAATGTTGTGTGCGTCGTCAAAACCGAATTGTACGGCTCAACAACAGCGGTGGACACCTTAAGAAAGCTATTTATACAAGCCAAAAATTGTAAAAAAGTGCAAACCTGAGGCGCAGGGTAGACGGAAAATTCGAGTTTCATCTTTTTTCCATAGACCTGCGAGAGCTGTTCCATCAGCAGCGAGGTAAAGCCGGAGCCGGTACCACCGCCAAATGAATGAAAAACTAAAAAGCCTTGAAGGCCATCGCAATTGTCAGCAATTCTGCGGATGCGGTTGAGCACCGGGTCGATGAGCTCTTTGCCGACGGTGTAATGCCCACGGGCGTAGTTGTTGGCAGCATCCTCTTTGCCGCTAATTAATTGCTCCGGATGAAAAAGGTGTTTATATTCGCCGACTCGGACTTCGTCTAAAAAAGATTTAAGCAATGAGTATAGGGTGAAACTAATTTGTTTAGAGCCAAAAAAAGACGACATAAAACGACTCCGCACTTGGCTGCAAGATCCACGGTAAAAATAAAGAAAAATTTTAGGATGCGCATTTTAAGTTTAAGATTTGAATAACAAGTAGAATTTGTGGAGAAGGTAATGACATTTTATAACACAAACTCCAAAGCACAACAGTACAGTAAGTACTAAAACATAAGATCAGAGATGTGCAAAAGCAGTTTAAGAGACTGAAAGCAAGTTCCAACATAACAGTACAACAATAGAAAATAGGGAATAAAAACCGGGCATGAGCAATAAAAAGGTATTTGCTTAATAAAAGATTTTTTATTACAAATGAAGAGCCAGCAAAGCCTGTAATGTAAAGCCTCAGTTTAAATCTCACTGTAGTTAAATAGAATTATAAGGAAAAAAAAAATTAAAATTCTAAATGCCTTATATTATGCTTAAAAACAAAAGCTTTATAGTCTCATAATTGTATTTTTTCTTTTTTGAACATATTTTTAAAATCACACGCAATGCAACAAAGATTTTTAGTTTATCAGAAATTCTTATTGAAATTGCTTAATTTAAATTTTTTATGGCTAAAAAAAGCTTTCCAGCCAGAACAACTCGACGTAATCATGCTGTAAAAAAATTTCAAACAGGCTTACCATTCAGTGTTACTAAATTTTTTTAATTTTATGACCTCCTCTTCCTCACAATTGCCTCAATGTTAAAAAGTGTAGTCAAAAAAAAGTCAGTTTACACACACCTACTCTAAATATAACCTCTACTCTAAAAAAAATATCAAAAGCTCTATACCAATAACTGAAGGTTCCAAATCGACGAACACAGCGCGTGGAACGTGTCTTCCGGTACCGCCTTCCGCAAAGAAAGTGCTGAACGAGTCATCACGAGTCGGAATGTCTGTCGCTCTAATAGTACCGTCCTGGTTGATGCCGTGCTCCACGCAATACAACTCCCAACAAGCGTTGCCAATTTGTACGCCAGCCTGGCCAACATGAAGACTAATAACCTCTCGCTAAAAATAACAAAAGTTAAATAATCGGCAATTCAAAAGTTTAATCCAAAATTGTTCTCAAAAAGGCTAAAGCCAGAAAAATAAGGTAAAAAGAATACACCAAAATTTTAAATTTTGAGCGTTCAGGCAAAAAAAAAAGACAAATTAACAAAACACTGTAATCACCACATTATTAAAACTAAAAAATATTGGCGGTATTTTTTGAAGTCTACCGTTGCGTAACCATAGAAATCTTTTTCCGTAGTCTGAAGAATAGATCAAACAAATCAATGTATGATCAATGTATGATTCTTTAAACTGCCCAAAATAGAAATTCATTTGTAAAATTCGGAATACACTTATGAAAAACACAACATCTCAAGACAAACATTTTATGGCACAAACCAAAAAAAAAAGACCAAAACCAAAAAAGACCAAAAAATAATTAAAAACATACCATTCTGCTGCTTCAAAAAATGAATTTCTGAAAAGAAAAAAGACTTTTACAACAAATGAAAGAAGGATTTGAAAAAAAATAAAAACACTTTTTGGTTTTTTTTTAAAAGAACGAGCGCGCATTTTTTTTGCATTTAAAAAAAGCGCAAATTAAAAGCATTTTAATGCACTTTAAAAATTGATTACAATTAATTATACAACCAATGCTTGGTAATGGTGTTGTAATTTGAATCCGATTTGAATCCATTATGGATTCAATTCCGAATTTGTTTTTCAACACTTTGGTTCATATCAACAAAAAAGGAATCTAATTAGAAAATTTGTGAATGAATCCGAAAAAACATCCGTTTAAATTTAAATTTGTTTTATAAAAAATTGACTCCGACTCCGGGTTTAAAGCCGGATTCAAACTTTCAAAATTCGACTCCGACTCTCGGTTTTCAATAATTTAATAATGTAATTTTGGTAAAGTTGTTTAAATCCGGAGTCAAATTTTTAAAAAACGAATCCGGATTCAATTCTGCAGTTTTTTGTTATTTCACGAAGCGAATACGGAGTTGGAGTTAATCCAGGTGGATTCAAAACTAGAGTCACGGTTTCAAATAGGGTGTTTGAATGCGTATGGAGTCAATGGCGCAGGATATTCATGTAATCATTTATCGTAATAAACGTAATAACACTATTCGTATTGTTTAACATCACAATTATAATTAAAGTAAATATAGTTGAACTCCGCTACACTATGACATATATTGAAAGTCACTGTAGTTACAATAAGGAGTGCACGCTTCACAAAACTATCTTCAAAAATCAACGTACCAAAATTCATTGTTGTTTTTCTATTCGGTAGCTTTGTGTGCACAGAGATTAAAATGCAGCCAAAGTGAAGAAAAAGTTTTTTAACTCAGATAAACCAAAAAATGCGTACGGTATTTATGGCATAATGTTAAAATTTTAAAAGCAATTAAATTTCTACAGTGGTATTATCTCCATTGATTTTCAAACAAAATTTGCATTTACAAAAGATTTATGCAATAAAATCAAAAATAAAGTCAGAAAGCGAGAGCTCACTCATTTAAATTGAATCCTATATAAATTTTTTTTATCAAAAATAATTTTTTTCAAATGCCGAAAAGTGTACCTTTTCAACGCGCTTTTCGTGTTGTCTGTTCCATTTGCACTTTTTTGCATATGTGGATAGCAATTTTTGCCTTGTGTGGCCGGGCTGATCTGGACGCAGTTTTTTTTTGTTGCGTTAATTAACAGAATAATATTTTTTACTTTGATTGTGTCGATCAACTAAATCGATCAATGCGACTTATACGCTGTTTGAAACTAATCTTAAATGTTAAAGCTTAAATATACTGATGAGTCTGGACTAGAATAAAAAAAATTAAATCAAATTCTTCTAATTTTGAAAAAGAAGACCGAATGTTAAAAAGAAAATTGATCAAAATGTACGGGAACTACGCCAATCTACAAACGTTGATGTGTACTTAAGTAACTTCCAGCATTAAGCTCAAGCATGACACAATGGAAGATAAGTTTAACTTTTTTGAGTAAGTTTTTCCTGCATTCATTCATAAAGGCGTGTATCCAAACTTTGCACTTTGGACACGTTTTGCGGCCAAAATAGGAGCCGGCTTTAAGAATTATGCTTTACATCAAGCTTTTTTTTTGCGTTTTGAGCCCAAGTTTTGGGATACACAATGCACGACAAAAAATTATGCGCAAAAGTTTTGACGTTGAAAATGTACGCAAATTTAAAAATTTTAATCGCAAAATTTTGGATGAAAATTTTTTATGCAAAAATAATTAAAACCCAAATTTTTTTACAATTTTCTTACTGTAAATGACACAGTAATTGGCAAAACATAACTTTTGATTTTGAATACAATTATTTTTTTGTTTAATAACTTAACATTGATTGTCAACTTGTTCTTTCCGGTTTTGGCAAGTATAACATTTTTTGTTTATAAGTGCAAATCTTATACTAAAAAAAGGAACGGGCTCACCACGACAACAACATCGACAAATTGAGGGTGAAAAAGGGGATAACTCCTCATATTTGCTTTGCCAAAACGAATGTTTTTGTTTATTGTTTGCACAATTTATAATAATATACATTTCTCCACCGCTATTTTCCTCATTTTCGGCGAGAAAACTTTTTTTTTGCAAGAGGGGATGAGAAAAGGGAGGCAGGAAAGCATACGGACACTGCTGATTTTCAATTCGGCGCTCAATGAGGCGTGACCCTCTTTCTTTTTTTTACTATGCATTATATGATTATTGTTTCTGGTGGAATGCACAAAAGAACAAGCCAAAAATTGGGAGAAAGACTGTCCGACTGGTCAATTATTTATTTCCACACTCAAAAAATGAGTATTTGTTGTATTTTTTGTGTTTTGTTTGTGTGTGTGTCTTGCACTTTTAAATGCATTTTTGAAAGTTATTTCAAATAGTATTTTCAACAATTATTGTTAAAGCAAACAAAATAAACTAACGGCTTTTCCTTATTAAGCTATTTGAAGATGCCGCTCAGTGGACTGGCTGTTGCTTCTTCTTTGACCACGGAAAATCAGACAATTCATTTGGCTAATCCTTTGAGCAAAAACTTTTTGAACTATTCACACCCAATGGCAAAATCTCAACAAAATTTGCCTAATTACGTTTATTTTTCTTCCCTCGACTTTCAGTCGTCCGAACCACAAGGCGGACAAAACGACGCAGTCGAAAACTTTAGTGGCCCCTTAATGACAACCGTGCAGGAGAGAGCTTTGCATTTTACTTATTCAGGTTGGTTAATTTTTGGTTTTAAATATATTTTGACGACGTACATGCTTTTGCGGCCCCACGTCGCTATTACATGGCGACACTTTTATTTGAATTAATGTTTTCCTTATTATTATGTTAATTAACAAGCGCATTCAAAAATTCGTTGATCAGTCTAAAACGGTGTGCGTTGATAAAAGAAAAAATTAAAATTAGTCTAACGGAATAAATGTTTTTCTAATTTTTAAACATAATACGGTACATTTTGTGTAGGTTACTGTATTTATGTCCAAAAATTATTTCGTTCTGTAGCCAGGAGTGTTATATGTATTGTGACCAAAAGTCTCGCAACCGACCATTTAATAATGTGTTTTTTTCTAAAGCAAACAATCTCTAGGGAGTCCTCTAGGAAGTCCATCCGCCTGCCAACCAACTGATCAGTCATCGAAAGAGCCCATTTGTCCTTGCCGCGACTGCGTCTTTATGCAATCGGAAAAAAATAAGGAGCACAAATTGGTTGATTGCCATTCGGTTTTACAGCGCCGCACAAGTGCGTACTTGCGCGCAATGAACTGGTCGGCCAATACAACGCTTGCAGTGAGTAATTTTTTGGTGGATTTAAAAATAATGGGTCAAATCATAGAAGTTAATTAGGTTTATAGTTGAGCTAAAAACCAAAAACATTTTTTTTTCAGAAAGTGGTAAATATGAATAAAATAAAATAAAAACTGAAATAGCACCAAACCTCGTGGTGCTAATAGAGGGCGCTAAATCATTGTGCGCCTTAGGAAAATGTTAAAAACAAAAAAAAAGCTAAAAGTTGTAAATAAAGGTGAATAACATTTCTTCAAATAGCCAATTTTCTAATGACCTAATTCTTATGAAAAAAGCGATAACTGGCAAAATTTAAGCTTGGACATATGCCTCACAATGTTGGTCTAAATTAAATCTTTCAGCTACCATAAATTTGCTTTCAAAAAAATGTAAAATTGTATGACTTTTAAGCTTTCGGTTCTAAAGCCTCTAAACTGCCGGGAATTTGTTACATCTCTAAATCTAAAAATCAGAAACCCTGATGTGCATATCCCATTTTAATAACGGGCTGGTGTGAGGGCCTTTTGCCGGGCAGACTTAAATATTTGTATTCAACGGTATAATTTTGACTAACAGAACAAAAATAATTAACGGGCAAATAAAAAAATTGAATTACGCAAAAAGTATGCATTAAATAGAAATACGGCAAAAGTCCGTAGCAGATATCAAATAAATTTCTACCAATCAATATTTTAATCAACTTAATCAAAATAAATACTTTAATCAATACTTAATCAAATCATATTGCATAAGTCAGCAAATTTCATTTAAAAAAAATGAAAATACCGTTGATTAAAAGCTCAAATTTATGTTGAAAATTTTTTCAAATAATTGACGTTGTGAAATTTCTATCGTTAAAATAAATTCAAAAATTATAAAAAAAAAAAAATTATAGAAATTTGTTGTTCACTTTTGTTGAAAATATTTTTTTAAATAATTTGGCATTGTGTAAAAATTTCTGGAATCGTCTCCCCCCCACACAATGTCAAAACTACAGTTGGGACAAACAGACAGAATATTAGTTAGTAGGATAAGCAAAAATTACGCCGCTTCGCTGCGTATTTTTTTGCTCTATGTTTTCTGCGCTACGAGCCGTTTGCTTCTTTGCGCTCCGCGCCGTTTACTTTTTTTATTACTACGCTTCGTTTATTTTTTTTTGCGGCAAAAATACTCAACATTTTGAATTCATGCGTATTTTGGCAATAAAATGCGTTGTCAACTTTAAACATACGGTAGTTGAATCGATTTATGTTTTGAAAATTTAAATTTCAAACACTTTCACTTTTACTTTTTTTTCTTATTCGAACCTTTTCTTGTAAGACTGACTCGTAGACACTATTGTTTACTTCCTTTTATAGTGGGTTTTTTTTTATCACTTTTTACATTCTTAATTTGTGGTTCTCGAACGCAATGTTTGCGAGATGTTTCACTACACCATGAATGACTCATAACATATTATCAACCTTTTGTACTTTATCCAGTTCGGAATCATTAAGTCGGTGAGTTATTCACAAAAATAAATAATTACTTCGGCAATTAAATTTTGTCACTTCCCTAAATGACTCGAGAGTCATTCTCGAGTCAAGTGAACTGTGGCCGAAAACCAACTTTTTTTTTACATTTTCAACTAAAAATTTTTCGGCGAATTTGAAAGTTTTCCTTTCGGTCGACTCACAATGCCATTGTTTTATTTTCTGAATTCAATCAAGTTTTTATTTTCTCCGATGCGACTTTGTTTTGGGTAATTGTAAGAAAGGTTGCCTGACTTCTTTTTTCTCCTTTTTTTTTGTATATTGTCGTGTTTCATCAATTTTTTCATTTATATTTTTTTGGTAAGATTAACAAATTCTAGTCCAATTTTAATCTTCCTTTTTCTTTTCTTTTTTTTTGTCTACAGTCCTCATTTTTCTATAAAATTTAGTGAAACTATTTTGTTTTACTCACAACTTTAAAACAAAATTTCAACTTGCCTTTACTAACTTTTGCGCAGGTAGCTTTTCAAATTCAATGTGTTGTGCTAAAAATGTATGAAATTTTCGGCGCTGCTTATTACTACGGTGCCATTAAAATTGCCATTAGAAAAGTGTTTTTCTACTAAATTTTCTTTAAGAAATTTGGTCTATTGATGGCGCATTGGTTTGCATTAAAGGCTTGTTGTGATGTTACTACGCTTTTAATTTGCATTCTTACAACTCGCTGTTAAACCTCTCTGTTATTACGCCCATTGTTTATAATCGAATTTTAGTATAATCAAGCGTCCACCCGTTTTGCTTATATTCCGTAAATTCCGCAATTTGCGTTTTTCTTCAAACTGCAAAACTGAATGTTTTTTTGGTTTGTTTTTGTTGTGATTTGATAATAAATAAGTCAAACATGTGTTGACCTTGTTTCTCCCTTCTTTTTTTTTCGGACGCGTGAATCTAACGGATAAAATGCTCAAATTATATGTCAATTTTTTTTCAAATTTTTGTGTTTAATTTTTTAATCGGATAATGTGTTAATTCACATCAAAACCGAATTCTTTTTTTCTTTGGTTGGTTTTTTTTATTTAATTTTAAATGGAACAAAACCAAACGACTGATTAAAATCTAAATATTGCTTCGGCTTTAACATATGAATTACGACTCAAAAACAATGTTGCTTTGAATTGAGATAAGTAATTGCGGATATTAAAACTTCAAAGCCGAACGCCGCCGTCCCTCCTCTAACGTAAAGCTGAACTTCAGTTTTGAATTGCTTTCTTTTTAAAAGGTTTGGTCTTGCGCGTATTTTGACATTTCATTTATAAATTATGCATTGATTTTTGTTTTAAGTTTTGAAACTAACTGTTTAGGGCTTGTCTCGTTCTACTTGCATTTGTTTCAGACCCCATTTTGGGCTTTGCCTCTTCTGTTTTTCACACAATTTTTTTTAACTTATGTTAGTAATTTTGGGGCTTTTCCTATTTTATAAGTCTTCATTTAACTTTTTTTTCTATACGTATTAAATGGGTCAAATGGTCTTTAAGTTTTGTTTTATTGTTGCCAACATTTAGTTTAGTCATAAAGTTTACGGACAAAACGATTGCAGACTAAATGATTTGCAGAAAAAAAGAACCCATGTAAAAGAGAACGATTGACTGAATGGCGGAGACAAAGAAGCGTGGACTGAATGACCACCAAAAAAGGTGACGAGATAGACAACTGGGCGGAGGACAAAAGGCTCTAACAAATAAAAGCTGGTAAAGCAGACGCAGACAAACAGACAATATGACATAAGACACAATAAATTGTTGTTTAGAAATTTTTTGGTCCGGATGTCTTTTTATCTCTGCTTTATGGACAGCGCCAACTAGTGAAAAAACTAACAAAAAAATCCTTCAACAACAGGGCGGCGGACCAAAAAAAATGCAGACAAACGATCTTTTCACATCAAATTAAGCAAACAAAAAGCCTTCGGACAAAATATTGAAGTTTTTTCCGAAAAATTAAGTTTCTGTTAATACACTTTTTTAGGCGCTTTTTTCGGCGTCAAACCTTATTTTGATTGCTTTGTTGCCTTTCATTATTCCCCTCTATTAAGGTTGTCTTTTTTATGTTAAAAGTCTAATTTTGAGCTTTTTACAAAAAGAAAATTTTGACCTTCCCAAAACTCTTTCTTTTCTCCTGTTATTTTTATAATTGACCTGTTCGAGGCAATGCAAAGTGTTTATTTTGCGCTTATTAAAAGTCTTACATTAAGTACAACTCTTCAATTACTCTACTCTCCTTTCCTGTTTAATCTCAGAATTTGTTTATTTACTTACCTAAAAAAGTTAGTTGGTTAGTGTTTTAATAAGGAAAAAAATTATTTTTTCTTTCCTTTTTTTACGAAAAACAAAGAAATGGTTTTGCAACGAAAAGTCGACCTTCAAATACGATTTAATTTTTTTTTAATTAAATTAATGGAACTGGGATAGGGGAAAAGAAAGATTTTAATCAGTTTTTTCAAGGTTCTTTTACCTGGATGGTTTTAGGTTTACAATTGCACACAGTTGTTTTGGAGTGAAATCAATATATTTACATAACTGTTGACTTTTTTCGTGTGTGAACAAAAATGTTTGCTTTTGTGGAAAATGTGTGAATTTCCGTTAGCCAAAAGTAAAAGGAAAAAAGTATTGGTGGATGTTCGAACCCACGAGGACGGACGTCCATTGGAACTTAAGTCCAACTCCTTATCCTCCCCACCTCTATCCTGATAACAAAATGGTTTCGAAACGATTTCTTTTAGGTCAAACGTCCCATTTGTTATATCTGTCGTAAATACATTTTTCAATCAATAAAATGTGTTTGTTTATTTTGGTATATTTTATATAATGACTCTTTTCCAATCTGACATTTGCTAACTGTCCGAAAATAAGTGAATGCAAGCGAGCGGTGGGATGGCCGAGTGGTTAAGGCGTTGGACTTAAGTTCCAATGGACGTCAGTCTTCGTGGGTTCGAACCCCACTTCCACCAATTTTTTTTTTTGCTAATTGTTTGATAATTTTGGTGAATTTTTTTGATTATTTTGGTCCTACACTGATTGTTTTTAATATGATGATTTCCTAGAAAATTTATTTAGAAATTTTTTGCTTTGTGGAAAAAAGTCGATAAGATTACAAAAGCAGTTTGAATGAGTTTTTTGTTTAGCATTTTAAAATAATTTTACAGTCATCTTTGAGTCATTTTTTTCATTTGACAAAGAAAAAAAACATTGACGCAGCGAACAGGATTTGAACCTGCGCGGGCAGAGCCTAATTGATTTCTAGTCAATCTCCTCAACCACTCGGACATCGCTGCAAAACAGCCTTTTATTGTATAATTAATTTTTACTTTGCAAATGTGCCAATCCTTGTTAGTTCCCAAGTTCACTTCCACCAAGTTGTTATACCAGTTTTTTCGCATTACACGATTACTGTTTATCTTAAGAGAATTAAAGAAAGGCTTTACACCGCCATTACGCCGTAAACCTATTGTTGAACCTTTGACGATGGATTAACCAAACAAATCTCCAAATATTTTTCCTTTTGTCCGAACGAGTGTCACATAAAATTATTTTTGAGACGAAATTTTTTTTTATTGTCAAATTTTTTGCGTCTTTTTGATGAATTCAAAAATATTTCTTTTTACTTTTTGCTTTGATTCTTTCGGGGAAGTAGAAAACCTTTCCTTCAACACTTTCTGATTCCAATCCTTTTCCGAGATTATTTTGCTTTGTTTGTCGTCCTTTAAAAAATAATGAAAAGGTTTATTTTTGCTTATTACAATAATTTTTTGTCCAGACGTCTGTTTGTCTGCGGTTTTAGGGGGAAGGGAGAATCTCCTCGTCCACTTATTCAATTATCTTCAAGTTGAAGTTCTGAAAGATTGAAGAATTATTATTTTTTTATTTGACTTATTATTTTAATATTTTTTTGCGCTGATGTTGGACTCTTGGTCCAAAAAGGTCCATCATCTTACGTTCATGTATTTTTTTGCGTTTTGCATTTGCGATTTTAATTTTATAATGCAAATTTAAAAAAAAAAAAAAAAAAAATCCAAAAACCGTAAAAATTAATTTATTTTGTGCATTGTGAATGTAAACGAGGAAAAAACTTTTCGGACTACGCATAGTCGTTTGTAATGTTTAACAATACACCATTGTCAGCAGTACAGTAAAACATGATTAAGCATTCAGGCAGCTAGATAATTTAAAATTTAGTTTTCATTGATTTCTTGCAATTTTTTTGTCTGCCCGTGTACGTACGTCTTTTTGTCCGAGTTTTTTTTAGACAGCCTCGTCATGTTGTCCAAACGTCTTTTTGTCCGCATCTTTTCGTCTTCAATTTTTTTCTGTTGTTTCTATAAATCTGAGCTCTCTGCATCTTTTTTGCTTGCTCCTTCGTTGGCTTGGCATTCTTATATTTCATTGTCTTTGCCCGGCGCCTTTTTACTGTAAAGTTGTTTTTGCACAGTCCTTTATTGCCCTTCTAACCGTTTTTGTTATCGGCGACAACAAAAACGCCGGCTTTGGCTTCCGATTTCACAAAAAAAGTTTGGCGTTGAGCGCCGAAAATTTTACGCAATCAAAAATCAGCAATGAATAGAAGAATTGGCGCCGCCAAATTGTGTAACACTAATTTTTGCATCCATTAAGGCCAAAATTTCATATTCATAAGTTCCTCTTTGATGTGGTATCAATCTTCAAATTCAAATTATATTTTTTCTGTGAAAAAAAGTTATAAAAATTTATTGATTTTCAGGCACTTTCCCTTTTCAAAACGATAAAAAAAAAGTTTTCCCTTTGCAAAGCTCCCCTCACTTTTGGAATTTTTTTTTATCATTTTAAAATTTGAAATTCTACGAAAAAATTTGACTAACCAAAAATTCATTTTTCTATAATTTTAATAATTTATTAGCGTTTTTGTGCGAAACCCCACAGAAATAAATTGGATGGATTAGAAGCACAAATACACTGGGCTTCTGTCTCACATCATTTCTCCCGCAAAAGGTTTGGTTTGAAGTCGCGGGGGGAAATTTGCTTGTGTGGAAATTATTTGGCGGGAGATAGTCTTCTTTTTTTTTCCCGTCTGGCGTTGAAGTTTTACTCAAATTCAATTTATTTGAACAATTTTTTGCTGAAATTTTTTTTGTTTGATTTAAAACCAATTTTAGTGTGTTATAAGCGGAAGGCTGGATATTGGTTTTGTTTTTATACGTAGGCTTAGCATTTTTACTCAAGCCTACAATTGTTAGTTGTATTTGCAGATTAAGTCTTAGGCTTATGATTAGAGTTTGAGCAAGGATCAGGCTTAGACTCACACTTAGGCTTGTGTTCAGGTTTCAGCCTAGGTTTAAATATATACTTTTATATACTTAGCTTTGGGCGTAGGCTCAAACTTATGCATAGGCTTATACTTGTGCTTGGACTTAAAACATATATTTAAGCTAAAACTAAGGTTTAGGTTTATGTTTAGCTTTTTTTTTGTAGTTTCCTTACAAAAAAAAAAGATTTGTTTAGCCTTAGCCTTGGGCTTCGAATTATTTATAAGCTTTTGCTTAGACCTTTACCTGGTCTTATACTTTGGATTATGCTTCGGTTTAAGCTGGCGCAGAACCTCCGGATCAAGTTTAAGCTTAAGCTTATGCTTATACTTTCAGTTTTAAGCTCTGTGCTTCTGATCACGCTGCAATATTATTTTTATTATTTTTGAATTTCTTTGTAATTTCCTTACAAAAAAGAAGATTGTAAACGCGTATTTTTAATTAATGTAACTGTTTTTGCTGTTTTACTATGGCTGTTTAATGGACCATCCGGCTTAAATTGTTTTACAATTTTTTGTTTTCTAGTTTAAAATCTTATCAATTTATTCAATTTGATTCCATATTTTGAATTGCTAATTTGAATCGGCATTGCAATGTCGACGACAGACTGTGAAGTAAATGTTGTGGATGTGGCGCCGCCTTCCTCCATACCGCCACTGCAGGGGCAGCCTCAGCCGCAAGTTCCACAAACTCAGCCGCAGCCGCAGGCTCAAACCCACTCTCAGCCTCCTATTCAGGCATCGGCCCAATTTCAGCCTCCACAACAACAGTATCAGGCGCCATCCCAAATTTATCAACAGAGAAATGGTGCGCCGTATTCCAATGTCTCCCGAGAGCCCTCAGTTATTGTGCATTCGGTGAGTTAAGTCGGAACGGCCTTTTCGGGCTTCAGTTTTGGCTTTGAGCTCTATGAAATTACTGTAGTTCAATTTCCTTTGTCTTTTTTTTAAGTCTTTGCAGGTCACTAAAACCCCAATTAATTTACGATTAATGAATAATCTATGCCAACCAACATGCATTCATTTTTTTCCAACGCATTTTTGTGGATCTTTTGCAACTGTTGTTGAAGGAAGAAGGCAACAACTCACAATAATTTAATCCTATAAACAACAGTATAAATTTAATTTAATTCGATTCCAAACCAACTTTTGAATTCGAAACTAAAAATTAATTCTACATATTTTTGGGCTTTATTGGCCAAGTCAAAAGCTTTGTGGAACAATATGTATACAAGCTGCGCCGTGCGCTTAATATCTTGTTTTGTGAACTAATTACTATTAACAGATTGTCTTTGAAAGAGCAAGGCTAAGGATTTTTACCCGGCCAAGCTATTTGTCGGACCGTGTTTTTATGGACCTCATTTTACTAACAAGGAAACTTACTTTAGTGACCGTGGCATTTCGAAATGCCACATACATTAGTCGGTAGGCCATATTTTTGCGATTTGAATGGTATGTTCCAAATCTGCAAAGCGCCTTCCGGAAGCGGAATAGGACGCGTCAAAGATTTTACTTTTGCATAAATAATTTAAAATAAAAATCATCTGCAGTTTCCCTGTGGCCTACTCGGTTGTGCTTGGATAAGTAAGTTTAAAAAGGCAAAAAAAAAAGTTAAAAAAAATTAAAGAACTTAAAAAGAGTTTTGAACCGTCAAGAAAAAAATAAAATCTAAATCACATGTGTCACAATTTTACTGAGGCAGCATATAAAAATTTAACTTTATAGCAAAAACCTCTTCGATGAATAGTCTTGCCAGGCGATCAGCTTGCCTGGCCAAAAGTCCTCTTATCAATGCAAACATTTTGTTCAAAATTGCTTAATTAAAATTCAATCTTTAACAAAGCAATTTCATTTGAATTCCATTGATTTAACCAAAACCATGTGTTTAGCGTCCGAATGGTCCGGAGTCGAATCGACCGCATCGATACCACCATCAAATTTCGATGCATCAGGACGGCAGTTCGCCGTCGTCGCGCGGCAGTGGAGAGACGGCGGCGACAAACGGCGCAACTATGAGCAACAGACAGCCACATCCACAATTCAACTCCTCCACATTCGACACTCAGTCCATTCGCAGCAGGCGGTTAATTTTGTGCTTTGTATGTGGGGTGTTTACCTGAGTTCAGCAGATGTTAAGGTTGTTTGTATGCTAAACAGAGGGTTTTTGTCCCGCTTAAGCATTAGGCGGTGAAACATTAGATAGAGGGCGCCGGCTTTAGTGCGCTGAACCTAAAAAGTCAAATCAGTTTCATAGTTAATATAAGGCTTATGCTTAAGTTTGCGCTCAGACTTAGACTAGACTTATGCCTAAGCTTACGCTTATAATTAAGTTTTGGCTGAAAATTGATGTTAGACTTAAGCTAATGCTTAGGCTTAAGCTTGTGCTTTGACTTAGGTGTTAATTACAGCTTAGTCTTAGTTACAACCGTAGGCTTGCGTTTGCTTAAGCATAAGTTTAAGTTTTAGCTTTGATTTAAAATCCAGTTTAAACTTAAGCTAAGCCTTAGACTTAATCATAAGCTTAGGCTTAAGCCTAGGCATTTCATTACTATAACACATTTAATCCTTTCCTCTTTACCTTTTAATCTTAAGCTAAGCGTCTGATTGAATTAAGAATTTATATATCAAGCAAGCAAATATCAAGCGATTTCCTCAAAATATATTATCAGTTATATAACTTTGGCGCCCATAAATTCGCGCCATAAAATCTCAGGCTTTATAACTCCCAGATCCCTTACACGCTTTTCCCCTGGCCTCAACCAGCTCTTTTTTTTGACCCCATTTCCCACACAAACGTCTGGCTTTCAACAAATTTTTGGTCAACAATCCAATAATTAATCATTTTTCAAAAAAAAACTATTCGATTCGCTTTTTTCAAATCTCATTGAAAAATTGGTGGATTTTGTGTAAATTGCAGAATCGTCATTCCGCTAAATTACCAGTTTAATTGTTTGCATTTGTCTGATCGTCCTTTTCTTTGTCGCCTCTAAGAACTGAAGAAAAATGGATTTTGTTTCAAAAAAAATTGCAATCGAACTAACTAATTAATTATTTTTAATTCATTAAAATTAAATCAATTTAACCCAAATTCGTTTTGCAAACTTTTTGGTTAAAAAATATTTAAATTTTAAATGGCAAAATTCAATTAAAAGAGGAAGCTTGATAGAGATATTTGAAAAAAACAGTGATTTTTCATCCGCTCGTCCTGCAGCGATGTCCGAGTGGTTGAGGAGATTGACTAGAAATCAATTAGGCTCTGCCCGCGCAGGTTCAAATCCTGTTCGCTGCGTCAATGTTTTTTTTCTTTGTCAAATGAAAAAAATGACTCAAAGATGACTGTAAAATTATTTTAAAATGCTAAACAAAAAACTCATTCAAACTGCTTTTGTAATCTTATCGACTTTTTTCCACAAAGCAAAAAATTTCTAAATAAATTTTCTAGGAAATCATCATATTAAAAACAATCAGTGTAGGACCAAAATAATCAAAAAAATTCACCAAAATTATCAAACAATTAGCAAAAAAAAAAATTGGTGGAAGTGGGGTTCGAACCCACGAAGACTGACGTCCATTGGAACTTAAGTCCAACGCCTTAACCACTCGGCCATCCCACCGCTCGCTTGCATTCACTTATTTTCGGACAGTTAGCAAATGTCAGATTGGAAAAGAGTCATTATATAAAATATACCAAAATAAACAAACACATTTTATTGATTGAAAAATGTATTTACGACAGATATAACAAATGGGACGTTTGACCTAAAAGAAATCGTTTCGAAACCATTTTGTTATCAGGATAGAGGTGGGGAGGATAAGGAGTTGGACTTAAGTTCCAATGGACGTCCGTCCTCGTGGGTTCGAACATCCACCAATACTTTTTTCCTTTTACTTTTGGCATTTTCCACAAAAGCAAACATTTTTTCTATTTGTTTAATTGAGAGACAAAAATGAATAGATTATAATTTAACATTATAAATTTTTCAAGTTGTTTGACAAAATTTCATCTAATTTTCAGAACGTTTTCGACGAATTTGCGGTGCGGCAGTTGTCTAAGCCTGAACCAGCATGAGTTTACGCTACAAAACGGCGCCGGCGCGCTCGTCCTTTACGACCCACAACAGACGCAAGCCGCAATGATGACGGGTCCGGGTGGATACGCCGCCAGTGAGTACATCCCTATGCCGCCTCCATTCCCGCCTCCGCCGCCTTTCTGGTTTATGCCCCCGCCGCCTCTCTACTTTGCCAACGCACCGCCTCCAATAGCGCCGGCCGACTTTGAGACGTTCCGAAAGGCAATAAAGGTAAGGCAGAGACTCTTTTGCTCAAAGATTTAACTAAATCAAATTTTCAGTTGGAAAAGAAAAAGTTAGAGGCGGAGAAAAAGTGCGCCGAAGCCTCGAGATGCGAGCGGTTCTGTTGCGGTGGGATCGCGCAAATCCTGTGGACAATCATCACCATTACTTGTTTCGGCCTGTTAATCGCCCTGGTTTTAGCACTTTTTATCGTTTAGTTTTTCAACCATTCTATCTCACCGCAGCCCAAGAGTCCCAAAGCGAAGTACGGGATTAGATCTCCCTCAAATATACAAAGCAAAAATGGCAGAAAATTTTACTAATAATTTTTGCAAACTTTTCTGAATTTGGAGCTTTTTTATTACGGCAAATGAATCAAAAGAATAATATATGGCAAATTGAGCATTTAGATTCTGTTAAACTTGAGCTCAGGCTTAAACCCAATATGAAGTCTAAGATTAAATTTTTCTAAGTTCAGACTTGAGCCGACAGTCTTCAATTTTTAGCCGTTTATTTTAAATTTTATGTCCTGTCAAACAATTTATTGTGTTTTACGGGAAAATGATAATTTTGCTTTGACTGTCAGCACAAATTCCAAATCTCGGCACAAAGTTTGCAAATGTAAAAATGATTTTAATTAAGAAGAGTTAGTCTTATTTATGCGTTAAAACCGATAATCGATTGTTAATTCTGCAAAATGGCGTACAGCCTACGTCAACAAATAGTCGTAATTAAGCCGTAAACATTTTGAGAGTAATTCCATTTTACAGCCCCAAAAATTGATTCAATAATCTTTAATCTAATGCTCAAAACCAGGGAATAAGTTTGTCTTTTGAATACACTGAAAGACTGAAAAACAGAAAAAAAGACTAATGTTTTTTGAAAAAAACGAGCAAAACGTTCTTACGGTAAAATCCATTCAAAACAATCCAATAATTGGTTTGAATTTAAAACAAAAAAAATGCTTTTATAAAGATAATTTCAGTTTTAAATTCATTTTAACATTTGAACGGAACGTTGTCTTCACTGGATTAAAGCCGTAAGAACATTTTATTTTCAAAAAAAAGTCATGGTTATCTTATCCTTTCTTTCTAATATTTGAAAAACAAGCTCATTCTCTGCTCAAAAATCTTATTTGTTCACATATTTTAATATTCAAATTTATACTTTAAAACATTTTTTCTATTTGTTTGTACTTAAAAAAAATGAAATAAAGAAAAATTCTTTATTAAATCGTAGTATTTGTTACAAAAACGGTGAATACTCAAAAGTAAAAGAACAACAACAAACATATCGAAAAAAATGGTTAGCAATCAAATTTTAGCAAAAAAAAACATTAGCAAATCCCTTAAAATTGATAATATCGCAAAAAAAATTTTTTTGCAAATTTTCGCTAAAAATTTGAATTCGGAAAAAAAACGCAAAAAAAAAATTAAAAGCAAAAAAATGTGAGAAAAATACAAATGACAACAAAAAAAAAATTTGTTAGTATGGAATTTAATTATTTTTTGGAGGTCGTTTATTTGGTAAAAATCAAAGGAGAAAAACTGTACCTTAGATGGAAGGTTGTCAAGCTCCTGGCTTAGAAAAGTCATAAGCAACATTGTAATTTTACTCAGTCGTTTGAATCCAAAGTCAAAGCCGGAGTCAGATTATTTCGTCTATTTAAATCCGGAGTCATGAAGGATAAGTGACACAATTTTTTAGCGGTCAAAAAAATGGTCATGAGGTAAATAAGCTGTTAATAATACACTCCCCCCCCTCCCCATCTAAGTCATAAATTTTCACAAAAATGGAGGTAAATTTGTGCCATTGAAATTGGCCAAAAAGGAGCGCTTGACCGATGCGCAAACAAAAAAAACACAAAACTCAAAATAAAAGTTATCATAACGAAATTTTTTTTTGTAATTGTTATGCATAATACGGTAGAGTTGGTCCCATTTACTGAATTCATGTACAAAAATTAAAAAAAAATTATTTCGTTACAGTAATTTGTATTTTTGAATTTTGCGTCCCTTTGTCCGTCATCTTTTAACGAGCGTTAATTTGACCGGATCTTCTTGTCCAACAGTCAGCCCTATGTATCCACCATATGCTCGCTACTTTCCATAGAGCTGAAAGAAGGCTCAAAGAATACGGCCTCCGCTTATTGATCGGATTCAAAAAATCATTGTAAACAAAAATAAGACGTTTCACAAACAAAAAGAATTACAGCACAAACTATTAGAAATAGTGATGATTAGCCGGTTTACTGACTGTAAAACAAAGTTTTCTAATTCAAGGACAAAAAACGTCTCGGACAAAATAAAAGAGGCTAAGAAAATGTATACATCACTAAACATCGGCCAATAAATTAAATAAAGAAAAAAAAATGCAAAGATAAGCCCTAAAACCGTTTAATAGAGCAAGCCAAAAGACTAATAAACCTTAAAGATTATGCATTAACTCCAAATTAATCATCACAACCTTAAATAAAAATAGGAAAAGCATCGACCGTCGCAAAAAGGCTTAGGCTTCTATTAGAATGGGATTTCCAATTGTAAGTTTTTATGAAAAATGTTCTAGGACCAAAACACAGGGACAAGCTCAGACAAAAATACAACAGACAAAAAAATTAGTAAAATGGGATAGTAAATTAAAATTTTCTGACAAAAATACAGTAAGCAATACAGTAGTGTGTTTAAAAATTAAAATTTTAAATTTTTTTCGTTAATTTGTCTGTTTGTCTTTTTGTCTGCGTTTTTTGTCCACTTTAAAAAAAGCATTAATTAGAGGAATAACCGTATACACAAACCAAAAGGGAATCACGCTAAGGTGAGGAGAAGCCAAAAAAAAATTATTATAAACGATAGGAGCCTACATCAAAACGATTTAAAGCGTACTTCTGGCGCGCCTACATCAAAATGCTGTTGATGGTGTCATTGCCAATACTCATTTCGTCGACATCATCGTTGACCTGGCCGTCCTCATCCTCTTCCACATCGTCAACCTCATCAATATCCTCTATTTCCTCCTCATCGTTTGTCGTGCTGACGTCCAGAGGCGTGTCGTCCTCCTCCAGTAGCTCCTCTTCCTGCATAGCCAGCACAAGCTCTCGGTCCGCCTCTTCAATGTCGTCGTCCTCCTCCACTCGCTCGTATTCCGCCTCTTCCACCCGAATATTGTCATCCAGTTGGTTGATGGCGGCAATCAGATTGCTGTCCACCAGTGTCCGCCCACTGCTATAGCTGCTCAACGGCGCGCTGGGCGTTGTGCTAGATTGTCGGGTAGGCGTTCCATTGCCCAGACGGCTCTCTTCTATGTCGCGTAGACGTAGCAGTTCCTGTAGTCTTTGGCGTTGGCTGACGCGCTGTTGGTTGCGCCGTAACAGACGCATTTCCCGCTCCGACGAATCAAAGGAGGAAGACGAGGCGGCTGCTGGCAGCGCCGCTGTCGCGCTATTGCCCGTTGTCGTCGTCGATGAAGTGGGAGACATTGCGCCGAGGACAGTCGACGTCGAACTGGACGTTGACGACGTAATTGTAAGTGCACCAGGCACATTTACGTTAGAGCATCGAGCGGCACGCGTCGTAACGCCCAGCGTCGCATCCCCACCAGGCATCACATTGTTAGCGTTGTTGTTGCCGTTCGACGTGGAAAAATCATCGCTGTCCGCGTCGTCGAAGCGCGGCGGCAACAGAAATTCTAGAGACGAGGACGCAGCTGCAACGGTCGTTGTAGAGCCTAAAATTATAAAGAGTAAAATGTTGAATGCGTTCCAAACAAGCCATAGCCAATTGCTTGAATTTTTGACAGAGCTTTATTTCTGATAAGATTATTTTAAACTTCAATTTGCCCTTGAGGGGCAAATGGTTGTAATTACTGCAAATTCCACGAACAAATAATTGTCCTTTATTATCAATGTTAGAACTTGAAAACAATGTCCATTAATAAAATATAAGAAAAAATATATAATAAAAATTTTTTGCATTATAAGCATTGAAAAGTTTGGCATTTGAAGAATTGTCCTAGACCCGCCGAAACTTTTACCCCCTTTATTAAGACAACTTCTTAGACAATAAAGCAATCATCCTGTTGCGTAAGCCATTCCAAACCTAAGTTAAAAAAATCAGTCTGATATTTTTTTTCCAAATTTGCATACTGTATACCAAAAGGTTTACCAAATCGATAAAATTGTCGGGTTGAGCTTACTTGTTCCGCTTAATTTGTTTGGTGCAAAATAAAATAAGGAAGCCCAACAAATTTGAATGATAATAAAACTCCATAAATTAAAAAAAAACGCAAAAAAAGTTTTTTGCAGCACAAAGTTTTCAATTTTTTTCTGATCCGTTTGCAATTAAAAAATTTTGGCACCTCCCCGAGTGCTAAGATGAGACAAGTGGAAAAAGTCATTAATAACATAACTAAGTTATCCACACACTGGCCAAAACATTTTGGTTTGAATTATTGCTCTCAATTGTGGCTTAGAAACGCAAAAGCAAACAAAACGCCACAAGAAGCAACCAACCGGAAATTTTACACAGCACACCAGAGCCGTAAATAACACAAAATTCTAAAACCATCATAACCGATTGATCAATTTATGACGGGTTTTTGAGCCAACAATAGGGGTGATGCCAAGCAATTAAAACACACTGTAGTTAAATCACAAAAATTACTTTGCTGTGATAGCCCGGAATTGGTTGCATTGTTGCGCCGCGCCTGATAATGATGGTGGAGCTGTGCGACGCGTCGCATTCGAACCGGCGCCACTGGAGCCGGCGGACCCCGATTATTAAACACCGAAGAGCCGCCGTTGCCCGTGCTTCCGGCGCCGCTGGTATTGACTGCATTAAACATATCAGGCGTCGCAAGCCCGCCCGGCGTCACAGCCGAGGAGTTGATGGCGTTCAAAGCAAGAAGCGCTTTTGGGTCGGGAACGGCGGCGCTCAGCGCTAGCCGATACTCGGAGCATGCCATGTCGACTTGGTTGGTCTTGGCGAGAAAGTCACCCAGAATTCTGTGGATTTGCGCGTCAACGTGTATCTAAAATTTTCAATCGCTTATATTTTTAAAGAATAAAGAATAAAAAAATACGTCGGCAAATTTTTTGAGCAATTTAATGCCGCGCTCAAAATGTTGATGTTTCTCGTACAGACGCGCCAATAGGAAAACTGCGTCGATGAGGTGTGGTGCTTTATCAGTAACGCCCTCAAGAACTGAAATGGCGTCGGCGGACGCGTTCGCGTCTTCCGCCATCAAGTACGCCATTAAAAATTGCGCACGCTGATTGTCTTCGCCCAGAAAGTTGAGCGCGTTCTTAGCTATACGATTCGCTTCTGTTGTTCTCTTCTGCAAATGCGATAAATGTATAATCAAAAAGTCATAACAAAGGCGCCCTTTTTCCGCGTGCAAACTCTCGCAAAATTTTTAATTTGTAAAAAATTAAAAAAAAACGAGCGCCAAAACTGAAAAGTTACAAACGCAAAAAACCGTAGCATGACCTGTCGTTTACAGCGTTGTCATTATTTCTAAAATATGGTAAGCAGACAAAAAAAAAGACGCAAGGACAAGTAAATCCTGGACAGAAAAACACACAAACAAGAAAACATCGGACAAAAATACGTAAATTTAAAAAAATAAAAAATTATTATAACGGCACAAACTTATTCATAATTTTTCATCACAATAAGATATTTATTACGTTGGTTACTGCATATTAATATTCGCAGCCACAAATTACGTCCCATTTTCAACGAAAACAACTCTACAAGCTCAACAAAATAAAAGTTTGATGTGACCGTAGTATTACAAAATTGCAAATGATTACCTGATGCACCAAATAACGAATATGCGTGTCAAAAATGTCAATGTTAGTGCTGTCGTTGATGATCGCCTCTTGCAAACAGGACTCGGTCTCGCGGTGCTTGGCGTCCAAGTGGACGAGGGCGCGCAGTAAGAGCGCCTCCGCTCGCTGTCGTCCACTCCCGCTGGCATTCGCTAACGCAATGGCGCGTTGTGCAAACTGAGGCGCTTCTTTGGCGCAACGCCTTTGAAGGCGCGCCAAATGACCGAAGGCAACGTACGCCTCCGAGCACAACGCGTTTGCGTTCATCAAATTGTCGGCCAGCACTTCCAATTCCCTGGACATTTTTGCCTGAAAAAATAATTTGCAAAAATTTCGGACTTATCGTATCGGAACAAATATTATTAATATATTATTACTTTTACTTAAGAAAATAAAATAAAAAAATACTTGTGCTAAAAGGTATGCGTAAGAATCCATTCCATAAGTGAAACTGGTGTTTAAAGAATGTGCTTTCTCATAACACTCTAACGCCTTTTTACGATCGCCAATAACGCGATAAAAATGAGCCAGCTCGGCGACCAGCCTAAAAGAAAATTGCCACAATTAAATTAAAATTTAATTTATTTAAAAGTAAGTAAACGCAATCAGGTAACAGGCAAATTTTCCGCTTAATACTTTCCTTAATTTAGCATAACGAAATGCGTTTTAAAAAAGCCCTACGACAAAAAGACGCAAACAAAATACGTAAAAAAAAATTAAAATTAGCACCGTAAAGGCAATGCAATAAAATAATCACCTTAGCAAAAAACGGAGCCAAAAGTCAAGTGAAAAGAGAATTAAAGCAACGGAGTATTGTGTTTTTTTTTTAATTTTTAACAAAACAGTTTTCCAAAAAACTGTTAAAAATGATGTTGTAAAACTGAACAAAAATTATTTGAATGAAAATAGAAAGATAGCAAAAGGATTATATTGAGCCTTATAACATTGAATTCACACTACAACAAATTAAAATTAAAAGAAACTGTAAAAATTGCAAATTTGTTATTGCTTTTTTCATTTATATTTTAGGCTTAATGGCTATAAAGCGTATTCAACAAAAATTATTTGCCTATACTGCTTCAAAACCATATTAAGCGTTTGGGATAAGTTAAATGGTACCCGCGCTACAAGAAATCTTCAAACCACACACAATACAATCAAAAAAAAAATTACTTGTAATTGCCGGAAAACAAAGGTTGGTTGAGTACTTGAACAGCTAGAGGGAAATTGCGTTTGGCTTCAGCTTGTTTCGCCTGCATCCACGCCAACGTCTCTGGATTGCAAAGTTGTTTGGGCAAGATTTCGTCGTCGGCCTTAGAATTGCCAGAAGAAATTAAAAAGCTTTTGCACAATAGCGCTTCCGGAACCTGATCGACAATATTTCTGCAAAAAAAAAGTGTTTAAAAGGTCACAATTTCTCAGTTTGGAATTTTAGTATTAGGCATTTCGGCGACATTTATTATTTTCAAATGATGAACATATTTAACAACCATTATTAAAAAACAAAACTTCGCTAAAATAAATTCCACAAAAAAATAAAATCCCGTTTTGAAAAAGTTCGACTAACAAAATGGTTGTTAAAAAAACGTGTCTGGGAAAAAAATTAAAAAAAGTACGCAAAGTAAAAAAAATCAATAAAAAAAAATTCAACCAGCATTAAATCTACGCGAAAATGGTCAGCGCCACAAAAGGCCAAAAGTCCGTCAGTCAAAATAATTAAAATGCAGTTTATTTGACAAATAATTTGACTGGCAACGTCTGTTGGCAAATAGTCCGGCCGACAAGAAGTCCGTCGTGCAAACGTCAGACGGTAGATTTTCTGCCAGCCCAGCAATGCGCAAGTGCCCCCTCCCGCTTAAAAATTTAACCCTTTATCTTCCCTCAAAAAGCCCAAAAAGACAATAACAACTAAAAAAAAGACGACCTGGGAAAATATTGCATTCTGGGTTAAAATAGTCTGCCTATCAAAAATGTAAACATGATTAAGAGTCCGGCGCATTAAAATTCTAGTCTATATGCAAGTACAGTATATAAGGCAAGATAGAAAATCGGAAAGCAGAGATCGCCGAGAAAAAAAGTAATTTCAGCAAACGTCATTTGGCAAATAGTCCATCTAACAAAAAAGAAGCCTGAATGCAATTTACTTAAACAAATATCACATTTCCAAATAGAAGCCCCCTCTTTGGGTATTTTAAAAAATTAAAAGCTACCTCCCTCTATTCAAAGCTCCCCATCTTTTGAAATTTCTAAATTCTTGCAATGATTCATGGCTCTACTGTTTTATTTTGTGAGCACATTATCCATTAAATTATTCGTAAATAAATTAAAGTTTTTATAACGTGGGCACACCAATTATAAAAAAATAATTTAAATTTGAAACAAATAATGTAAAAAATAAAAGTACTCTCAATTGGGATGCTTAAAATATACAAGGCCCTCTACAATAGGAAGTACAATATTTTGCCATTTATTGTGCTTGGCACGTCGATTTGATAACAGATAATTTGTCCATCAAGCTATCAACCCTAATTACAAAACTGAACTCTTCATACAAAACCACCCACAAATCAATTAAAAAAAACCGAAAACTATTCGTGATTTTTGAGCTAAAAGGCATTGAAGGCCTCGTCGGTTTGCGATGCGACAAACTGAGTTTTGCGATAGCATATTGTATTTTCGGCGTCAACTCCGTCTTTGCGACGCCTTCCAAACAGCGCACTGCCTCGTCGAATTTGCGCTCCTTGAGCAGCGCTTTGTGCATGCGGAACCGGAGTTCAGCGACATTCAACTTCTAAACCAACAGTTATAGCAAAAAGTGATAAAATTGAAAAAAAAGGCAAACGTTTTCAAAGCGATTCTCCACGTTGTGCCGCCTTATAACCGCCAGTGATTTAATGACCCGGTCGTAATACTGAAAAAATAGGATTTACTTTAAAAAAAATTTGGTGAAAATTAACGAATAGTCTTAAAAAGCAAGGGCTCTTTGGTAAGCGCTTGATTGTAAGCGTTAAATTAAATTTGTTTGATAATATGAGTTGTCAACCCATTTAATTCCGGTCATACGGCAGAAAAATTATTACCGGTAGCAAATATTCAAAATTGATAGATTTAAAGTAAATGAAATCCCTCTCTAAAATTATTTGACAACAAATAGATGAAATGGCAATTTATAAAAATAAAGATCAAAACATGATATCCAGCGCCATAAACTAATGCATTAGTATACTCCCATAAACTAATGCATTAGCAAAACATTAGCTAATAATTTTTATGTAAAAAAGATCACAAAAATTTGACATTTTGAACGGCAAAATAGAGGCATTTCAGCAGCGCTAATTTCGGCGCTCAAATGTCAATTAGGCATAGATACTATTTTATGGATGACCATTATGAAAGAGTGGCAATTAAGACCGTTTGATACGGGTCACAGTTTTGGTTTGAGGAGTCATTTGGTAGCATTTGACAACACTTCTGGGAGTAATTTCAGAATATCATATTCAAAAATTAATAACAAATAAATGACGATGTTTAATAAAGTTAAACGGTGAAGGAAAAAAAATTAAAATCGGCATGCGATTCAAAACCAAGTCCTCTAAGGCAAAAAGGAAGGTACAACCACTTGGCTACGAGTAACAACATGCAGCCACTTCTTGGGCTATAGAGGTTACGTGAGCAAAAATAAATATCCCTACGCGTTGCAGCCCCCCAAAATATTTTGTTCGGCGCAATTGATTAGTGTCATACAAACTATCGGCTTGCAAAAGCCAAAAAAAAGTTATTTCAAACTAATTGTCGGCCTCATATTAACAAAAAGCGTTTAAAAAAAAGAGGAAAGCTTCAAAAGCTATAATTTGGCAAACAACGAAAAAGATGGGGAAGAAAGCTTAAAAAAGTGAGTAATCTGTAATACAGGGAGCTTATGTTCTTTAAGCAATTGTAAAAAATTGCTTATATAAACAAAAAAAATTCCTAACATAGAGAAAGGATCCTTTAATAGAGGAAATTTTTATTCTTCAATCAACTTAAAAAAGCAGCTCGTCTTCCTCCGTTAACCAACCGTCGTTGTCATTGTATTATATCTACCAAAAAAATTCAACAGAACATACAAACTGTGTAAGTGAACGTGAACGTAAGTAAAAATAAGCAAAGAAATGTTTTAAAAGATTTAAAGAAAAATAGCTACGATCCTCATTGAGCAAAAATAACAAAGTTAACCTTGATGCTCTGCGCAAAATAAGCGCCGTGAAAGTGCGCGTCTGCTATACACATGTAGATAAACGCCTGCTCATCGGGCAGCAGACAGTCGGTAAGTTTGTGTTCTTGCAAATTCAGCTCAATAATTAAAAGCAAATCATCGAACAACTCCAATTCATATAATTTTCTGACCGATTCGAATAGTTCCAGTTCCATGCTATCACTGAAACAAATAGTAAATGTATATTCTCGTTGTTGGAATAAATGGGGTCCGCTGATGAAACAAAGCAAAATTAGCAACGCCATTGTATAAAAAAAAATTTAACCGTAAATCCCATAACTGAAACCTACCCTTTTGTAGGCCTCCACATAGAAGGTAATAGATTTATAAAGCCACGCCCTATATTAGAATCACTCCCTCTTATAAAATAACCCTTTACAAGATAGTTAAAGATTACAACTTTGGACAGTTCGGTTACAGGATTTACAGTATATAAGTACTCGGATAAAAAGCGTCTACAGTGCATCTGTTTGCAGACATGTACTCAATGAACTCCTAAGCTTTTATTAAGCATACAGGCTATTTTTTATACTGCTTTATGCCCGAAAATTCCAACAAAAATAAAGGTTTCAGTATTTTGGCTCTTATTATACAGCTCTACATTTGTATATCCGACTTGAGATTTTTTAATATAATTTTTAATAATTATTTTCGAATTCTGATCAACAAATATTATTGAGTACAACAAAGACACTACGCCATTTACAGTCTAATATACCCAAGTCCGTCTAAAGCTAGTCACCATTGCTAAAATTAATTATTGAAAAAATTGCATAACTAAAATAAAAGTAGTCGATTGCGCACGAAAATTATTTAGTTATCAACAATCATTAATGGGATATTCCATAGAGTAAATTCTATAAACTTTGGTGACCGTAGCTAAATTTACTACAAAACAAATTTAAATTTTTTCAAATATTCATTTTTAAAATAGGGCGTTTTTATAATATTGGCATTGTGTTAAAAAATTAATTTTTTAAGAAACAACACTTCTTTTCTTCTTCACAGAAAAAAAACAAAAAAAAGAGCAAAAAAGACAACAAACGTGCTTTGTGAAGAAAATTTCGTTCTTTGTTTTTGAATAAAAAAAATTGTTTTTGAAGGAACTTTGATATGTAACTACGCAAAAGTATTTTGGAAAGATTTATGCTTAACGCTTCAAGAATACTCGAATGGTATTAGTGTTATTTAAACTACTAGGTGCTTCAAATTGAAAGCTTATTTGACCTGCACAGATTGCTTTATCCTTACAATTAATTGTAATTAAAATTTATTTTGTTAAAATACGGCTAAATCCACCATTACAATTTCAATACACTTAGAATGTGGTGGGAAGGGATTTGTTTTAATTTGTAAGTAAACGGGGGAAAAAATAAGAGAAAAAAGGATATCCGTTACAAAAAATATAGAAAATTCATCATGATAACAAAATTATTAATTTTTGGTTTCCGCCACAACGCGGCAATTCGAAATTTTAGTGAATTTTTTTGGCATTATAATTTATCAGGCACTTTTACAGAACATGATCGTAACATGTAACACTAAATGTTCGAACATTTAGTTTCATATTCTTCCAACTTTTTTTAATTTACTAGGTAATCTGACCCTCTTGATATTTTTCTCTACCGTATTAAAGAAGTAATAAAGAAAATTCATTTCTATGACAACATTTTTTATACATACAGGGTAAGGAAAAAGTTGTTAAAATTTTCAAAGTACGCAACTGTTTTTAACAACCAATAGTAAACGCCTGAGCATCTATTAACCAGCCGAAAGTCAAGGATAAGCCAAACATAGCAGTAGCACGTAATAGTCATTTTGACAGTCACAAATACTGAAAATTTTTAAAGCTTAATGTACATACCGTATTTACTCAAATGGAAACCCCTTCCCAATAAATAAAAGCTCCATCCTTTTTACAGCTGTTTAAGAAATGCAAGCCCGCAAGTTTATATTAGAAAACATTCAGTATATGGGAATTATTTATTTTTTGCATTCATGAGATCAGTGCTGTGACTGTGTCTCGCGAATCGTTTAGGAAAACAACAAAATAACTATCCACAGAAAAAAAAAGAGTCTTTATTTCTTTCTCAATAATTTACTCGTAAATAAAAAAAACTGACAAAGCTACAATTCTTACATTTTTTGGGCAACTCACTGTTTTTCTTCTCACTATGTGTGGTGGGATGGCCGAGTGGTTAAGGCGTTGGACTTAAGTTCCAATGGACGTCAGTCCTCGTGGGTTCGAACCCCACTTCCACCATTTATTTTTGTGCCAGCTTTTTGGCTAAACAAAATTTTATTTTTTTCATCTTATGTAATCGCGATTTGAGCATTTGTTTTTCGTGAGCTTCATATTCAACGTAATGTCTGCCGAAATGAGACTGAGGCTGCAAGATTGTCCACTTTGCAATTATGATACGTGAACAAATTTTTTTTAAGGTTGATTACTGTAGCGTTTTTAAAATTTTCGAAACACATCGCGTTCTGTCAAATCGTTGGCATTGTGCCAATTTTTTTGATTTGGGCTTTTTTTATTTTTTTTTGATGAATTTTTTTTCTGAATGAAATTTTTAATTTCATTTAACCAATTAGAGACAATACGGTATTCCTGTTTTGTATATACATTATGTTTTTACATTATTTGGATTTCTAAGTGCTTTATTTCTATAAATTTGTATTTTACGAACAACTTTCGCACTCATGTATGTTAAGGTTTTATTTTTGATTCAAATATGTATTAATATACTACAGATAAGCTTTTTCAACCGTCTGTTCATGATCTTGTAGTTTTATTATGACAATTTATAGCATTTTAGGGTAGAAATAATGTTCGACGAGTTTGGTCCTCTGTCAAAAGAAACAATTGTTGCTATCGTTTCACAATTGTTTTCGGCTTTCAACGATCTTGCCGTCGACAATTGTCGTGTTTTCCATTTGTCCAATAAGCAAAACTATTTTGCTACACTGGTTGACGCCATCCAGTCGTTGGTCAAAAAGGAAAATGATTTGGACTTTATCTTAACAGTTTACCCGTTTTCAAAACGACAACTGACATTTTTACTTGATGGAGTGTTTTTCTTTTGTGCTACAAGAAAGTTGTTGGTTTATTTTTTGCCTTTTTACAATTTTTTGAATGTTGTGCTTGGAATAACCATAGATTGTGACTTTTAATAGCTATACACCATTTGTTTGCATCATTTTAGAAACATGACGGAACTGGCAGAAAGGCATAAGCACTGGCTGGATTATCCACAGGGTTTGTTTTATTCCCCTTTTTAAGTTTATGCTCAGCAACTTTTAGTTCAGTAGTATCTTGCGTTGTGGAAAATGATCTGCATGATTGCGGAATCGAAGAATTAATGCGACTGGAAAATGTTACGAGAGAGGAGCTTTTTCTGGCTGTAATGAAAAATTTGTTCAACGGATCTGATGGCGTTTTTAAAAATTGCGTAATTTTTTTATTTTTAATTTTTTGTGCCCATAAAAAACTATCATTTTTAGCCTAGAATACCAAGATTGAGGAAGCATCTGGATAGAATTACTTATGATCTTACTTTTCTTCTTGGCGAAAAGCCGCCAAATAAACATTTGCGTAAAATTTTCGACCAAGGTCTGTCTTACACAAGCCTCATTCGGCAAGTGTTTTTGGTCAAGGTATGATTTTTTTTACCGATGTCAAAATTTACTTTTTGTGAATGCCTCACAAATTAATTGATTTTGTTTAAGTAATCTTTTGAAAAATGATTATTGGTAGAATCTATTATCTGGTTGGTTGCTTTGGTGGCTAAAATTGAGCATTTGGAATTTTAAAATATTTTTATTTTGAAAACGGCTATTACACAATCTGATGGTGAATTTTCCAGTAAATCATTCTTTTTCTCGTTGCCTTTTAATCTTTAAATGAAAAAAAAACATTAAATTACGTATCAAATTTGGACCAAAAGCAGATAAGATTGGCGTTACAGTATATGACTGAATAGCCTTTTTTGGAAATTTGATAACGTTTTAGGACAAACATACATAGCAAAAAACATAATAGGCGCACAAAATAGTATAATTATTAAACCAAATTTTTTATTACGGCATAATTTTTCAAAAATTTTTTTAATTGATACAGTACATTTTCTTTTATTTTTAGGCATATTGCGGTAAATTTTTTAAATTGTTTTTTATATTTAATTTAAATTAAATTTATAAATTATACTATTGTTGCAATAACTTTTGAGTTAATAATCAAGCGTTTTATTGTGTTTTGCCTTTTTTGTCCGAAGTTTTTCTGTCCTAGATCCATTTCATGCATTTCAAAAATTTAAAAGTGATTGAAAGAAACATAATTTAGAGCAATATAAAATCTTTGCGCGTTCTGAACGACTTTTACAAGCGCTATGCCGACATTCTACGGCCAAGCAATCTTCGAAAATCCGGAGACTTGATCATGAACTGTTCGAGTGGCGCAACGCCTAGGATCAAAGAAAAGTCTGTAAGCTTTAACTTCAAAGCAGCCTGCGATGATGGCGAGAGTCTCAAAGTGTTTGATCGAGGATGCCAGAACGTTTACAACGTCTCGGATAACATGGAAGAAGACATAGCTGAGTTTTGCAGCTCCTTCAATCCCTCGACTTCCGCCGGGTCTTTGACTCAATTAAATGAAATCGCTCACGACTTTTTCCGGCGGCCGGTCTCTATAAGGTTAGGACCACCGCTCAGTTTTTCAACGCCATTGAATGCAAAATTGTCGCGTCCCAAAGTTTCAGTGTGCAAATTGAATATTTATGAAGTCGCGGATTTTGGTAAATTTATTTTGGTATTAGGGATTATTGTCATAGGCAGTTTTGTTAACTGCTGCCGATTTAAGTCTAATCATATTGGCAAAAACAAGTAAGACCGGCTTGCAGCTGTTAAAATCCAATGAAACCCCTCTTCTTATATTAACTTTATACTTATACCAAAAATATAAAAGTTCGTAATTTGATATACAAAACCATAAACTGAATTTATAATTTATTTGTTGCTTGAACTGCAAAATAACTTGGATTCAAGTGAAATCCTTGCTAATATGGAAAAAATTGTTGAATTTTGTTACAGCATTATAAGCAACAACATTACAAAACAGGTTATGAGTCACGAAAAGCAATAATCGCGCCAATTTTTGCTTAACAAATCATTGTAGGCTTTTATGCAGTGGTGGGTAATGGCTCTGTAACTCTCTCGTTTTTGCATGCTTTTTTTCTTTGTTTAACGTCAGACAGAAAGGAAATATAATTGACAATTAAGAGAGTAATGGCGCCTTTACCCACCACTACTTATATGATTATACGATGAGCATTCAAAGAGTCAAAGCTCTTAAATTTTTAGCTCCAAATGGTAAACTGCGAAGGAAGTCGGTGAAGCGTAGTTGGTCAGACGAAAACCTTTTGGAAATTGAGCGTCACATCAAAAAGCGGACGTTTACAGTAAACCAGGAGATGGGACAGACGTGAAATTGTCTTTATAAAGCAATTTGTGTTATTCTACTATTAATGTATATCTAAGGATATTTTTCGTTGTAATTTTTGAATAGGAACTTGTAGAATAAAAATTGTACTAATTAGGCGTACTTTAATATTTAATGATTAAACTTACTTGCCGATTCGATCCCCGTATAATATAGAGTATGTTATTTTAAACATGTGTATAGAGTTGTCCCAATAACACTATTTTTTTCCTAGACCAAACTTGTGTTTATTTCTAGCGATATCTTGCTTAAAAAACGATATTGTTCGATCAATTTGCTGTACTTTTTTAACTTAATTTTGAAGGGATTCAAATGCATTCAATAGGTAAGAAAGAAACCCCCGGCTTTAACTACTAACAAACTCACAACACAACACATTAAGAAGTTCAAGAAATTCCAGGCAAGTGATGAAAACCCTTAGAGATGAAGAGCACAGCGATCTATCATTCAACGATAACATTGAAGGGTAATTGCTAGCGAGTTTTAAGCCAATTGCAACTTTCAGTTTAAATTGTTTAGCAAAGTTTTGTATTTGCAGATCAATTGAAAGTTAGGCTTAAACTCTCCATTAAGCACAGATGGAATATGTATGTCTTACTTTGCGGGAAAACGTTTTAGATGTTGTTTTAGTTGTGCCCTTCCAATTCCTGCTAGTGCACAGCACAATTGGTATGCAAATTGAAATGTCTTTGCCAAATGTTGCATGTGAATTGTTCAAATTTGACTTCGCTTACATAATCGGTGCACACAAACAGCGTATTTTTCTAGACCAAAATTTATATTGGTTGTAAGTTACAGCCAATATAAATACAGCCTGTAACAAAGACTCCTTAAACAAAAACAATGACGCTAGAGGTTTTAAAATACGCTGATTCCAAAAATCGCATTGATTTTCAATTTTTTTTTCAAAAAACTTGACTTTTGGTTTGACATACCGTATAAAGTCGAACTATAAGCAAAAATTTTTAAAATCAAGTATACATAAATTTTTTTGGCGCACAATTTTTTTGGGGCAAAAAGAAGGATTTATCTTTGCGTGCACTTTGACATATATTGTGAACAAAAAAAAGCTGAAGATGGAATAAGCAAAAAAATTTTTTTGAGAAAGTTTAAAAGGCAAAAAAAGAAAATGATTCAAAACTTTTTGAATGTAAACGCAAAAAAAATGCAAAAGGGAGCAGCAAATGCGGTTCCAGCTTGTGCCCGCTGCAACACTTCCATCTTGCTTTGTGTTGTAGAAAAGAAGAAAATCAGCTGGTATTGCTGACCTGTCCACATTGCGGTGAAAAGTAAAAGAGAACGCAGAAAAAAGCACACCTTTTTATAATTCTTCCTTCTCAAAGCGTTGTATCTTCGTTTTCTCTTTTTGCGTATTTGTCTTTCGCCTTTTAGAGACTCTTCCGCAACAGAGATGCGCTGCCCCATCTCCTCTCTCTAAAATCTTTTCCATTCCTTACTTTATTTGAATAACGCTTTTCTCTTCTTTCTCCAAATGCCCAACTCACTGGCAATCACTTTTCCCGGCTTTCTTTTGCGCTACAACTTCATTTCCCCAATTTTTAATGGCCTAAACGGTCAGCTAAAGAGGAGAGTGAGAAAGTTTTAACGGCTAAACATAAAAATTTCCTCAAATAATTTACAAAAATTTTTCAACTCGCATATTTCCTCTCGTTCTTTTTTTTTGAACTTGCCAAAACAAACAAGTTGTTGTTTGAAACACAAGCCCGAGAAGAAGATCATCTCGACAAAACATTTGCAGAACACCGTAAAAAAATATGTTTATGATGTGGTCAATCTCCTCTTTTTACGACTTTTTTTTCATTCTATGGCCTTTTGCGCATTCATTTTATTTATTTTTCCTCCCAAAAAGTTATAAACTAAATATCTTATTTTTTGTTGTCCAAACTTGGCCATTATCATACGCCAAATTGGTTTGACAATTACAATAGATTGCTACTTTTCCACCCAATTAATGACATAACACAGCAATAATTTATGACTACTTACTCAAAATTGTTTCTCTTTTTTTTGTGTAAAAGAAACATTTTTACGTTTTTATTTCACAATTGCCAAATTTATTAATCTTTTATTCCCAATAACAATTCGTCACTTTTTGGTCTTTTTTAAGAAAAGTTTAATTAAAACAATTGCAGTAATGTTTTCCGTGTTTTCAGTGCTTGTTTTCCACGCTTTTTTAGCCTCAAAGGGTGTTTCTTTTTTCAGCTTTATTTAAGGCTTAAAAAGGAAAATGACAAAACAATAACAAAAGTGTTCGACCAGCTCTTGTCCGATCGAAGAGAAGTGAGAAATAGGGAAAAATCGTTGCCGTCCAGCAGAAGCAAATTAAAAACGGTGATTTATAGAACCATTTGATAGTACTCAAAATGAGATTAACATTTTTTGTGTTCGTGTCAAGACCGAGGACTAAAATGCAGAATTACATTCTCCATTAAAATGTAGTTATAATAATTGTACTATATTTACAGTATACTTTGAAGCAAACTTTATTGAAACAAAATGTCAAACTACTCAGTCCTCTCTTCTTTGGCCGAGTGATGCCTTACTTGCCGGTTAACAATATAACAACGGTTATTTGTAATTTACTTAACAATATCGTACTTAACAATTTTTTTGTTCTATCTGAACCTCTATACCACTAATTTTATTAATGCAGCCAGAAAATTAATTGAAAAAAATCCAATTTCTCAAATTTTTAAGGACAAAATTTTTTGCCATTAAAAAAAAAAATCTGTTCCACAATTTTTATTGCAATTGTCCGAGACGCTGTGTTAATTATTTTGTGCCTTCCTGTGTAACTATGGTAAAACTTAATTCTCGAACGGCCAAAAGCCTTTCTTGTCCTCCTCCATTTTTTCTCCTCCTCCTCCTATCTGGCAAAACGACGGCAGCAGATGAGCACGTCGTTGACCAAATCATTTCAAGACAAAAGGAGCAGACGAGAAAAGGAGTGGAAACATCTGCCGTTTTGGAAAATAAATTAATAAAATAAGGACTAATTTTTTTTTTGCTGTGTTTGTCTCGCGTAACGGTAACATATAGGTTTGGACAATATACAAACGAAGTAATTGGTGGACGAGGAGGAAGAAAATTTGTGGAATTTGAGGAGAAATTATGTTTTTGTTTTGTTGACCGGTCATCAAAAGTGCACAAATGTCCAAATCATTTTTTCGTTTTTTATATATTTTTTTTTTATTTTTTTTCAGTTATAATTCGTTTATTTTTTTCTGATTTGACAGTTTTATTTTACAACTTGCTATCGGTGAGCTCCGGGTTTGCTCAGTCTTCTCTCATTTACGCCTTCAATTTTTTAGGCTCAAAAATCTAGCCGTCATTGTTTTTTGTGATCTATAGCCAATTCGAATTTTTCTATTTGAAAAGGCGATTGTTTACAATTAGACAGACCTGTATTTGGCCGCTTTTTTTTAGGTTATACAAGTTAAAATTTAAAAATATGGCTTAGGCTTAGCCCTTGGTTTTGGCTTCACTGCCAAATTTACATGTAAAAATATCACTTTTGAGCATAGATTAGGATTAAGTATTGCACCAAAACGCTGTCCTGTCCTTTTATAGGTTGTCTTTTTTTTGTAGATTTTTTGCTGAAACACTGGTAAATGATTTTTAAGCGCCATACGCTCATAAAAAAAAGTTCTGCTAAATCTGCTAATATCCTATAATCGAAGCCCCCTCCCAACAGAAGTTCCCTTATTTAGGATGATTAAAAAATAGAAATTCTTTTATAATTAAAGGAAATACGTTATAGGAAAAGAGACTATTTCGTCTTTTCTTAAACAATAGATTAAGCTATTTTTTCTAAAATTTTCAAAAATCATACGCCCTTGGCTTAAACCTCTAATCAGTTTACTCTAATCAGTTTAAACGGCATTGCTCACAGACGTTTGAATTATTAATGACAGTCAAATGATAATTTTGACTGATAAAATGACTGTCAAATAATAATTTGAATTATTAATGACAGTCAAATGATAATTTTGACTGATAAAATGATTGTCAAATGATAATTCTAACTGAGAAAATGACTGTAAAATAATAATTTTGACTGAGAAAATGACTGTCAAATAATAATTCTTTCTATTTGTTTTGTATTTTTTTATCATTTCTTTTTATTTGTCTATCAAATTGTGTTTTATGCAATTTTTATTGGTAAGAAAAATGGGAGGAACAGACCACCCGTCTTGTTGATTCCCAATATTTGTGTTTATTGGAAAAAAATTTACGTAATCATAAAGATGTTTTTTTGTTCAAATTCACTTTTTCAACTGCCATTTACTTTCTTTCTTTCCATTTTTTCTTCGTTTTGGAGTTTATTACGATAGACGCAAAAGTTAGTGAGCCGTTTTATTGTATTTTGACCACCACAAAAATTATTCTTTTAACATTTTACCGGCTTTTAAAATGGTTTTGTTTTGTATTTTATGGGAATAAAAACAAAAGTTTTACCACAGTCGTTTCTACTTTTACTGTATGTTCTGTTGTTTTGTTTTTGAAGTTGGCGTTGGGTAACCTTGCACATACTGCACTCGGTTTAACTATAAATATCTGCAATAGATTTTTAACGGTCAACTCTTGGAAAAAATGACTCTAACCGAACATTATTTTAGACTGGTTTCGGACGGTTTTATAGGCATATGCTTAAACATAAGCTTTGGCTTTGGTTTGGGCTTAAACTTAGGCTAAAACTTTAACCTTAGGTTTACGGTTGAGCATAGGCTTATGATTAGGCTTAAGTAAAAATTTATGCTTAGTCTCGAGGTTTATTTATGTTTAGGGTTAGCCTTCGGCTTAGGCTTATGCTTCCGCTTTGGTTTCAAGCTAATTTTTTTTTTTTTGAACCTTAAACTAGACAATTTTAGGCTTAGGCTTAAACTTATGCTTTATGTTAATCGCTTACAATTTACTAATTTAAACATTGTATTTTATTCATTCATTGGTATAAAAGCGTTTTTTGTTCTTATTTTCCGTTTATTTAACGGCTTAGCACAGAACGGAATTTTATTTATGAGACAATACTTTAAAACATAAACTATTTGTTTATTCCAATTCAAAAACATTGCCCTGTCAATAAATCAGCCAACAAATTAGTAGTCATAAATAAAAATTTACAAATTTTCTTTTTTTAAAACGTTCAACCAACATTATCCATGCAAAACTTGTACCCTTTTAATCCGTGTGTCAGCAAAATTTCATTTTTTTTTTCCAATTTTTACTCCGTTTCGTCCATTTTGATATCCCAAAGAAGAATTTTCTTCAAGAATGGGACATCTGTCCATTCATTTTTCTTTTGTGGAGAAAAAAAAAGAGAAAAATATTTTTCTTTTTTTTTTAACTTAACTGTTCTAATTGACTACTCAGACACTTCATTTGTTTTTGCGTTCATTGTCTCTGGACTGCTGCAAGATGGAGACGGTAGAGGTGGAGGAAAAAACACAATGAATTCTTTTGAAAGTTTGTTGTGTTCTCAAAGGCTTTGCTTAAAAGCTAAGTGAGTAAATATTTAGCTGTTGTTTTTACTTTTTTTTTTCATCTTTTACGTTTGGACTCTTTTTAGTGAAATTGATGTGTGATTTGATAAGCGTATTAGCAACGTTGTTTCTGCAAATAATTTAAGTCCTTTTTTTTCTTATTTTGTTGTTGCAAAATATGTGATTCTAACAGTCGTTGTGGGACCAGATTAGTTAATACTCTGTTAGTTTAGGAATGCTTTTTTAACGACCGATCTATGGACCTATGACCGATCGGCCAATTTTAATTACCAAATATATTTCTTAGTTTGTATCGGAAACCAAAACATATATTACCAACCATTTTTTTTATCAACCAATAAGATGAATTGTCTCCCGGCCAAATGTCTATTTGTCTGCGGTATAATGTTCTTTAAAACTATTGTCAGTGGTGAAATGAGTTTAAATGTATGTGATTGAATACATGTGGCTAATTGTTTAAAATTAATTATCTGTGTTCGATTATTCAGGTCCCAATGTCTGATGCCAAGTGTTGTCCGAGATCGATAGTCTAATATCTGACATCAAACGTCTTCTGACTGCCAACCTGTCATCCAGTGTCTTGAAGTCATATTTCTGAAGTCCAGTGTCTGCAACCAAGTGTCTGTGACAAAATGTCTTAGGTGAAATGTCCCGTAATCAATTGTTTGACCGCTTTCAAACTGTTCGTTGCCATCTTTGTGGATTAATAAATTTTGGTAATATTTCTTAATTAAAAAATTGGCCTCAGCGTAATCCCAGGAAAACATGTAAAAATTAATTTTTCTGCTAAAAAAAAAGCAAAAAATAATCGGTTTTGGGATTATGTCCAAGAGATAATTGTTTCTTGACTATCCCTATAAAGTGGGCGGGGGGAGGGGACTTTTTGCATATCTTTGGGCGACTATACCTCTTTTTCCAGCCAAATTCATAGCTCCATTACCCAGTCCAAAACTGTCTCGTATCCCCCCCCGAAGCTCTCAAATTTATGTAAATTCAAAGTTTTTTTTTTGTGTTATCTAACCCAGAAATCTCAGTCCCATTGCCAGTTGACTGTTTTTCGGTGTCGCAAAAAAGCAAATTTGTCAACACAAATTTTTCTTTTTGTCACAACTTCAGTATTGTATTTGTTCACTCCTATTTTTCTATTATTTTAATATCCAGCTGAGTTGGCTTTTATTTTTTCGGTTTGCCGATGCACGAGAAAATACCAATCCTTTTGTTTTGCTTTAAAGACGTCAGAGAAGTATGAGCTGGAGGAGTGGCTCACAGTTTACACTCAAACTTGAAGCTTACTCTTTAGTGAAAGCAACGCGAGCGTTTACTATTCTTTCTTATTCACTGATTAATTTTGGCCGACGAGAAAGGAAAGCACGTAAATTTTTCTTTTTCTTCTAAGCCCGTCTGTTCTTTACTTTTCAATTTTTTCTCTCTCATAGTTTTACTTTCTCTATTACCTTTTCCTTCCTTTTCTTAAATTGTCGCCTTTTTTTTACACTGCTACACTTTTCTAATTCTTTTACACTTTTTTCTTTCTTTTTCACTTTTTAAAAAAATTTTTCTTTCCCATTTTTTCGCTTTCTTTTACACTTTTTTCTTTCTTTCTAATTTTTTTCTTTCTAAGAATAAATTTTCTTTTTTCTTTCTATTTCACTATTAGTAGCTTTGCTCTTTCTCTTTGCTCCTTTTCCTTCTCATTCTCACCTTTTTCTTTTTACCAATCATTCTTTCATCATTTTTTTGTTTGCTTTCAATTTGCCAATTTTCTTCTGTTGACTTTTTTTTTTCCTCTTGCTTTGGCTGCTAACAATTTTTGTTGTCCACACAAGATAGCTGTGTGTTGTGAGTGAGGAAAAGCAAGTGCTCGCTTTTGCTCAAACAATTTTTTTTTACACTTTTCTCTTGAACAGAAAGCATAAAAACGTTTTATTTTACTTTTTATGGGTTTTTCTTTTTGGTTGTTCGATTTTTTAATAAATCTAGTGGCTTATCAAGTCAAACCGCTCTATGCATATGTTAAAATTACTGTGTGCCTCAGCATGCGGACAAACAGACGCCGGACAAAAAAAACGTATGGACAAAGTCAAATCGATGATAGAAAAATATAAAAACGCGAAATTTTTCTCATTTTTTGCGCTTTTTTCGTCCTTCTTGTCCGAGTTCTTCTGTCCGTGTCTATTTGCTTGCGTCATTTTGTTCATAAGCTGCATGTTGCAATTGCTTATTTATTTTTTTTATAAATTTTAGGAATCCTCCAATTGATTAACATCAACAGCTATTTTTTGACGCCCAAACCATATGTAGTCCGGAAAAAATATTGCATGAATTCTCAAACTTACTTCTCCTCCTTCCTGCCACCAGTTGCCGCCCACCCGGAATCGAGTAATGCCCAGCTTCCGGTCACCAGTTTCCACCATTTTCAAACAATTTTGAAATCGCTAAAGCCGGAGAATTGGGCGTGGAATTGTGAATTGGCTGAGGCAATTTTTTGTTTAATTACTGTAATTTTTCCTACATAAGTTATGGTCGCTACAATTTAATTCGGACTATAACCGGTTTAGTTTACTGTACATGTCATCTTATACAATATAACAAATGCGTGTTCTCATGTATGTTCATTTGAAAGGTTACTGTATATGCCATTTTAAAAAGGTCTAGTTCATCACCGTAGATGTGGCAGAGTTGCAGTCAATGCCATCTACTAAAAAAATTTTCTGCCATTGCTGTTTAGTAACGTCGAATGTGTAGTTTACGGTACTTCCATTAAAATTACTGTAGCTCAATTAAACAAAAAATACTGTAGATTCAAATTGTCCGATTTTTTTTAATTTTTTGTGGTTGAACACATTTTTTCAAATGTCAACTTTTTTTTTATTGGCAATCGAATATCTGATTTTACTGCGGCTTGGGGTTATAAGCCGAGGTTAAAAACATATAACCTCAAGCCGCAGCCAAATCCCATATCCAATTACCAAAAGAAAGAGGACATCAAAAAAGAGTTGGAACGAATAAAATTTTTATTGCCGTGTCAACTTTCAAGTTGGCACTTAATTGAGTCAAAAACCACAGAGAAGAGAAATGAGTGATCTGATTGTAAGAGTCATTTTTGTGTTTCTCACAACTGTTGTTGACCTTTTTTTTAGCTCTCGACTTACAAAAAAAAAGAGTTTGGCAATTCACTTTTTTGTGATTTATTTTTTATTTCATTTTTTCCATTTTTTTTTGGTTTGTAATTTTTGAGGCAACAATTGCCATTTTTTGGTGGATGACCATTTTTTTTCTATTGCGGCCAAAAGTTATAGAATTGGGTTAAAAAATATAAAGGCAAAGAACTTAAAGCTCATTTGTAGGCTTAGGCTTAGGCTTAAACTTGACGCCAGTTTTAACTAATAAATGTTTACCTTTTTGTATATATTACAATAATGAATTTTTTAATTGTTTTGTGTTTTTTTCTAAGCTTTTTTTGTGTGTTAGACCAAATTTCAAAGCGTTTTTGGTCTTAGTTTAAAATATATTTTAGACCAAATTTCAATTTTGGTCATAACAAAATTTTTCGGAAGACCACATTTTTAGGCAAATAAAGTCTGAGCAAAAAATTAGAGACCATATTTCAAGGCGAAATTAATCTTAGCAATAAATTTTAGTGAGGACCAAACTGTAAGGGGATTTTGATTTTACTTTCAGTATTATTGCTTATTACCCATGTAGCAGTTAATTGTATGTATTTGCCACTCCATAAATGATAATGGACTGCGCATTTTTTAGCAAAGAATTTTTGGAAGACCATATTTCAAGGCGGCTTAGACTTAGACTTAGAAAGATATGTGAAACAATTGTTATGAATATACATTGTATGTTAACTGTTTATAAATGTGAAAGACAGATGTCAAGGAAAAATTTTGAACGCAGTATTTGTGATCACACGTTTACTTTCCAATACCGTTGTACACACACATGGATTTCTCAACCTTTCTTTCAGTCAGGCTAATACGCCACCCGCCCTAATACTCACGTTTCTTGCCTGTAAGGTAGAGCGTTTAGTGGTGTTTCAGCTTAGGCTTAGGTTCAAGTTTAGGCTTGAGTTTAGGGTCAGACGTGAGTTTAGGTTTGTACTTTATTTTATTCGGCATTATTTTTTCCTTTTATAAGATTGACTACCTCTTTGTCTACAAATTATCTTCCTTGCTCAAAACCAAACGCATTAGTTGCCTCAAAAAACATTTTAAAACTCCTTTCAAAATTTTTGAAAAAAAATTCTTTTGAGTTTTATTCATTTCACTTTTTGCGTAGAAAAAAATTCATTTGCATACTGTTTTCTTTTTTATTGTTTTCTTCAGCTTATTTTTCGGCTTTTTTTCCGCAGCACTGTTTTGTTTAGTAATTTTTTTTTGCTCCAACTCTTTTTTTGCATTGCGGTTTTGTTCTGCTTTGTGTGAATTATACCTTTTGCATGTAACTCATAGAAAAGCCGCCTTTTTTATATTTCTTTATAATTGTATTTGGTTGGATTTTTTGTGCACATTTGCCGTAAAAAGGACCGGAACCCTCCTTTCCATTTTATTTAAATTCCGAAATTTAAAAAGAGTTTTTCTTTCTTTTTAAACGCAAAACTTTTTGCAGGAATGTCCTGTTTTGTTCTCAAATGAAAACAAGACAGCGCTGTTCCACCCAGACGCGTCTTTTGGCACGACGGCGATTTCCGTCGCAAAAGCGTTGCGCTCAACAACAATCGCCTACTGGGAGATGCACGTGCCGGCGCTGTTCGGCTCGTCGATGATGTTTGGCGTCGGTCGGAATACAACTAAGCGGCGATTAATAATTTCATTTGACCACCTGCTAGGCGCTAATGAGTCGGGTGACAACATGGAAAGCTTCGGCCTCTCACACTTGGGAGTTTTGTATGGCGGCCGATTGAATGGACGGAAGCATCAGACGGCGCAGCGTTATTGCGCCGAGCTGGCCAACCGCCCCACCGATGTCGGAATGCTGTTTCACGGTCCTGAAGGATGGCTAGCTTATTTTGTGGACGGACAACCAATGGGTATTGCATTTACGGAAATTGACGCCTCAGTGGACGCCTACTATCCAATGGTCTCAAGGTAATTCACTTTTTTTCAGATCTTTGGCTTACTTAAAATTACGACGGATGAAAAAAGTAAAATAGAATTTCCGGTATGTAAATTGCTGGAATCAAAGCTTTGAACAGATTTCTCTTTAACCAATAATAGCTACAAAATTTTAAAAAAAATCCGTAAATTAAAGCATTGCGACCGGAAATAAAAAATTAGCGCAAATCACTTTAAACCAAAATTATTAAAATGGATAAACCGGAACATTATGTGGAGTTGCGGAGAAACCTATAACTTGAAATAAGTTTTCGATTTTTACCATAACCCATCAACATTTTTGGGTTAGACCGGAATTTCGAAGAGAACCGGTTAAATTTGTTTTTTAAAAAACTTCCGGTTAAGTCCGGAAGCAAGTCTATTCAATTCACTATTATATCATTTTTAGCACATCCCAACGCTCCCAGTTCACATTAACGCGACAGTATTGCATTGAATCGGCGCCGAAACTGACCGCCATTTGCCTCAGCCAAATCTCAAAGCTGCTAACCTCCCAGGGACTCACAGAAGCCGAGTGTTTGGCTCGTCTATGTGAACTACACTTACCCCAACGGCTCATTTTTCGGCTGACAGCAATTGTACTTAAACAAAACACAAACACGTATGATTTGACTTCAGCTAGCCGGAAGCGTAAAAACGATTTAAACAATGTGAATACAGTAGCTGATCTGTTGAGTGACTTCAGCATCGAGCAACTATCGCAATTATGGCAAAAAATCGCCGAAGTGTTTGAGCGTTTCTCTCAGCCAGAACAGTACGTGGCGTCGAAACGCGTGCGTTTGTCGCCGGAAGACGGCGAGGAGCACTAACCGGTTCATTGATGTTTTCAAGTTATTTTTTAATTTTTTAAAATTTTATTTAAAAGGTATTAAAAGGAGTGCATTCAGACAAAACCAGTTCCAGTTTTGAACTTTTTTCTTTGTGAGTCGCTTCAACTGAGAGTCAGTTAAACGAGGGCCTTCTGCCAACCAAAATTATTACAATTAGATTAACAACTAAGCATAAAGCCAACAAAAAAACTTTTCTGACACCACAACAGTGAGGTCCGGCGCTAAATCTTAAAACAAACCGGCGCCATTTAAAAAATAAAATAAAAAAATAATTATTTTTTAAATAAATCACGTTTTTGACGTTGGGTACGCAATTTTGGCAATGTGTTTCCTGAAACTATCGTAGTTTATATAAAAAAAACAAAATTTGACCTATAATGGTTTTGTATGGGTTAAATTTGTCTCAGTATTTTATTGTTATAGCTATAATTGTCCCAGAGGCGTATTGACTGTGTAATACGCATTTCGCTTCGAAACCCATTTCGGTTTAAATTTTTTTCTTTTAAAAGACGCAAAAATTTGTTTTTTCGTTTTTTTCCTTCTTTGGCAAGCTTTAAATGTGTACAAAGTCATTTTTTTTCTTTTTCTGAATACCTTTTAGGATTCTACGCAGAAATTTTTTTGTTGCTTTCTCAATTCTTTTGCTTTCAAATCTTTCAATTCTTTTTCAATTTACAAAAGTCATTTAGAAGTTTTTAGACTCAATTTTAATTTTTGTTATTTCTTTAAGATTCTTTAACTGATTTCTAATTATTTTCGTTAATTTTATCCTTTCTAAACATGAAACCACCGCAATATTGTTTTTTTAAATTTTTTCACCGCAAATTTATTTTCGTGCAAAAATTCGCAAAAGATTCTAGTCATGTGTACATAAAATTCTTTTAAACTATTTTTTTTGATGTTCAATTTTACATTTAGTTTCAAACAGCTGAAATCCCAAAAATGTGTAAAAATGTTTTTTATTTTTAATAAATTAGTTTTAATTATTACAAAATAAAGCGGGATCGCCCTTGGCCGTTAAAACTAGAAAGTTATCACCCATTTCACTAATAACTCAAATTCCAAACAAAGAAAATTGAAAATTTGACGCATTTCGGCGCCAAAGTTTTTGAGCGCCGTTAAAAGTTGAAACCAATTTTGTTTGAAAAAAAAAATTTGACGCCCAAATGCCGCGCCTAAAATAAGTTATAAGACTTTTCTTCTTTGATCAAAGACCAATGGCGATCCCACAATCAACTAATTTATACTATTAGGTTTTGTTTGTCAAATATAATTTCTACAATTGTTGCAATTTTCTCTCTCAAAAAAAAATTGATCTATGATATTATTTTGTTCGATATAAAAGTCCGACAAATTATGTGATGAGAAAAAAAATTGATAAATGATTTTGATTATGAATTTACACACAAAAATTTAAGTCTGTTGAATGCACGGATTTTAAAAATGAAACCATTATTAATTTTTACATGGAATAGATACAGCCAAACCATATATTGTCTAAAAGCATAATATTGTCGGTTAAACATAAGCTTAATTTAAAGTTCTTATGCCAATGCATAAAATAAAAGCTGAGTCGTCTAATTTGTCGGCTTTTAGGCAGAAACTGGCTTCAACATTGCTGAGGTTAGCCAAAACATCTCCTTGAAGTTGACACAAAGTGACAAATTAAACGCAAAAGCAATACACAAACTCATACTTTAACCAAAGCTTAAAACCTAAGCTGTATCTCGTCACTCAAAAACAAAAGTCGCATATTTTTTAACCAAACATTTGAACCACCTTAAAAATGAACAATGGTAAATTTACCACAAAAATACAACCAATTTAATAAAAACGCAAATTCGAAAAAATCAGAGCTAATATCAAAAAAAAGTCGAGTCGTGGCTAAAACCGTAGTTTAACACAAAAAATTTTGAATAAGAAAAGTCATTAGTTAAGGTTTCCGTTGAACAACTAAATGAGATTAATATTAAAACAACGCGTATTTTGAAGATTCCAACAGTTTTTAAATTGATCCTGATTGAATTTTTGTCATAACTGTTTTATTTTTCGAGCGAATATCACAATTCCTTTTTTAATTTTGTTCCAAAAAACTTTTTTTTTTATAAATCCGTTTGATATAAAACATGTCAACAAAATTTATTTCTATAACAGAAAAAAACAACATCAATTTCCAAAATTGATTTCAACGCTTTTTCTGTCGACTTCGATGCAAAATTCACGACGACGTTCGTCACAATCCACGTAAATTCTAACAAAATTTGGCTAACTTTTCTTCGATTTTGAGCTTCGATCAAACCCATTTCGTTTTCGCCTTCGGCTTGTCGTTAAAACTTCTAAAGTGTCTAAAAGTTTGCAGAACCAATCTTCGATCGTTTTCGGGTTAGGAACATGCACGTTGCAGCCAAACTTTTTGCGTTACTTACTTTGGACGGTTTAAAACAAACTAGACATGCCATACCAAACGATATAACAAATTCTTTTGTACTTTATTATACTCCACATCTACAAAATTACATAAAAATTGAAACGTTCGCGGCAAACAATAGCAAACGCATATCTACACAAATTTTGTGTCAAACGGTTGCTTAGAGTTTTTTGGAACAAAATAAAAAAAAGAATTGTGAAAATCGATTGAAAAATAAAAAAGTTATGATAAAAATGCGATTGGGGACGATGTTTGACCACCTTCTATAATCTAAAGAGCAAAAGTAACAATATAAACTTTAAACTAAAAAGCAATAAAATGGTAACAATATTTAATAAAAAGATGATATTCATGCAACAAATAAAAAAATAATTAAATAAAAAATTTAGTAATAAGAATTACATTAAATAACATGCGGCCGTTAGTGTTGTAGAATGACGGAAAGGTTAGACTTTTAAGCGCGAAAAATCCGCCACCAAAAGTTTAGGCGCAAAGACCTAAAACATTGACCTAAAGCGCAATGTTTTACAACGAAAATTGAAGTCAAAAAATAATTTAGTAATAAAATTATTAGATGTATGACATGTCCTTTGATCAAATATACAGTTGGTAAAAAATAAGGATGCGTAGCCTGTTAGAAGACTTACGGCGCCGGCGCAAAGCGCCAAAATTAAGCTGCCAAAAACTTCGAATTTGTCGCTCATTTAAACATGGAAACATCAGTAGCAAACTCTGTAAAGAGGCTAAAAGCCATTATTTTTATTTTAGACAATCTTAAAATACGAAATGACAACAGTAAAAGATATCAATTTAAACGTCTAAAATTTTCAAAATAAAAAATAAAATTAATAAAAAATAATTGTGTATTAATTTACACACAGACTCGGTACAACAGAAAAGAAGATAAAAATCTATTCCAGGGTGTAGGAATCCTGTTGCCGGACCTGGATGTTTCTCAGGCTACGCGATCGATAGTTAGCCGTCTCTTTGTAAACGAACCAAATGTTGGCTGCGTAGAGCAAAATACAGCCGACTCCGGAGATCTAAAAAAAATAATGAGAATGGTACAAAAAACAAATATGAAAGTGGTGGTTCAGGCGTTAAGACAAAAGGACACCGGACAAAAATACGAAGGCAAAAAAGCGAAGAGACAAACGTAAGTAGAAAAAAAAATTAAAAAAACAAGAGGACACCGGACAAAAAGTATTTATTTTCAATCTAAATCCTGAAACTGTAAAAATTTTGATTTAATGGCTATTCTTTTGTCTGTGCCTTTTTGCCCGCAAACCAAAATTTTTTGGATTTCTAAAGCACATTTTAAAAGCTCTTTCCTCCTATACAATCAGGGCATATCTGCTTTTCATTTCTTTATTAAAATTTTTGCACACGGATTTATGATCTAAAGGATTTTTAAAGGAACAAAGACAGCCAACCTTAAAAAAAACTTATACAAATGCCTAAAACTTAAAAAAGGCTTATTGCAAAAAAAATCTTCTTGCAAATAATTGTCTGAAAAAGGGCAATTCAACCCAGACATTTACAAACATTAAGACAGGAATTGACTACGGAAAGTGTATGTTCCCAAAAAATTATAACAAAAAAAGCTCACAAAGCCCTATTAAAATCAAAAAAATAACAAAAACCTACCGTGGCGATTGTCAAGGGCGAGTACATTGCGTACGACTTGATGTCGCACTTCGCCGCGCCAGCGCAATAGTTGGCGCTTTTCAGCAATTTCACAATATTTTTTGTCCTTAATAAGCAATTTGGTTTAAAGATAAACTTGAATAGAGTATAATAGGCTATTATTAAAGCTATAGTTATTTATTGAATGGGCTGCAGGCTTAAGAAAAAAAAACCTCAGGCACAAAGTCTAATATAATTTATGAAAGACAAGAAAATACTTCAACCAAACGACAGATCGATTGTCCATAATGTCCAATTCGCCGTTAAATCAACTCGTGACCGCCTCAAGTTATCCCAAAGGCCTGATACAGTGTAAGAAGTTAAATATTTTTATGCTTCGCTTAATTACTTAATTTGCTGTTGTTACTAATGTTTATTTAGGTTAAGGCAATAAGGCAATCAATGCTAATGTAGTTTCAAAACTATATCCGGCCTTTGGGATGCGTTGAATGATATCCGATTAGGCGTTTGGCGCCATGCAACTTATCATACTACTTTAACTCAACTAAAAGGCTTGATGACGTTATTTTTACATTGGATGACTTCCTTAAGCTGGCTTTACAAAAAAATAAGTTTAAACATACAATATAATATGCTAAAAATTACAAAGAGCAATAAAAAGTAAAAAATTTTTGCGATTTACAGTCAAGGCTAGATGGATAAGGCAACAAAAAAACTATTGAGAACGAAAAATTTTGGTATAGCTTCAAAACCATATCAAACCTTAGGGATAAGTTAAATGATGAGCGATCAGGCCATTGGTACCATACAACTCATACGACTTTAACTTATGACATGTTGCGGTCTCAAAACCACATAGAAATCTTTTATTTGCTTTGCATAAGTACTTTATTGACTTTCATTACAAAAAAATTCTTTAGGATGGATAAGCAGAAAATTGTCAAGAGCAATGAAAAGCGTGAAATATTTTGCAAAAAATATTTTGTCAAGGCTATGGATAAGACAAAAAGGCGGCTACCCAAAATATAAGTTATTTTCTATATTGCATCCTGTTTTAAAGCTTTCAAATTCCTAACCATTTTAAACCTTTCTTAAAATACTTATCAAACTACCATTATAAAAAAAATTGTATTTGGCAACATAAAAATTCTACCATTAATTATTTAAGATGTTCCCACGTTTAATTGGTATTTTATGGACTCAATTTCAAAGTTGGGATGGATCAAAAGTTTCAGCACAAAACTAGTTGTCAATAATACAAAAAAATTGTCAAAACAATAGCCAACTTACTCTGTAGCGTCTATGACATGACCAGCCATTGAGGAAAAGCAATATGTGCCGATTAGCCAGCCAAACGCCAAAACGATTGTCGCCGCCAAATCCTAAAAAATCAAAAAAAAAATAGAAATTTAAATTAAAAATTTAAAGAAAGAGAGCTTACGATGGATGGAAGACGATCATCGCTGACGTAGACGGTCCACCAAAACAAATAAACCAATAAGGCGCCCAGAGTATAAAAAATTGAGAGCACAATTAAGTAGGAATAAAAGTCGGCGCCACTAAAAAAAATTGGCTTGTGTGGTCAAATTTAAAACCGGAAATAAACGAATAACATAATAGCATGAAAATGCTGTTCTGGTCAACCAAAAATTTTTTGTATTAATCCCCAAATAATAGTGATATGATAATTTATATAAAAATGAGCCAATAAAAAGGGATGACCAGTGTTCATTGAGTCCAAAAAAGGACAAACGACAATTCGCGACAGTGAACTCGAAATTTCAAACTTTCAAAATTGATTTGTGACGTTTTAACTCACCGTATTCAAATTGACTTATTGCAAGTTGAATGCAATAAGTTGCCATTTATCGTTAGTTAAAAATTATGACTAAAAGTGCCGCAAATCGATATTGTAAAGTCAGAAAATCGCGAATTGACTGTCGCGAGTTGACACTGCCGCAAGTTGGTTTCTTACCTAAAATGAGTACTGACCGGAAACTAATTTTTTGTGGGGCTACCAGTTCTAGTAAAATTAAAATTTCTAAAAACGTTAGCCAAAAATAATTTCTAATGATTCGCAAGCTATAGTAAAATCAAAACTAATAAACCATTTAGAATGCTGTAAACGCTACAAAAATTAAAGCAATAGGCTTAGCCCAATTCCCTTTTTTTCAATTAAAATAACTGACACTCCATAATTGTCTGGGAATAAACGCGCCGTAGAATTGTCGCATTTTGTAATTTGAAAGTTTTGAATGCTGAAAAAAAGTTAAATTCATTAAAAAATTAATAAGAGAAGTGGTATGAGGCAAGCCTGAGGCACTCAATGTTGTAGCTTACTTTAGCGTCACCAAGGAATATGTTTTGGTGACGTAGACCCTCTTATCATAATTGCAAATGAACTTGAGATCAAAGTCCCAGCTGTTCACCGAGACGTAGGTGATCAACGTAAATACCTGAAATAAGGTTTCATAAAAATGTAAATGGCTTGGGAACATGTTAAGAACTTCATCAGTTTTGACCAATGCTTCGTTTTCCCGGCGCTAATTAAGCGCCGTCCGTTTTTTACGGCGCCCACTTTTACCTCTCTATTGTCTCCAACAAGTACATTTTTGGACCAATGCGGTAAGTCACCGAAAATTTGAGACTCTAAAAATCACTCACCAATTCAAAAAGACGAATAAAACCGATGGGCATCTTGATTTGCTCCAAGTCAATGCGCGTCTTTATGTTTTGTATGGCGTCGGGAAGCGTCATCACTCTGCGACTGTACAAAAACAAAATTGAAGTAAAAACCAAAAAAATGATAAAATAGAGAAAAAATTATTTTCCGTCAAAAAGAAAAAAAAATTGAGAAAATGCTTTTCGTAAAACATTTTTTTGTAATATAAGCCATTCATCGTTTAATAAAATCATTATTTTACTCATTTAACACACGCCGCTTTTCGCCGACAGTGCAAAAAAATTCAACTATCAATCAAATAAAACAGTACAGAAACACATAAGTTCCTAAAATTTTCCGACGTTTTTCTTTCTCATTTTTCTTATTTGTCCACTTTCCCGTCTGATTTAGCTGGCGCCGACGATAATTGTCGTGTCGTTGATGAACGAGTACTCGGGGATGTTCAAGTTGAGTGGGGCGGGTCCTTTGCGAATGCGTCCGGCGACGTCGTAATGGGAACCGTGGCAGGGGCAATAGTAGCCGCCATAGTCACCGGCGCCAGCTGCAAAAAAAAGTTTTTAACAAGTATTAGTCTGTTTAAATAATTTTTCCTTTTTTGGATAAATCTACAGGTCCTACAACTTTTGTTTAATGTTGAAAATTCGCAACTTTTTTAAACTTTTTTTTTAATCAAATTTTTATGAATTTTTTGGCAAAATTAAAATTTTGTTTGAAAAGCTTTTCGGTTAGGACAACACTCTTTGTTCTTACGACGGAAGGAAATTTCCGAACAGACTATGCAAATAATGCAGGTGGGACACGAAAACTTTTATATGCGTCGAATTACGGCGATGCAAATAATGGGCGACGTGCACGCATTTGGATTGATGCTTTTCCCGCAATTTTTTTGTGGTTTGTTCCGTGATCATTAAGATGACAAATAAAAAACCTTAAACGCTTAATTCTAAACGAGATTTCGAGTGTTGGTTTAATACAAAAATACGCAGATACGAAAACATAAAAGAAAAAAAAAGTTCATTAGTGAATTTCTAGCATGAGATCGAAAACAGTGTGAATATAAAAAAAATAGCTAATGCTTAAAACTGCAAAATAAATTAGTACTCTATAGCGCGGTGTAAAGACAAAAAAAAATCGTACGGACGAAAAAAAAAGATGCAAAATTCCAAAATAGAAATTAGTGTGCTTTAAAAACCATTAAAAATGAGTCTTTTTTTTAACTAATTTAACTTTTAACTAATCAATAAAATCAAAGAAACAGCTTAAAAAATTCATAAATTTTACAAATTAAAAATGCTCATTTTCTACAACGCACAATGCCAGTTTGGTTCAATTGTTTGTCATAAAGAACGATTATCTACAAAAGGCCACAGGTTTTCTAAATATTCTTTAAACAATTGAAATTTTATTCAATCATGGCCAAATACATAATATGTCAAATGTTTAAAGGTCTGCAAACTAAACGGTAAATTTAATTATGAATTGAGTAGTTTTGGAAGGAAGGAAAAACCCCAAAATCCAAGATTTTTCCACACTCATATTATCATAAAACATAGGGATAAAAAAAAAAGGTCGACAATGGGAGATTAAAATTTAATATGATTTTTTAAGGATTATATAATATATTTATCAAAAATAATAGAATAGCAAACGAGCAGAAATGCAAGATGTCTACGAAAACCCATTTAAAAAAAGTCATGAAGAATTACATTTTACAGAACCATTAGAAAAATCTGTTAAACTTTAAGCCATATTAATTAAACGTTTATGTCTGTTTCTTATTTTCTCTATAATTATAGAATGTATTGCTTTGAATGAGTGTGTTTTGTAAATTGTTGCTATACATTTTTTTTAAATATTATACCAAAAACAGAAAAAAGCGATAGAGTTAGTGTGAGAAGAGCGCAGCGATTTTTACGCATTGCTGTTGAAATTTTTATATTATAAGCATTCTGATGTCTTCAAAATGACCGCAGCCCAAAGAGCTCTGGCTTATTTACATAAACTAAAAATATGGTACACTTTTTGTTGCTAACTGTAATCATTTTCAAAAATAGTGATAAAATAAATCCAATTTTGATAATACCAATTTGCGTTTTAGTGTCCGAGTCTAATTGTCCGCAACTTTTTTGTAGTATAGCATTTACTGATGTGCCTTTTAATGTATTCATCCATATCCAGTAGCACTTGAAGTTTAAAAAAGGCAAACAAAGTGTAAAAAAGTTAAGAAAATGGACGATTGTGTATCCGTTGACATATGAAAAATTCGTAGACGAAAAAGAATTTTTGATTAAAATATTAATTAAATTAAAATTAAAAATTTGTATTTTTACTTGTCAAAAATGTTACCCCATCGGTTTAGGACCAAACAATAGGTTTACGCTCAAAATAATTCAAGAAAAAAACCTTTCATTTAGAAATTTTTAATATAAAAACTTTCAAGTCTTTACACCGCCAATACAAAAAGAGACTTAAAACGGACATTTTGTGTCGAAACCTTTTTTACAACAAATGTGTCAGTGTGCAATATCACTTCAATTTCCTGCTGGTAAGCAATATGGTTAACAAATAATTTGTTTACAATTTTTAAATCCAAAAACGAAAAAAACTAACCGATTGGCACACAACCGAGATGTGTACAGACTCCAATAACAACAGACCACTTTTCTTGTTTGACGCGTTGCTCGTCCGATTCCGGGTGCCGCAACTCGGCAACGTTGACGGCGCGCTCTTTCTTAATCTCGCCTTGGGTCCTGTGGCGGACGAAGACTGGCTTTCCTCTCCATTCATACGTTTTTGTCTGCAACAAAAATTCAATAATAAAGAATTACATAAATTAATTTAAAAAAGTTCACCTTTCCTTCAGGAATTTCATTGAGATTGATTTCAATGGAGGCCATAGCCTTTTGATCAGCCGCCATGGCTTTGTAGTAGACTAACGTCTGCGCGACCTCTCGGGCAGAGACCATTGCTAGCACACCGCCAACTAATTTTTGTTGTTGAAAGAGTCAGAAAAAAAATTTATCGGGAATATTAAAGACTAATGAAAAGAAACTGAGGCATAAAAATTGTATCCAAAATAAAAACTATTGTTTCCGTTTTTTAACCAAAATTCCGAAAAAATATTTTAAACGTTAATTCCGGAATGCCAATTGTTCACAAGATTTAGAATAAAAATTGCAAAGTAACGTTTATTCCGGAATTGTAAAGTTTAAAAAAATGTAAACAATGTGAAATTTATTTCCGGAATGAAAAATTCCAATTCGTAAAAAAACAATTCCTAAGTAGAAATGTAGCTGAGGATTAGCAATAAGAAAATTTGGTATGAAACTTATTGGTCCCGTTACAAAAATAATGGAATAAAAAATTCAAACCCGCAATAAACAACAAAATTATACGGAAAACGAACCGCCATAAAATACAGCTGCCATATGTCCTTTCCGGTCATCGGACGTCTCATTTGCCGGTTTTGTTGGGTCCAAAGTGATTTCGTGACGATATTTGTCAAAGTTGGGAAATGTGACGTCAGTGTGAGCGTATCGGCGCGATGACACTACAAATTTAAAGTTATGAAAAAAGTCCAAAATTCCGTAGAAACGCAAACCTGTAATGCCTTTGGATAACGAAAAAGTAGAAAAGGCGGTGAGTGAATTGGCTTGCCGTTGGACGTGAGCCTGCAATGAGTTGGCCGAAATGAAGTCAGCCGACAAATCCTTGATAGCTACCGTATTTGAAGTGGGCGAGCCAGAGATGTGAGGAGCAGGGGCTCCTGCCGCATAATGGCCAGCGACCTAAATCAAGTTATAAAAAGTGGAAAAAAAAATGAGAAACGGAAATACAAACCAATTTTGATGCAGTATTTGAAGTGCGCAACAGGGTTGACATCTTTGAGCGACGTCACTGCGACAAGTCTTCTACAATAAAGTTAAATCAATCCAAGCAAAAAGGCATTTTTATATAATGTAAGCAGAAGTAAAGCACAACGAAAAATACAATGACAGTAGAATAAAAAACATTGAATGAAATTAGCCATAAAACGAAGTAAAACATATAAGGCATTGCCGACTATGGACAACTTATTTGGGAGAGCTCTCCTCGAGAGGGAATCACAGGATTAAAAATAAATTCTGCTTATTGTAACACATTAGCCGGCAAATAGAATCGAAAGGAAGGAACCGGAAAGCCTTAGTTCATGAAGGTCTGCTATAAAAATAGGATGCTTTAGATAGGGTATCTAGAAAAAGGGCGCACCCTAATAGGATCGAGGAATCTTTACAACTGCAGTTTTACGTTGACACTGCATTTCAATGTGGCTACATTAAAAAAAATAAAAATTCTCTGAAAGAAGTTAGATATAATTAATTGTTTTAACACGGCTTGTCGACTTTAACGCCATAGAAACCTTGAAAATCACAACAAAATTGTTCCAAAGTTTTTGGCTGTTTTTATAGCTCAAGGCTGTAGCGCTACATATGTAGACTTGCGCCCAAAAAACGCAAAGACTGTTTTATATTATCGCTTTTAATTAAAAAAAAAGTTTTTTTTCAAAGTAATTGCATTCCATTAAAGCCAATTGAATTATTTTAGCCAAAATTAAGTAATAAAATGTAAAAAAAGAATATGCCACAACGCCGATGTGGTGCCAAAATTCCGAAAAATCGGGAACCCCGACTCCAAAATCCATGCAGGACTTTTGATTTCAAACAAAAAAATAATTTTTTTTAGAAATTTTTTGACATTTTGCAATTTAGCGCCAATTTAAAAATAAATTGTGAAATTTTATCAGTTTTGAAAGAACTTTTTTTCTTTAACCACTGGTTTTGCACCGTTTTTGTCTGCGCATTTATTATACATCAACAGTGATCTTTGAAATATAGTGAATAGGTCTGCAATTAGAATTTTACTCAATTCTTGTTTATAAATTCATTTAAACTACATTTATATTGTCGTTTAACGTACAACTGCGGAAAGTATGCGTTTAATATTTGCGCGCATATTCGTTTATAATTTGCTTTTCTTAACCAAGGTTAAGGGGCCGCTGGTTAAAGTCCAAATAGGAGGTGATCGATTTTTTTTTCGTAATTTAAATGCATAAGATTTACCCCCAAATGCGTTAAAATTTCGGAGGAGGGGGAGTTGACTGACTTTCCATTGGGGTTTTAAGGTTACCAGGCTACATGATAATGCAAGGTTAGCACCATTCGATGGCAAATTTTACGCCGAGTCCAATGGTTTAAATTTTAAGTGTCGCGTTAGGACACATTTTTCGATTAATTCTTTTTGTACATAACGACATTTTTCGGTCGTTTAACGTAATGATTCTTGTGCTTTCGAGTAGAGAACAAAGTTGTTCAGAATTGAATGGCCAATCTTACAGTACATTTGAAATTTTAGTCTCTTTTCAATTGAGCTAAACCGCTTTTTTTGCAAGACGTATTGCTCTATTGGTTTTACGCATTGCATTCTACTTGTTTCAAATTTAGAAATACTATTTTTTTGCATGGTTTGACTCCGGGATTTTGGTTACGTATAAGTGAACTGTCTCATCTTTAACGAAGATTGAATAACGTTGAATACGAATATAGAGTTTTTCTCTTTTTTTTTCTTCCGGTTTCAAGCTGTTTAATCGAAGAGAACCTTTTCTAGATTCTGTTTATTTATGCGGAAACTAATTTCTTGGAAACAGTGATGTCATTTTTTCAGGAAATTATGTACAAATTATGAGCTTAATTGAATAATTAAAATTTTTTATGTAAAATTTTCGTGTTTCCTGTATAAATTTTGACGCATTCGGCGCTCGTTTACGATTAATTTTTTAAATGACATTTGATGGTTTTAAAACTATTTTAGGGTAAATTACTGGTTTGATTGACGAATCCTGACATTTTTTGGCCGAAAAATTCATTATGGTAATCTTTTCCGTTTTTGTTGCTTTTCCAATTTGTTAATTATTTCAATACTTTTCTAGTTGCCTAGATCTCGACGCGAACTTCAAGGTGATTCCGGAGGTCAGGATCGTGTGCGCACACATTTGCTTTTCTCTTCGCAAAGCGAGAAGCACACAGCAAAGCGTAAACGACGACCACACAGTAAATTTATTTGATATTTTAGAAAAGTTATTCAAAGAGGGGCTTTTTTTGCGGGGTTACTTCAGTTTACTTCCCCCCACCCCAAATTTTCTTTTAACACATTAGGGGAGGTATTTAATGCTTTTAAGCACGAATATAATATTTATTTTCTACAAAAATGGTATATAAGTCATGGTGTGTAAGCCACTTTTACAATAAGGGAAGAGATTATTTTGACTTTAAAACATCGTCCGCCAAGTTTATTTGAATGTTTTATCAGTTTTGCACCTAAGAAAACCCACAAAAATAGCGATTTGAGAATTTTGCACAAACGAGACTATTTCCGAATTTCTCCACTTTTACAATTAAAGAAATTAACGACGTTTTGAAGTCAATCAAGTCGTTGGGTAAGCTACCGTCGCTCGTACACTCTACTACGTAGTAGTCATGGCCTAATACCCTAGGTTTTCTTTCCTAAGAATTTTTTTTCTGGCTAATGAGTGACAATCATAGAAGAGGTACACTCTTGTTGAATGACGGTTGAGATAGAGAGAGGTAGCTGGTTTGACCTTAACGGCGGTCAGTCGACTTTTTTTTATTATTCAAATTTCTTTTTTAATTCATTGTCCAATCATTTTTTTTAAATGTTTTTGGCGCTTAGCAAAGCATTGCAACCACAAAAAACTGCGATTTTGGGGGTCGACGGTTTTATACACGGGTGGGTAATCGATTTTTTAAAAAGTGGCTTGTATGCCATTTTTTTTTATTATATTCGTGCTTAAAAGCATTAAATACCTCCCCTAATGTGTTAAAAGAAAATTTGGGGTGGGGGGAAGTAAACTGAACTTCATTCCTTTTTGCCCCCATTTTGAATGATTTTGATGGTTGTTTTTGATTTTGATGTTTATGATTTGTTTGTTTTTTTTTTTTTGACATATTTGTCTAAAAACTGAAAACAAACGAAAACATTGAGACAAATTTTTTAGTTGATTTGTTGATCAATTCTGAACGCTTCAGCTTTTTATTCTAAATTTTTTTTTGCTTGGATTTTTTGGAGGGTATTCCGTGTTATTATATGATTTTCTTTAATTCAATGTAATGACAGTTAAAAGGAGACTTTTTTTTCCTTTATGCCACATGGTTCAAAAGCGTGTAAAAGCTTTTGGCTTTTAAATATAATACTTAATGGAATACTTTTTTACTGCTTTTGTAAAAATATTTCTTTTTTGAAACCATGCTTTTAAATAGTTCTGAAGCGAAAACTCATTTTAGTGTATTGGCTTATTTTAACTGTTGCGTAAGATTAATACTTCTGTTTTTTTGGTGTAAATTTCGCTAATGAGTTTTATTTCATTTTAAATATTTGACCGAATTTTGTTATGCTTTTCGCTTTATGACTACCTTTTTTGCACTAAATCTGATATTTTTATTAACCACGTCGATAAATGCTTTTCTTTAAGAAATAAGTTGTCTTTTTCAAACTTAAATTTGGTCAGAGTTTTGTTGAATTTTTTTGTGTTGCAGATGAATTCCGCCAAACGCTGCACAAAAAAGACGAAATGGTGCAGGCGGGGCCGGACGAGTTAGATCCTTTACAGTGGACTGGTAATCAGCGCGTCCTCCATTTTGGTCCGATGGCGCAGCGTGACCCTTTTTTCTATTTTTATCCAAAGGGCTGGGACATATTATATCCGGCGCAGTTTGGATTTTTTCCGTATCGCACAAAGTAAAAAATTTTGTTGTTCTTTTTCGTTTAATTATTTTTGCATTTTTTTATTTATTAGTGCCAACGAGTTTTGCTATTTTTTTGCTTTTTTTTTTTTAGCAAATTCCGCGGCAGTTCCACTGTCATCTGCATTTGGGCTTTTGGCCTATTCTTCCTGTTGGGCGGCGCTTTAATGGTTTACCTGGGATATTTTTTCTTGTATCAAACCCCATTTTGGGCGTGGTCGAACAAACAGAAACAGACGCAGTCAATTCCGCCCATCCAAATTGCCGGTCCACTGTTGTTAGGCGCCGGCGCCTTGTTAACGTTGCTGGGATTTATTTGTTCAATTACGACATCACAAGTACATTTTTTTTTTTAAATTTATTTTTCATAATTTTTTTTAGTTTTTAAATGAAAAATTGCGTTATTACCATCATCGCGGCCAGCCGGCTTCCGTCACCGTATACACAACTCATTTCAAGGTTGAATTAATGCTTTTTTGTTTTTTCCTACATTGTTAACAACATATTTTTGAAATATAATTAATGAACCAAATTGAATGTAATCTTTAAATAAAATTTACCCGGACGACGCGCTTTCAATTCTTTATATGATACTTTATAAAATTAAGGCCAGTCCAATTTTTCTCTAAAATATCATTGAGAATAAGTTACAATGACTGTCAAAGGTCCGTGAAAGGTTTTACAAAAGTTAAATTATGAAATACGTTTTTTATGATATTCCTTTTGCTACGTATAAACTGATAGAAAAGTTTAGCTGCATCTCAATATACACAGCAAGATTCTCGTTGAATACAGCAAAAGTATTACGGAAAATTTTTATTTTATTTTATACTTTTTTGTTCATTTTCGAAAAAAATTTAACTGAATTGTTTAATACCTTTTCCCATTTTTTTTTACAATGAAAAACTATTTTAGCCGGCTCGGGCAATTTACGAGACCAATCCATACCAGCCACTTCCGCCGCCAGCCTATCCAATTTTTGAGAATCGTCACGCCAACTCTTCCATCCTGAGTCCGCACGCCGAACTCAAACTCTACCCACCAGTGTAATTTCTCCGTTTATTCGAATTGACTTTTTTTTTGTTATGCTTTACATTTCAGAATGCCCGGACAATCAACTCTTTCATTACATGGTTGTACGCCGAGTTTCGTTGCCAGCCCTTACAACACACTCCGCGCAATGTCCGTAAACAGGTAATTGGCTTAATGGTTTTAAGTCACTTCTTCGAATAAGCTCAATGCTTCCTTTTTCAGATTTCCCAATGTTGTGGATCCTGTTTACGAAAACCAGCGAGCCAACTCGGTGGCCAGCCACCGTCAGTCGGCCGGCTCGCTGCATGCCGGTCAAATCCAGCGCCGCGCCAAGTCTGCCGGCGCCTCTGTTCAACGAACTCCATCGAATCGGAGCCGTTAATGCAATAAATAATACACAATTCAAGTCTCATTTTTTTCTCTTCAGTTTTTTTCGTCACTATAATATTGCGCCAAAAACCTTTTCAAAGCTTTTCGGCGCAATTTATAATTGATAACGTTTTGCTTATTTTTTTAATACCTCTTTATTGTATAAAGTAGACGTTTTTTAGGAGGTTACCCCCATTTAAGTTGGCCCTTCAAATAGGGTCATTCTATTAAAAAAAGTTTTATTTTCTGATTTTTTTTGCTAGACAATCGGGAAATTGCGCATAATATCGAATATTGAAAATTCATGACCGATGATTTTTTCGTAATATTTCTGATCATTTTTTTTTGATATAGCTCTAATGCCGGCATTTTTTTTTTTAAACTTTTCTCCACTTGGATCGACTTTTTTTATGCTTGAACTGTTATCTTTAGTGTTGTAGTGCCTTTTTAAATTTTGTACTTTCATTCAATTTTTGAGCTCAAACTTTTTTTGTCTGCCATTTTGCCAAATTTTGTTTTTTGTGCCTTTACCATTTATCTAGTCAAACGCTTATCCTATTCCAGTCATTCTTCATTTTTTTGTCATTTTAATCAGATTTTTTTTATTTGAATAAACTTTTAGTTGACCTAAAAATTTTTTTGGTTTTGTCAGAAAAGTTTAAAAACACTTTTTATATATTTTTTGAAATTTCTAACTGAATGTTTACGAAATTTTTTTTTTAGCAGTTTTAATGAATTGAAGAGAAATCTGTTGCCTGATAAATTCTTTGGTGTGACAGATTTCATTTCTAAATTATGGACAATAATGGGCAGTCGAGGGCAGCGAACCGCTTGTACTCACTGATCAATTGCAATACTGTGGAGTACGCGGTGCCGTCGGAGTATTCATTCACTGACTATTTGGGTGGCGGCAATTACGGCAACGTAATGTAAGTTTTTTTTGGTTTTATAACCAAATTTTGTTTGTTATTTATTTGAATGTATTGTTGGAAGAGATGTTTGAGCTGTTCTTTGGGAACTTTTTATATTGCCCCGCACCTCCGCCAATAAATATTGTCAAATAGTTTATTTGCGGCAATGCCAATGGTAAATATTGATTTACGGTGTTTTGTGTGTTGTGGCTTGTATTGTAAATCTACATTTGCGATTAAACATTGCCGCTTACGTTTTAATTTACTCCAAATTGTACCATTATTAAGAAGTTTAACGAAAATTGTGCAATAGTTGGAAAACAACTTTTTAACGGATCAATTTGACAGTGCCTTTTTTGGGGTGAACCCCTAAGAGATACCTATTACACAGGGTATCTTTTGATTTAATTTTTAAACGCGTGCCTTCTTTTTGTATACAGGGTGTCCCAAATAGGCGCCGAGTTTTGTTTTTGTTATAACTTTTTTATTTTTTAATCAGTTTGCATAATTTTTTTAACGATTCTTCAGGATCCCCCCATTTTGTGTGGTAACCAACATAACAACAAAATTTATTAAATGACAACGAAAAAAACAACAACGAAAAAATGTTTTTATCTCCGAAATTGAATTAAACGTTTTTTTCGTCAACTTCGATGCAGTCGATTGAACGATCAATTATTTTTGTGCATTAAATTATATGTTAAGCGTATGCAATAATTGTTCAAAAAATTGTGGATTTTCAGAAATGAATTATACAGTTGAACAAAAAGTCTGGTGTGTTGTTTGGTATGGAATGTTTGGATCGCCTACAACCATTTAGCGTGAGTATCGCAAGAAATATGGGCGTAGTAGAGCTCGCATCTACAATGACAAATACATTCGACAATGGTTTGATAAAATCATGGAAACAGGAAGTGTAAACAACAAGCCCAAAACAAAAACAAAGTGTAAGGAGCTCAAGGAAAGTGCAATGAAGTGCTAACAAATTTACGCGAGCCAAAGATCGTTCGCTCGGAATATAGGAATGCCATCCCGAAGTTCAATTCAACAAATTTTGCCATATTCTCCGGACCTAACGCCGTGCGACTACTTCCTGTGGCGATAGATCAAAAGCCAAATATACCGCACCCAGTCAGCTGATCTTCAATCGAGAAAAAAAAATATGCAAATTGATTGAAAAATAAAAAAGCCGGCGCCTATTTGGGACACCCTTTTATATCATTATATAGACTGCTTCCTTCATTTTCTTTATAAGTTTGACTAAAACGTAAGCTTTAGGACAACACTGATTAGACTCACTTTTTGCGCTTCTTACCATTCAATTTATAATTTTTTACTGTAAAAACTGTTTCAGAAAGGTAAAGACTGTGAATGACATTGAGTTGGCGATAAAAAAGATGTACGATCCTTTCAGCAATCCGGTAAAGGCGCGTCGCGTTTATCGCGAGCTGAAACTATTGCAAATGATCAACCACGAGAACATTATTGGATTTGTGGACATGTACACTCCAGATTTCGACTTTCAATGCTTTAAAAATGTGTAAGTTTTTTTTGCTATTTGTGAAATTTTTGTAAATTAATTGGTCATAAAGACTGCTTTTGTTGGATTCCGGAATGGGTCCAATCGACGTCTTAACTTTTAGGGTAATTTGCAGATTACAGCGACTGTGTTGGAACTAAAAAGTTTTTTTCTCACAAAAATATTATTTTTTGAGTTATTTTAAATTTGTGGTGATTCTTCTAAAATTAGTTAGATTAAAATCAATGCACTACTAATAAACTTCTTTATTTTATGTTGTTTTTTTATTTTAGAATAAATTAATTAGCTGTAATTCTTTTTTTTCAATTACGACAGACCCTCTAATTTAAATACTTTAAAAAGGGGTCGGGAAGTAGAGGCACCCCTTATATAATTATGTTCTCTAATTGCCTAATAGGGACTCAAAAATGGAATCTCTTTGATTCTTCGTAAAATAGAGGCTTAGCTTGAATTAAGTGCAGAGGAAGTTTTGTTGTTTTTATTAATATGTTTTTATGCGATTGCACAAAAAAGAGAAAGATTGCAATTCTGTTATGGTTAATGTGTGCTTGTTTTGACGTCGAACAAATGGGTAAATATTATAACCATGCTTATGTATAAACGGCTTTGAACCAAGTTTTGAAGCTCCATAAGTTTGACTGAGCGGAAATGACATGTGCTTAATAATGGCTCACAGCCTTTGGAATTTTGACTTTGCAATTGCACAAAAAAAAGAGAAAGAAAATGTAATAATATGATTTTAGGTACATTGTCACCGGTTACGCCGGCGTTAGTCTTAAGCAAGTGCTCGACCGTCAAAAGTTTGAAGGAATTCGTCTAATCAACTTTGATCATATCAAATACATAATTTATCAGCTGTTACGGGCCCTCAAATACCTTCACTCCGCCAATGTAAAGAATTTTTTTAAATGAGCCGCAACTTTTGTTAACTAATTCTTAGAGAAAAATTTTACTTGTAATTTTAAGTAGAGGTTTTGGCGCCTCTAAAAAGGATTTGCGGGATTTTTTCTGCCCTTTTTTTCTATCTGCCCAATTATTTTTGTTGCTCGAGTTCAAATTAATAAGTAGTAAATTTTTTTTTTCAATTTTTTTTAAGGGAATGCATTACTTTATTAAAGCGGTTTAAGGGAACTTGCCGAGTATATTAGTGTGCGGACAAAAAAAACGCAATTTTTTAAACATTATATAAGGTATATTTTGTATTGTTTATGTACAAAAATTATGAAATATACCGTATTTCCTCAAATAAAAATCTTCCCTCTGTTTTTGAGTTATTGAGTTATTTAACATTGATGTTGGCGTTTTAGTAATTTCTTTTTGACTATATGTATTACAATTAATTAGTTATTTAGTGTATATTAACGAGGAATATATTAACATTTGTGGTAAATTACGTGGCGAATACATTTAAAGTTTGACAAACTGATTTAATTGAAAAATATAATCCCTCTCCATAAAAGCCCTGGGGCTTGTTTTAGAAGGAAATACGGTGTATTTTTGCGTCTTTTTGTCCTAGAAGCCATTTTTACAACCATTTTCTTTACAAATTTTTGCTGTTTTAAGGTCATTCACCGAGAACTTGAAGCCGAGCAATTTGGCCATAACCGAGGAGTGTGATTTGACAGTGCTCGACTTTGGGCTGGCGCGTACTGTCTCTACCAACACCGACAACCTAACGGCATACGTCATTTCGCGGTGGTATCGAAGTCCTGAGGTATTTCTTTGTCCTTTAACTCCAGTTTTAGCCCCAAATTTTTGTTTTAGGTTATTTATTGGAACAACGTTTCCTACAACGCCAAAGCCGACATCTGGTCAGTGGGCTGTATTCTGGCGGAACTTCTCACCGGCCGTGTCCTCTTTCCCGGCTCGGAAGCCATGGAGCAATACCGTCTCATTATTGGGTTGTGCGGTAGTCCGGACACCGAATTAATAAATAAAATCGAGTTGCAAAACTCGCCGGCGATGCGCATGGTCATTGAAAGGATGGGCGGAATCTGCTTGCGAAAGAATTTTTTTGAATATTTTAAACATTGTCCTGAGGACGCCGTCAATTTGTTAAATCGCATTCTCGTCCTTGATCCCGACAGGCGGTAATTTTATTTGTGTTTAGCATTTGTTTCAATGGAGAAGATTTGTTGCCGTATTTTTGGATTTATTATCCTTGGCTTTTTTACGTATTGGGCCTCAATAGTTTTAGCCCCTTAGCTTTTTTCACCATGTAAAGGCTTCATTTAGAAATTGTGTATAAATAAAAATATCAATTTTTTAACCATGTTTTAGGGGATAAACGCACACTGATATGTCCCTTTTATATTAACAAAAGTTTCCATAGGCTGAAGTCCCATTGACAAAAAATTTTTCTTTTGCAAAAGCCATTAGGTTTTTTTTTAAATACACAAAAGAAGTGTCTTATAATCATAATTTGAACATTCCAATGCTTTATGACAACGACAAAATAGTTCTAATAAAGTTGAAGCTAATAAATTAGCTGCTCATTCGATTGCCATTTACAAATGAAAATACCAACCCGTTTGTATATTTTATGATATTTCCTAAAATAATAAATCACAAACAAACACTTTACCTATTGGTTTCTGTGATATTATTTGCAAATTTTTTTACAACTTTATATTTCTTTGCTGACTTTTTGCCTCTCATTGCTTTTACAGTTTATACAATAGAAATTTTTTTCTAATCCTTTTTATCCCTATACATATTGACCTTTATACTTTCTATTGACGACGCGTCATAAGACGTAAATAAATAAGTCCGAGGGTCTATTTTTCAAAAATAGAAATTTTTTTTACATATTTTAAAAATAAACTCCAAACTATTTTGATTCGCAGATATAGATTTTAGGCCAATATTGCATCGTAATGTCGTATATAATTTTTTTTTATTGCGGCAATGTTTTTTTGTATATCAGCACTTAAAATTTGTAGCGTGGGTACCTTTGACATTTGACCCTCAGCAAAAAGATGTCTTTCTATTTTAATTTAAGCTGCACTAATGAAACAACATTTTTTTAGGATTTCTGTGGAGGAAGCATTACAACATACTTATATGAGTGAATATTCAATGCCGTCGGACGAGCCAATCGCCGACTACCCCTTTAATATTGAAGATAGTGATACGACAAAGACTGTTGCGTATTGGAAAGGTTTTGTTTTGCTTTTGGTCTAATGTATTCAAAACGGGAAGTTATAAAATGGACAAGCTTGGGATTGTGAGAATGGACTAAGATGGACAAGCAGGATTTGTTTTTGAAGTCGAAGATCTTTGATGTAATTGTTGCAAAATTATGCTAACAAACTCTATGATTACTGTACTCAATTAAGTGCTTAGAAATTATATTGTTTTTTACTGTTTAGCGTAATTTCAAGGCGTAAAACTAAGCTTATAATTTTTAGATTTTTGTCTATTTTTAATGTAAAAAATTCTCAATAAGAATTCAATTTTTACATTCAACTTTAAAAATATCATTTTAGCTTAAATGTATTTAGTTTATGTAAATGTCTGAAAATTGTATTGGAAAAAACGGCCAATGCAGCCCTGGCATTATTATTCCATAGGAGAGAATAAAATAGTATATTAGGATTTACGGTACATGTAAAAACTTTTTTTACCATTTTTTTCTACTTTTCTGCACCGTAAATTTTATTCCTTTTTAGAAATTATTTGGAAAGAGATTCAACAACATCACAGCAATTTGTGTTTGGCGCAGTCAGAGGCGAACAGCAAAATGACGGATTGACTTTTGTATTTGTATTTTTAAATACCTATTTTTGAGCTTGTATATTTGTTTTTACTTTCTTTTTGTTAATAGCCAATACAATTCTCTGAGCCTGTGTGGTTTTTCTTTCGTGTTCTTCTGCAAAACGACTTCCTCTTGAACTTCCTCCAGTAGATAGTCTTACTCAAAATACCTTTCTCTAATTTTCTCTAGTTGCTTCTATTTTTTAATCATCCCAAAACAGGAAACTTTCATTGGAGGAAGGCTTATATTTTTCATTATTTCATCTAATTTCAAATATTTTTGCTACATAATTTACTTTAAATGTCAATAAAGTCCTCATTAATTTACAATTAATGTATAATTGATTGAATTAGATGAATAATTTAAAGGATTAGACAAAACTTTACTTTAGCACAAGTTTTTAAACTGAGAAAATTTTAATCACTCAAATAAATGGAGGAGAGCTTCTAAGAGAGAATACGTTAAATGGGTTCATTACTTTCTAACTTTGCACAACCCGTGATCACGATCAACGCACATACCCATAGATTGAAATTTAATGTGTAAATCAAACTTTTAAATTAAATTCAGTTGAAAAAAGTTTACATTAAAAATTTACAGCGATTATTTTTTCTCGTTTTTATTTATGCAATTGTTTTATTAGGTTGATGCAAAAATGATGTCGGTTTTGTTTTATATTTATTCATTTATCTTTAATATGACGGACAACAGGGAAATTTGCACTATTTTCATGTTTTAGTTTAAGCTAGGTCAAAATGTCGCCGAAACAATACCAACGATGCTTTTGGGCCAGGAACCACTAACGAACGTGCAATGCAGCGGTGGTTCAAGAAATTCCGCAGTGGTTACGAAAGCCTTGAAGATGAAGAGGGTTGCTGCCGCCCGTCTAAGATTGACAAGGATCAATTGTGAGCCTTAATCGAAGCCGATCCTCGCAAAACTACTGAAGAAGTTGCAGAAAAACTCAATGTTGAACAATAAACAGTTGTGCGCCATTTGAAGCAAATAGAGAATTTAAAAAAGTAATATTTTTGTGAACTGTTTTTGATTTTTGCTGATTTTTCTGCGTCTTCTTAATAAAAAGTTATTTAATTGGGTATAAATTTATAATTTTGTTGCAATCGTTTCCACCGACCATCGAAGAATATTTTGTTTTGATTAATTTAAGTCTTAATATATTTTTTTTTATTTGAGAAGAACAATGGAAAAGTTTATCAAGCCTGGGTTTTATGCTGTGGAATTGAATCGTACCGTCTGGATTATTCCCAAATACTATCAGGACTTGACTCCGGTGGGAACCGGCGCCTACGGCACTGTTTGGTTCATTTTTATTAATTGACATTTTGTTTATACTATATTAGATTTATGAGCGTAGATAGCGCACACTGCAGTAATTAGAATGAAAAAATTCTTTAGTCTAAAGATAAATGGTTTGCCAACTTAAACGTTTTTTAAAAGTTTTTATTTTATAAATTTTTTCACACATAGATTAGCGCAAAAAAAATTCTGTATAGCAAATTTGTACTGATTAATAACTTAATAATTATTTTGAAAATTGCATTATAAATATTTTGCCGAAAATTTTGATTTTTAACATAATGCCATTAACACCCAAAGTTGATTAAACAATTGCGCAAATTTTAAGGATGAAGAATTTCAAAGATAATATGGTCCTGCAACGATCAAATTTTTCTTTAATTTTTTATTGAGTTCAAAATTTGTTTTTTAGATTCCTAACCATTTTTCTAAACAGAACTTCACCAAACTTATTGCAACTTATATTTTGCTTAGTTATACAATACTCATTTTATATGCACGAATAATATTCCGAAACGAGGCAGCGATATCAAAATTGGGCGTCGCCAATATGTTTTTCCCATTAAGACTAAACTTTATAACTAGGTATTTAAAAAATTCTTTACTATTGACAAAGAGGCATTTTCTGCTTATAAATCGGATTTAATAAAATGTTGTGCTGTTTTTAAAAAAAAATTTAAATATTTTAGTGCCGCCGAGTGCATGCTGACGGGCGACAAGGTGGCCATCAAAAAGTTTACACGCCCGTTTCAAAGCTCAATTCACGCCAAACGCACGCATCGTGAGCTTATGCTTTTGCGCCTAATGAACCACGAGAATGTAATTGGGCTTTACGACGTATTCACACCGGATCCCCATGTCAACGCTCTCAATGATGTGTATGCTTTTATGACTTGTTTTTTTTTGTACTAATTAGTGCGTTTAATTAATTTTTTTGCAATTTCATTTGCTCTGTTTTATTATAGACATTTTTGTTGTCAAAATCGAAAATTATTTTTAGAGTGAGACTTTCAGGGTAACAAAAAAAAGCGACTTAAAAACACGGTTCTTTTATTTATTTTTAATTTTACAAACAATAATATTAAATACTTAATTTATAACCGATTTTTTTATCGTTAGCGAACTCGGCAAAATCGGCTAGCGATAACAATTTTGGCTGAATATCAAAATCGGCTGCCACATATAGATTACACTAAAAACAATAATTTTAGCTATTAAAAGTAAACATAGCACATTTTAAAACTACTGCGATAGAAGACAATGGATTAAAACATTTGGGAATCCAACATTTTCCAATAAAAAAAAAACAACAATGTTCTATGAATAACCAGAGGTCTTTTTTCAAACCTCCTGCTGGTCTTTGTTTTGTGTTTTGCACACAAATAGGAAATTTTTCTTTTGTTTTTTTCAAATTTTCTAAAAAGAGATTAAAAAATTGCATTTGAAATTCGGTATAAGCTCTCATAGCTGACGATCCGTAAATTCTATTTCCGATAATTTCTAAACGATTATAGAGTGGTCTTGCAACGAAAATTTTTAAGTAATATAATTAACCTTTTACGGTTCTGTCATAAAACACATCCGAAGTGAAAGTTACTTTATTTTAACTTTGATTCATTTTATTATTTTACACGATATTATCTAAAACTATTAAGTTACTGTAAATAGTAATAAAAAATAATTTTTGGGATTAAAAGTGTCATTGCTTTTTATTCTAATTGAATCACAAATCATTTTAGCTATTTTGTCTCGGTGCTGATGGGCTCAGACTTGTCGAACATTTTGAAAATCCAACGGCTAAGCGACGACCACATTCAATTTTTGGTTTATCAAATTTTGCGAGCGTTAAAAGTATTTCTTTTGTTATTGCTGCTTCCTTTCTATACAACATTGAATTTTTAGTATATCCATTCGGCGGGCATTATTCACCGCGACTTGAAGCCGTCAAACATTGCCGTTAATGAGGATTGTGAATTGAAGGTATTTAGGATTAAACCATATTTAAGACAAATTAGTGCGATTTCCTACAAAAATTTATTTAATTATATATTCAGAAGAAATGAGGAAAAATGACATGTGATACATTAAAAATAATCGTCTCCCTTTTGTTATATAAAACAAAAAAAATTTTTGAGCTATTTTTTTTATAAATAGGCTCAAAAATTTTTGACTTATATGGCTAATTAAATTGACTCAAGGCTAATGAGTCGGTGATCCAAGTTTAACTCAAAATTTTGGTTTACTCACGATCCTTGAGCCTTATCAAAGGGCTCCAAAAAACATGAGCTTTGAGCCATTGAGTCGACTCGGACTAAAAGGATTGCGATCCTTTTCAGCCTTTTGCTCACTGCTGCATATAAAGGATTAGATAGTCTTCCTTTTATAGTTGGCTACCTCAATAGATATATAAACACAACATAAAATCGCTGCAAGACGAGATTCATTCAACTCATGCGCTCTTTTACAAGTTTTTTTTTTTAGATTTTGGACTTTGGGCTGGCGCGGCACACCGACGCCGAAATGACAGGCTATGTGGCGACGCGATGGTATCGTGCCCCAGAGATTATGCTTAACTGGATGCACTACACACAAACTGGTATGTTTCCAGCAGTTTCATTGTCAAATTTTGCTTTCAAAAAAGGATTTTAGTCGATATTTGGTCGGTTGGCTGTATAATGGCGGAGCTCATCACCAGTCGCACACTTTTCCCCGGCTCGGATCGTAAGAAATTTGAATTTTTGACAAATTCTGAATTAATTTGATACGAACGTTTAGATTTGGATCAGTTGACGAGAATTATGAATGTTTGCGGAACGCCGAACAATGAATTCCTTTCGAAAATTTCTTCGGAAGAGGCGCGGAACTACATACGGAACAAAGCGCAAATGGAGCGCCAAGATTTTCGCACTTATTTTAGAAATGCCACCCCGGAGGCCATTGACTTTTTGGAGAAAACTTTGAATTTGGACCCGGATTACAGGTAACAATTGTCTTATATAATTTTTTTGCTTTTTCTCTTTTAACTTTTAAAAGATATTTGGACGCTTTGTAACAGCCAAGTTAAAATTTAATTGCTAAATATTTGTTAAGAATTGAAATAAGCAAAAAATTTCGCTTTCATCAAAAATTTAATACACCTTTATTTTCAAATTATTCTTATAACTTTTTTTATATACACTTTAAATCCTATAATTTAAGCCCTCCCTCTGGCGGATAATAGGGTAATGAAGCTCCTCTCTCTATTTGAATTTTACCTTCTAATAGAGCCACTCTGGAGGATGATGGGGGGTAATTAAGCCTCTTGATGAAGCATATTAAAGGGATGCATTTAAGAAACATTTCTTTAGTTGACGCCCAACATTTTAAACCAAATATATGTGGCAATACATATAAGGGTGAACCTGTATTGGAGGACTAGGAGAGGGAGAATACACTCCTCGGTGTAATTAAACTACTGCATAATAACATTTTGCCCTGAATTTTAAAACTTAATTCATTATGAGCCGCAAAAACATTATATCCATAGTCTTCTAGTTTTACTAAATTGTCTTTTTAAAATGGAAATGTCTGGGGCATACTTTTTCTGCATTCATCTCTATTTACTCCTCTTTTACTACTGAAGTGCAATTTTTAGGCCAACGGCTGCGCAGGCCATGGAGCATGTATACTTCCGACAATACCACGACCCCAATGACGAGCCGTCCGCCGAGCCCATCGACATCGATATTGAAGGCGACAACGACTTGACCATTGATTACTGGCGCCAATTGATTTGGACGGAAATTGAAGACTTTAAACGGGAGCACACGCAACTTGGCAGTGGTAACGCCTCTTCCAGCAGTGATACGGGGTCGACGTCCGCAAAAATTTTGCCACTGCCTCCCACTGTCGATGAGGTTGTCGAAAAGTTGGTGCGCGAATCGGAGAAAAAGAATCGCGAAATTGCCAAGCGCGCGGCGGCAAAAGAAAAGGATGCCGAGGAGGACGGGAACTCGACCACGCCCACTTGCGAGTGACCGTCCGGCCAGTTTCAAAAACAAAGTGTTTTGAGGACAAAACATTTTTCTTCATTTTTGCACATTTCAACTTTTATAGGGATGATATTTATTGGTGATAGATATTACGCACTTTTTCACATTACTTCCAAACATTTTTCCAGTTTTTTTACACATTTTTAAAATTTTTTTTACAGGACAAATTCAACTCTCGACAGTCAAATCGCGAAATTTCAACTCTTTCACATAAATTTTTTTGAGTTTGAGTTTATTTTCAAGTAAATGGAAAAAAGTCTAATTTGGACATGAATTAAAAACGAGTAAAATTGTGGATTGAGTCCAGACTTGTTTTTAAATGATTTCAGTTGGATTATTTTAGTCCAGTTCAAATTTGTCAAATTAAGTTCAGTTGGGTCTTTAAAGTCCCGGCAGTCAAGTTGACTTATTAAAGGTTAAATGTAATGAGTTGCCTTTTCCCAAAGAATTGACTTTCTCGTTTGTGACTTAAAACTTGTACATATCGGTATTGAAAAGTCGAAATTTCGCAAGTTGACTGTCGCAAGTTTTTTATTTACGTAATTTTTTACATACAATTTTTTTTGTGTTTTCATGGAAAAAATTTAGTAAAATTTTTAATTAAATAAATTCAAACGGTGACTAGCTTCAAAGTTCTTAAATTTCTGTAAAATTCTCCAACAATTTCAACAAATTTGGAGCAAAACACCCTTTATAATCTCTCATAAATCTCACAAATTTTTTACAAAGATTGGAAAAAAATGTTTAGTTAAAAAATTTTTTCATAAAAATGACTTTGTTCCAAATTCTTTTCTCCAGTTGTATTATTTTTTATTGATATTTATTCCTTTTGGCTTTGCTTTTTTTAGCACCCTTGCAACAATGAATGCAATTAGTGACTCATTTTGTTGACGACTTTACAACCCTTTATATAAGCCACTTGGGTCTATTTTGATCAACTCATCAATTCGGAGAGGATATTGGCAGTTGGAGTATAGCGAACATTGGGGCCATTTAATATGAACAAAAAGGACTTTTGCTGAAAATTCTGGTGGACATTTCAATCATTTACACCTATTATCATATCAAATTTTGTGCTCGTTTTGTCGTTTTTTTAACGGGAAGTTTACTTTGTTCTATATGTCAATACACGCTGTATTTCCGAGACCTGCAGATTTTGCAACAGCCAAAAAGTACAAAATCAACTTTGTTCAAAAATTTTTTTTTTGATTTTACTTTTGTTTTATTTGTATTTTTTTAATACCTTTTTAAAAAATTCAAACCTTTTTTTCTGGGCTTTGTTCCATTCAGTGGTGGATAATAGGCTTAGTAACTCTCTCAATTGTTAGTGCTGGTAAATTAATTCCCTCGATTGTCAATGCTGTTTTCTTTCTGTCTGACGTTAGACAAAGAAAAATAAGACACATAAACGATAGGGTTACCGAGCCAATACCTACTACTGATTCCATATGAATATATTTTGTTGTACTTTGTTGAAGTGAGGAACACAAAAATTGTTTTTTGTTCTCTTTGTTAGTGATAGCCATACTTCTTTCTTTTCGTTTTATTTTTTTCGTATCGATATAATTACCGTATTTTTTTGGTCAGGTAACCTTATTACTGTATTTTTTCAATTAGCTATTTTCTACTTCGGGACAAATTGTTACTATCAAGACAGTACACAGCCATTTATGTTTTAATTGCAGGATTGTTGTTATAGAATTTGGATTGAAGTAACGGCCAATGGTTGATTTGATTGTTGTTGATACCAGCCTTTTTGTATTCGACTCCTCGTAATATGGATGAGGTCAAATGATTGGAGCACACTGAACTGTAAATTATTTCCTCTAATATAACCCACCTCATTTGGGTTGGTTGAAAAATAGGAACCCCGGGACTTCTATTAGAGGAAATACGGTAATTGAAACTTTGATAAAATGTTTTCTTCACATCATTTCTTCAAGAGTATCACGGTGACCTAAACGCCCGCTGGACTATTAACCGTAGTTTTCATTTTTTTTAGTACAAACATATATTGCACAAGATATTTTGGCACTGAGCTTAAGAGTCACTGTAGAAACCTGAACTAAAAAGCCGTCTGAACTCATTTTTGAGTCTAAGTTTTGTGGTTGAGGTTGTGAGGTGTTCTAAGGTTGTGAAAAAAAATTCTTTTTTTTCATTTTAGATTTTTATAAGATTCGTTTTTAAAAGGTCAAATTTTTCAGAAACTTGAAATTGTTTTTTTTTATAACCTTAAACTTCTTTTTTTTCATATAATATAAGATGGAGGCCATTTCTTTTTGTTTCAGCCCAACGCCATTTTAACTCAAATGAAATTTCTTTTATCAATCGTTTTTTCCTTAATTTATTGGAAATTTGAATAAAATTTTTTAAATTTTATTTGTTTTAAATTGTGTAAAAAAACGTTTTGTTGAACAAATTATTTTTATTAATGTTAGAGAAATTTATGACTTACTTTTTTACGGGTTGGCTGTATATGTTAGAAGTCGTTTTTTTACTTTAAAAATACTGCCTCAGTTTTTTATACAGTAAAGGAGGATAAGGTGATACTGTAATTTATGTAATTGAACTCGTTTTTGAATGAGAAAACTTAGCTAACTGGGCTATTCTTATCTGTAGACTTTAAAAAATGGAAAGGCATTTATACATGGCATACTACTACACTGATAAAAATGCCTTAAACCGCACCTTTGCAATTTTTTTTAATAGTTGAACCAATTAAGCCTAAATTTTTAGAGTAGTTAATAGAGCCTAAAAGAAATAAAAAAAATTTCCAAGTAATTTTAAATCGAATTTTTTGGTTTTTAACAAAAAAAAAACCAATTTTTGATCTGCACAACAATGGACAGAGCATGAAACTTAATAAAAAAAATTTTAAGATATTGACGTTGTGAGCTTTTTTAAGCATCTTTTTCTGCTACTAAGTATTTTTTGTCTTGTTTTGCGATAAAAAAAAGTTCTCGTTAGATGGCTGAAGTCATTACTGGCGAGATTTGCGCAAAGAACCGCAGTACTCAAATTCTTTAAAATTTTGTGACATGTAGTGTGGTTAAAAGTATGTGCAGGTCAAAAATTGGTTCTTAATAAAAATCAATTATCGAAAAATTGCAAAAAATAAGGGTGCAGTTAAAAGCATTTTCATCAGTGTATGCTAAATTTTCTAATTTTTTGAGTTGCGATCGGCGGTGGGTAAAGGCTCCGTAACCCCCTATATTGTCAATGCTATTCGCTTTCTGTCTGACGTTAGATAATAAAAAATAGTGTACAAAAACGATAAGGCTACGGAGCCATTACCCACTACTGCATCCTACTTGTGTACAGTAGGAACAGATAATTATTGTTCGAAAATATTTTGCGCGACATTTGGCTGAAAAGTTGGATAATTGCGTCTCTCAGGGTTTTTAATCACCGCTGTATTAAAAAACAAGTCTTAAACTTTTTTGAGGAAAACCTTTAACTGGTATACCCCGAGGCTAAAAATTTGTCCGAACTTTGACTCGGTGCAAATAATTCTAAGAAAAAATGCATAGTATTAAGAACAACCATTATTTTCTGGACAACTCTATACATATTTTTATCTGTTGGTCAATAAACAGCTATAATAATGGTTAGTCTTGGAATTGTTACTTTCGAAATTGGTTGTTTCAGTTAATTATACATGCGCATTCTTCATTCCACACTGGCTGGCGCCTTAAAAAATTTGCTGACGACAGCGACGACGTCGTCCGCCTACCGTATCTTGCCACATATTCAAAATGGTATAAACTTTGGCTTTTCTCTTATATTTCATTGAGTCTTGAGTCAATTTTGTTCAGTTCGCTCAATGTTTATTCAAGTGCAAGACACACCAAATCCACTGGCGCTCCGGTTTGTGCCCGGCCAAAAGATCCTGCCCGACGCGTCTCGAACATACGATTTTATCAACTTTGAACAGGCCAAGAAAAGCCCATTGGCAAGGTGAATTTCAGTCCAAGGGTTTTGTAAACTAATTTTTTATACATGGCTTAACTATTCGTTCCAAGACTAAAAAAAAGTTACTGTACTTGATAGCTGTTTTTGTTGATTCTTTTGTTGGATGCTTTTTAATGCATAGTATTGTACAGTTATGATGATCTGAAACTCTAGTTTGGACGTGTTTTATAGTAATCTGTTAATAACGGCACTGCTATTTTTTGCCGCCGACTTTTTTGCAGACGAACTTTTTGCCGGATGGATACCATTGAAACCATTTATAATTATGAAAAGCTAAGCATAAAGCCATTTTTAAAAATTTTGCGAAAAGTGCTTTGGACTAACAAAAAGTCTGATCATAACTTCCAGCTACCTTAGGATCATTTATTAATTTAAAAAAAGTTAAAAGTGCTGCAGGCTAAAAGATTCCAACAAAAAGTCTTCTTGTCATAACCACAGAATCATTTATTAAATCTTTTAAAAAGGGCATTAAGCCGCGAAAACTCATTGGAAAAAAGACAAAATATTTCAGGCAATTGTTGCAAATCGAAGGCGTTAAAGGCGTTTTCTTTGGCGAAGACTTTGTGACCGTAACAAAAAAAGACGAAAATGAGGATTGGGCTTTGATTAAACCAAACATTTTTGCGACACTAATGGACTATCTGCAAAATGGACGACCCATTTTGAATGAAGAGGATGCGGACGTCAGTAATCAGCCAACAGACACAAGTATATATTTGTCAATCTTAACGTTTTAGTCCGCCACTGCCCCCAACTAACAATGCAAGCATTTATTGAAAACTGGACAGAGATGAGCTCTAACCGTATGAACAGAATGCACTCTTTTACTGAAAATTGGACATTTCTAACGTTTTAACGGAACATCAAGCTAAATTGATGCTGTCAAATTTTTTTGATGACTGGTGGATTCACATCGAGCAAAAAAACGGAAAAATTTTCTCTTTTTATCTTATAATAGTGACAACGCTAACTGCAAATATTGTCAGTTAACCCGACATGACAAAAGTTCAGTTAGCTCCAGCTGTGGACGTTTCGAATCCGAACACTGTCATTGACAGTACTGCATGCACATCAGCTAATCGCAATGTTAGTCTTAGTTTGCTGAAGGAAAATTTTTGAATGAAATAATTTCTGGTTAACAAGTTAAACAGTATATATCTACAATAAGAAAATTAAATAACAGTATTTTGTTAGAATGAACACAAATATCATTTCAAAATTTTGGTTTTACAGCAATATTGCCGGAAGATGATGAAGTTGTTGCGATGATAAAAGAATTACTCGAGTTCCGCATCAAGCCAATGGTGCAGGAAGACGGTGGAGACGTATTGTACTCAGGGTTCGAAGACGGCGTCGTCAAATTAAAGCTGCAGGTACTACAAGGCTATAAACACTGATAAAAAATTGAATTTTAAGGGCTCATGCACCGGCTGTCCCAGCTCATCGGTAACGTTAAAGTCCGGCATCAAAAACATGATGCAGTTTTACATTCCCGAAGTCAAAGACGTTGTCGAAGTGATGGACGAGGCAAGCAAACTTGTTGTCGACGAATTCGAAAAATTGGAGCAGATCAAAGTGAAGAGACCGCAAAAGGACTGATTTGCCCTCAAAAAATAGTTTCCAGTACAACTTATAGAATATTTGCTTTTAAATAAAGTTTATTTTTATTACCAAAAAAAAAGGAAGCGATTGACTTGTTAAAGAAGGTTAACCATAATACAAGGCTAGGTTACTTTGTAACAAAAAATTATTACCCCTAAATATTTTAATGGAATCAAATTTGAAATTTGGCACGTGATAACCATTCAAAAGAACAAAAACTAAAACACGAAATCGATCCTTGACTGAAAGCCTTATCAACAATTGTTCATCCAATCGCAACAATACTTTTTGAAATAATTTTGGCAGAGAAATTTATTCGATCAAGTTTAGCTTCGACGACACTATAAAAAACTAAAATCTTCAAACACACAACGGAAATATTCCTACATGATACTCTAACCCCATATGAATCGACTCCCTCAAAAAAGGAGCAAATAATGAACGACCTAAGCAAAACGCTTACAAAAAACACGAGTTTAATAAAATTAAATACTCCATAAATGCTTTTATTACAATTTAACATGGCTAACAACAAAAAAACTAACGTTTAACAAAACTGTTCAGAGTACATATTAGGTACCATAATTAAATTAAAAGTAGTCTTAATTCAAAAAAAAACTTGATTTATGGCTAAACCTAAAAGTCTTCAAGCCGAGGCAGCAACCTCAGTAGCGACGGTCTTCTTTGCAGCGTCGATTTTCTCTTCCGAGATAATGGCTTGCTTTTCTTCGCTGATGATTTCGCTTTTAGAGTCTCTGCGCTTCGACTTGCCGTTGCGAAAACTGTTTTTGCGCCCGCCATGTCCATTGTCTAAAGCAATTTTTTGTAAACATTTGAAAGAATACGATGTATTAAAATGTCAAATACTTGGGTTGCGACGATTCTTTGGCTTCTCACCATCAGATTCCGCCAAATCCAAATTCTTCTCGTCGTTAGAAGCTTGTCTGCGATTGTTGTTCTAAATTTAATCGGTCAAACAAAAATTGAAAAAGTTGAAGCAAACCTCCTCCTTCTCGCGTTTTTGTGATTTCACACCATTTTCAATCTGATTGTTTTTGTTTCGGCGAACATAGCTTCCACGGACATTTCCATTACGACGAAACGTGCGGCGGACAAAGATCTCACTTTGGATTGCCACACCTTCAGGACCAGTAACTGTCCACGCTTCTGGGCCTTTGTAGCCTTGGATGACATCGAATTCAACCTATAACCAGATGTTTGACAAAACGATTTAATAATTTATTCAATTACCTTTTCACCAGCGGTTAAAGCTGGGCTGAAACGTCCAGAGCGTACAATAGCTGAGGTGTGAACAAAAATGTCTTTACCAGTATCTACGCGAGTGATAAAACCATAACCTAAAGGACAAAAATTTAAAAAAACAATGCAATAAGTTAAAAAAATTACCGTTATAACAACTAAACCACTTCACTTCACCGTTAATTCCACGATTAACTGGCTTAGTAGGTTCTGTGACGGTAAGCTTCTTAACTTCCTCGGTCGCAAAGTCGACTACCTGAGTGATCTCTTTTTTCCGCACTTACTTCAACTGACATTTTCACTTGATTCGCAAATAATAGCAAAAGTTTATAAAGTCTAAAAGCGTTAAATATATAAAATAGCTAAACTGGAATAGTACCAAAAAATTCAAACATAGACATAAGAATCAATATGGAACTTTTCGTAATTTACTATGTTCGTTGTACAGCAATATTTATGACAAAAAATAATTTTTGATTCAGATGTTATGTATCATTTGTTGGCCTATGTGCCCAGCAAACATCCTTGTAAAATAATGTAATTTTTATGTAATATTCTCAATAAATTTTTTTTACCGTAGTTACCATAAAATGTAATCAAAAATATTAAGAGAGAATTTATTACCGTAGTTAATTGATTTTAAAAATTATTAAAAAAGCATTGCAATAAAATTGTCGTTTTAACTATTTTTCAAAGAAACTTTGAAAAAAATGAATAGTTTGGGGGAGATAAACTAAAAGAGTGTGCCTAATAAACAAACATAGGAAAAACTACTGTAAGAAAATGACAGTATTAAAATTAAAAACAATACAGTAAATAATACATCATCTGCTCTGTAATTAGTGATTCACTGATAGCTTTCGACTTTAACATCACTCTAATTTAAGCATAAATTTACTTTCGGTTCCAAAAAAGCCCTACCCTGCAGTCAATAAAAAGAAAGTGAAAATAAAAAATGAAAAATTCAAAAAATTCAATCAAAATTTAAAATTTATAATCCGCAAAATTTTATTTACGGTTGGCGCTAGCTGCGCAACGCTGTTTACTCTTTGTGTCAAGTGTTGGGTGAAGCTCGCGCGCATTTATTTTGGTCGAATCTTTTCAATGCGATTTCGATTAATTATTTTCCGATTGCATCGGCTGTTTCAGTCGTGTTTTTTTATTTTTGATGTCGAAACGAGGTTTTTGTGACTTCCTCATTTCTTAATTCTCCTTTTCCTACAATTCCGATAATAATTTTGCGTTTTATTATTGACATTTTCTTTCAGTAACGAATAGCCAATTAAAAATGTCAGTTGAAGTAAGTGCGGAAAAAGAGATCACTCAGGTAGTCGACTTTGCGACCGAGGAAGTTAAGAAGCTTACCGTTACAGAACCTACTAAGCCAGTTAATCGTGGAATTAACGGTGAAGTGAAGTGGTTTAGTTGTTATAACGGTAATTTTTTTAACTTATTGCATTGTTTTTTTAAATTTTTGTCCTTTAGGTTATGGTTTTATCACTCGCGCAGATACTGGTAAAGACATTTTTGTTCACACCTCAGCTATTGTACGCTCTGGACGTTTCAGCCCAGCTTTAGCCGTTGGTGAAAAGGTAATTGAATAAATTATTAAATCGTTTTGTCAAACATCTGGTTATAGGTTGAATTCGATGTCATCCAAGGCTACAAAGGCCCAGAAGCGTGGACAGTTACTGGTCCTGAAGGTCTGGCAATCCAAAGTGAGATCTTTGTCCGCCGCCCGTTCCGTCGTAATGGAAATGTCCGTGGAAGCTATGTTCGCCGAAACAAAAACAATCAGATTGAAAATGGTGAGAAATCACAAAAACGCGAGAAGGAGGAGGTTTGCTTCAACTTTTTCAATTTTTGTTTGACCGATTAAATTTAGAACAACAATCGCAGACAAGTTTCTAACGACGAGAAGAATTTGGATTTGGCGGAATCTGATGGTGAGAAGCCAAAGAATCGTCGCAACCCAAGTATTTGACATTTTAATACATCGTATTCTTTCAAATGTTTACAAAAAATTGCTTTAGACAATGGACATGGCGGGCGCAAAAACAGTTTTCGCAACGGCAAGTCGAAGCGCAGAGACTCTAAAAGCGAAATCATCAGCGAAGAAAAGCAAGCCATTATCTCGGAAGAGAAAATCGACGCTGCAAAAGAGACCGTCGCTACTGAGGTTGCTGCCTCGGCTTAAAGACTTTTAGGTTTAGCCATAAATCAAGTTTTTTTTTGAATTAAGACTACTTTTAATTTAATTATGGTACCTAATATGTACTCTGAACAGTTTTGTTAAACGTAAGTTTATTTGTTGTTACCTACGTTAAATTGTAATTAAAGTATCGCCATAAAAACATTTTTTAAGCCTCGTTATTTTGTTTTTCAATATTAACCTGTTAATTCAAGTGATAGTTATTCTATTGGATCAGTATTGTTAAAAAAAAGTAAGGCATTTTTAAACATTGTATATGGCCTTCATTATGTATCATCTCTAATAGAAAGTCTTTCTTGGCCCGCAAATGTTAATTTATTTTTGCACTGAACCTTTGCTCTTCCAACATGTTTTGTAGTTAAATGAGTACCACCACAGACAGGTAATGACTACATTATATTACTTTACGCTTTCAGCGGTTATATTATAGTTTAAGAGTTAAACTTGATAGAGAAGTCAGATAGTATCGCTTCTTTAGTAATATTTTCTAATGAAAGTTTAGTTAGCTGAAAAATTTGACCTTTTTTAGGGTGAATTGAGCTCCTTTAAATGAAAGTGTCTGAATAGAAATAAAAGTGGTTCATCAATTGAATAAATATGCGTTGAAACTTTTTTCGTCGGAAAAACGTAAATGAATATCTCAATTGCACTGCTGCTTAGATCCGATAAATATAATGTTTTTCCAAAAAACTTGATCATATTTTTCAAAATTTTTTATTTAAGCTCGTTTGAAGCAATTTTTAACCCGATTGAAAAATAAATGAAAGTTGTTTTGTTCACAGAACAAAGACAAAGTAGGCGTGTTGTGTGTTGATAGAAATTTTCTTTTTGTTTGCCATCCGCTCATATTCAAAGCCGCTGAGGAGCGCTGTGCCCATATAACGGATCATTTCAATCCACGCCTCCATCCCCTCCGCAGTCAGCTCGTCGCCCAGCAAATCGAGCATTGTGTGCACAATTTCGCCGCAAAACATTCGGACTGATTCTTCGTTGAACTTTGTGAACTAAACTTTTTCCTTTGAATTTCAGCTAAATTGAGTGGGTGAGAGTTATGATACTTACCAATTTTGGAGTGTAATGTCGCTTGCCGTATGTGAAGAGCGCTGGTGCTATCTCCGTCTCCAACTCGTCCACATTTCTGACCTAAAAATCAATTTTTAAATTACTGCCTTCTGTCAATGCCTCCAAACTAATAATAAAATTGACGCCCAATTGGCTGATTCTAAATTTTTTTTGGCAAAAAGTTTTTAATTTAAACAGTCGGATTTGTCAGTTAAGGCAGCTTAAAATCTGTCGGAAAAAAAATATTTTTGAACTCATTCCCAACTTTCAATCCGAATGAGAAAATAGATTCAGAGTCGATTTACAGCCCCATATTTCAGCTTCAACATCAATTGAAGACACAATTGGGTAAACCATTTTTCTCTTTGTCGTTAAATACCAGCAATGCTTTCATTTAAATCCCAACCGACTTCAAACGACTGTCTAGTTCAGATTCTGATTGTGGTTTGCTGACTCATTGGCCAATGTTTAACGAATCAAAAAAGCAATATTAAAGGTCAAATTTTTGGGACTCATATTTAACTTTAAAATTTCCATTGAGTCAGAGCTTTTATTTTGGGTTCAGAGAAGCTCGCTTGGTCATGAGAACAAGTCCAGCTTATCCAGATATACTCAAATATATACTGTAAAACTGCCGACTTGATTCCGAAATTATTGTCAAAAGAGTCTGCAAATTGCTGTAAAAGCTTGAAGAAAAAGCCGCTTGTACTCATTTCAGAGTAAATCGGATTAAAGGAAAAAAGTGTAGAGTCACTTTGCCGCGCTGTTCAAAAGGCAACCTCATATGTTAGGGAAATTTGGTTTTTAAGAACAGTCAAGAAGAGTGACATCAGTCACTAAATTTTCAGAATTAGGTGCGGAATTTAGGGTTTTCAAAATTTGGAACTTTTCGATATCCCGTTGCCCTTCCCGCCTCCCAACATACCAGGACTGTATTTTTAGCCTTTTTGCCAGTCAAATAGTCAAACAACTCACCGCCAAATCGATGATGCTGTTAAAGAGGCGAATGTGTCGGTGGAAGGAGTGAGTGTTGGGAATGCTGCTAATGTTGGCGAACTCCTCGATGTCAAACACTGACTTTAAGTCGGGCGACTTTTCCAAGACTTTGTCGAGGACAAAATAGCCGAAGCAGCGGTTCGTCGCAAAATTGGCGATTCGTTCCTTTGCCAACTTCCACGACAATCGTATCGCTTTGCCGTGCTATAACATAGTTATACTTTAAATTTTTAAAGCTTAAGTCTTAGCATAGGCTTGCACTTAAGATTGATATTTTCTATTAATTTAAACCTAAGCTGAAACTTAGTCCTTAAACCTCAGTTTAAGGATTTGCCTAGGATTAAGTTTGAGTCTAAGTTAAGCTGGCTGGTTTCTAAGTTTAGCTCTAAATCTTAGATCAACCATTAGGTTAAGGCCAAGTGTCAGCATTACTTCTTGGCTCCGATTTATTTGTGATTTAAACTCGTTTTTGGTTTACGTCATAGAATGGGATTACTTTCTGCTTAAATTTTGCGAAATCTTAAGCTTAGATCACTTAACCTTCAAAATGAAAAAAAAAATATCTTTCAGAAATTGTCATTTGCTCAATGGGCATTTAAATGAATGAACAGGTGGACCTCCCGAGCCAATCAATCCTTTAAAAAATTGCAAAATCGAGTTATAAATCAAGGCAAACATCTTTGGAGAGCACATTCTCTTCGGAGGGCACACTCCGATAGCTGTAAGTACGCATTTGTTTAAGCGGCAAATTGCGGTGGCAGACGCTTAGCGGCTTCATCATTGCGGCGCTGTAGGTCGGTGGCAAAGTGTGAATGACTGCCGCCGGCTTCGTCCAACGACCGCGCCACAAATCCACTAGACGATGACGAGGCAAGAAAGTCAAGGCGCCGACGCGTGCTTTGTTGGTTGAGTTTGCTGCGCTCCAGTCGGCGGTGCGCTGTTACTTTGCGTGAATCGACTTTTTGGGCATGTTGCTGTAATAAATGTTTACGTTTAGTTATTTTAAAAACGTGTTGCGTCAATTTTTTTGGCATTTGCTTAAAAACGTTTTAAAGACAGTACATTTAGAGGCTCGCAACGCGTAAGGGCGAAGACGTCAAAGATTGTTTTGTCTTTTTACATGTCATGCGGTACAAAATTGAGTGAGTGAAATAAATAAAAATAATAAAAATAACTAAGTGAAATAATAAATAGACGTTTCCTCTTTTAAATTAATCACAAAAATAGGTCTCCGCTTCTTCTTCTTTTTTTCTTTTTGCCCTTTGAATAAGTAATACTTATTAATTATTTCAAATTGGTTCATAGAAAAAAGAGACGCTTAAGTGGGAAAAAAAGTGTTGCATATATAGTGAAGGGTGGAGGAAATTGAAGATAGTGTTAAGGGATTAATTATAGTAGGGTGATCAATCTTAGTTATAATATTGGTTGGGCCAATGGTGAAGCGGAGTTCCACCGTATTAACTTTGATCATAAATGTGATGTTAAACAATACAAATAATAATACTACAAAGTACAAGCCGTATGCATATAATGAAGCTATTTCGGCTTTTTTTTACGATTTTATACTAATATATTTAGTTTTATCCTTAAAAGGACAAATGTACTACAGATGAGTGGAAATAATTTGTTCAAAAAGTTACAATGCTAAAATTGAATAGACTATTCATTTAGTCAAAAAAGGTAATAAAAACGGATTGTAGTCGCCCATTTTTGTTTAAGAAAAGGAAGAATGCATTTTGTGGAATAAAACAGTGAAACTACAGCATTGGAATACAGCGCGGACAGAGAAAGCGGACACAAGATCATTAAAAAAATTGTAAAAAAATTATTTTCAAATTCATGAAAAAAGGGCTAAGCTTTACATAGATAACAATCTTTCAATGTTTGAACTATAAAAGCTGATTTTTGTAACAGTAATGAGGGCTGTTTCCTCAATCCTTATAAATGAAATTTGAAAACTAATTACTACAGTAACTAATATTTGAATTTGTAACAGTAGCGTAATTGTATACAGTAGTCATATAGAACATAGTAGTGCTACATCATACAGTAGTAAAATATATTTCACATTATGTATAGTAACCTACTGCAATTTGAACATTGTTCAATACAGTAGTTAAAATAAACATACTTTTTGAACAGATTCTGGCGTCCCTTTTCCATCTGTTGCTTTTCGTTGATTTGGTTGGTTTTGTTCAACAGTAGGCTTAATTGTTTTGTTTGGAGATGATGACGCTAATGTCTTAACAAATTTCTCTTCAGTCTGGCCATTAATTTGAATTGTCGGCATTGTTTTGTACTTTTCAGAGGAATTTTTTCTGGATTCGTTGGAGACGGGATTCGAATTCAATGAATTTTGGTGTAAAATTGAAGGTGTTCGAACTGGAGTGGTGTCAGTTTTAAACAATACTTGCTGATATATCTATAAAACATTTGTTAATCTCATAATAAAATTCAGGTGTTTGTGAGTGTGTGGCAAAAAAAGTGATTTATCACGTGGCTAGGCCAGCTAATTAAAGCAAAAAGTTAATAGATAAGCTTAAATCAGGAAACAAACCTGCTTTAAAGACTCATTCACCCAACAGAGGCTTTGGCTCACATATATGAAGTATCTAACAATTTTTTAGAGTAAGAACTTATGCATTAGACTTGGACTAGCGTCCTACTTTTTAGGTTAACCTTTAACATCCTTGGCCTTCCACCTTTGTCGGCCAAAACTTAGTTCAGCTCATGCAAACCCCAAGGTTATTATAGCTCTAGTGTAAGCCACGCAAATTGCGTGCTAAAACATAAGAAAAATTTAGCTGAAAAATAGGCAACAATTAATCATAAAAAAAAAGCAATTTTCTATTTACTTGCATTTAGCCTTTATAAAACACAAAAAAACGACAATTTTTGCAAAAGAAATCAAAAAGAACAGTGCCTGCTGGCCTTCTTCTCATTTAATAATTGGCAAAATTGCAAAAATTTAATAAATCTGATAGAAATACTAATTAGCCAATGACTAACTCTTCCACCCCCTTAACTGGAAAAAAAAGTATGAAATATGATTAATATTTTTGGAAGGTATATTTTTGAGGCTTCTCCAATGTTTTTTTGCATCAAAAAAATAATGTTTGAAGTGGCCGTAAAAATTGAATGCAAAAAACACATGTGCTAATAACAGATTTTTAAAAAAGACCCCAGTAAAATGCCTTCCAAAAAGCACTTTAATGTCTTTTTTTTTTGCAAACACATAATATGAGAGCCATTAAACAAATAAAAAATTGTTTTAAACACACAAAAAAAGAAAGAAGCAATTCTTATTTAAGTACCTCAACACCCTCATTTCCGGCGCTTTCAAAATTTTCTTCCGAAAAAAGTCTGCCTGGCAACTCGTTGTTGTTCCATTGTTGTTGTTGTTGTTGTTTGCGGTGTTCGATTTGTTGTCGGGCGGAGTGGTGGAAACTGAAATGTTTTTCTGGCTTTGTGAAAGGCTTGTCTTCGGGCTTTTGGCTGGATTGGAGGCTGAGCACAGACCGTCGGCGCGTCTTACACAATTCCTCAAAGCGAACGGCCACTCGTTGGCGATAAGTGTTGCTGCAAGTTTGTTGTTTTTTAAAGTGATGACAGGAATTAGAAAGGTTTTCTTCATCTTCTGTCTTGCCACCCAAGTTGTGGTAGTACTTGGGCAGTACTTCAGTATTTTTGTGTATTGCTATTGAGCCGCCATCGCTGAGATGATTTCCCATTATTGATGGTGAGGGATAAGGTGAAGAAGAGGGAGGTAAAGCCAAGCCAAGTCAAAATAAAATAAAAACTTGAATATAAATTCTTTGGTCCGCCTAAAATTGGGGTTATTTCGATGAAATATTTACGAAGCGTTTAACGTGGTGAAACCATTCCGAAAATAGAGTCATATTCAAAAAACAACACAGCAAAAAAATAAATGCAAAAAACCTTGCCGTAACTAACAACTATTAATAAGCCAAAAACTATTAATAAGCCCGAAAGCGTAAAGTGAATCTTATTATAACTAATGGGATGAATATGCATAACCACCGCCAAACAATTAAAAACTATGAAAAATTTCACACTTTGCGCAATAACCTCCGGTTTTATACCAGAAATATATTCAGGAAATATTTAGTCATGAATTCTAAACTTTTTTGCTATAATTTAAATATACGACTAGTTTATTGGAACAATGAGAATGCAAAGGCGTTTAACGTTTGTTTACTGACAAAAAAAAAGGAAAAAAAATTTCACAGTTAAAAAAACGAAAATTGGGGATTATAAACAAAGAAAAAAAAGCAGATATAAAAAACAGCAAAAGAGACTGCAGCAATTTTTTTTAATAACTGTGCTTTTAATAGTAAAGATCAAGTTAAAGCGGACTAAAAAGAGTTGATAATGTTAACATTAGAGCCTTCTATGCCTAAGCCTAACCCTAAACCGGAAGATAAACTTAAGCCAAAACCCTAACCAGAATCTGGACTTAAGCCAAAACGCTAAGCTCAAACCGGAAGGTCAGCTTAAGCCAAAACTTTAACCGGAACCTAAACTTAAGCATGAAAATAAGCCTAAGCTTAAGCTTAAGCATATAAGCCTTAACAGAATATGCGTTCAAACTACAGTACACGTCGTAAATCATAAATTTTGGCTAATTTAGCATTTTGAAAATGCATAAAACGAGACCTTTTGCTAAAGCGTTTTTGCTAAAAGTTGGCAACAAATTAAATTTTAATTCCACCTCAAAAAAAACGTAAAGCGTAAAATGCTGCTTTTGTTTTTATCCAAAAAAGAAAAGTTGTGTAATTAAAACGGAAATGAAGTTGAAAGAAAATGAACAAACGCCAGCTACATTCGTAAATTTCCATTTACCCAATTATCTGTAATAAATAAATTAACAAAGTCTAAATATAGTAAAATTGCTAAGAAAAAATGCACAAAATGTTGTTGGGTGTAATTCATTTATTTACCTTCACTTTGTCATGAGGAAAACACTAATTTCAAACATTTTTTTTATAACCAATCATATGTAAAACGTTCATTAAGCCTTATTAATCCTTTTATTTTTGAAAAATACATTTCCTACTATAACGCGAGACAATGCGAAGGAAGCCAATAGCAGAATGGATAAATGAATCACAAATAGTTTATCACATATGAAATTACGGAAAAATATCGATTTACAATAATGTCAAGTCGATTACGACAATTTTAACTGACGACAGTCGATTAGCTATTCTTTGTTTATTACCCTCAAAACAAACCGTATTGTTGTAACTACAAGTGAATCGGACATAAAGGAAATGGTTAAATACCAATAAGCTGCATTGTCAACTTGCAAATGTTAGTTGGCGGGGCTTTTAAATTGCAGGCAGTCATGTTAACATATAGCAGTTTAGCTACCCTACATTGGCATTTGCCGCGATTAAACTGAAGCCACATCAAAGTGTCGCAAATAAACATGGATCAATTGACATTGCCACAAGTTGATTGTTAATCTAAAATACCAACGTAATTTCTGCGTGAAGAACACGCAAGTTGAAGGGCATAGGTAAAATAAATTATGAAAACAAATTAAAATTGACGTAACAAAGCCAAAAATAAAAAAAAATTTTATTTAAAGCAATTAGTTGGCGGTCTCGAAGAAGATCTATATCTGTTTGAGCATATAAAAGTTTGACGGCGTCAATTAATGTTTAAAGAAAAATAAACAATAAAAATAATTTTTTGTTTAAAAGGGGTACGGCTGTTTTTTTATTTTTAAAAGTTCATTACTTCTAAAGAGATTATTAAAAACTTAAAGCGTTTTTTAATCTTTTGATTTTTTATGTTAGACTAGTTGTGTTATTACAACAAAAAATCACAAATACTTATTTATAGAGTCTTGAATTTAATGATAAACTTCACAAAAAGAGGAAGATCTCATCCTGTTTGAGCAAAAGAATTTGAGTCGATAAAAAAACACTTCTCAGTTCTCTGATTGTCTGCGGGTTTTAAAAACCTATACTATATGTGTATTGTACTTTAGATATATTTTTCAAGTTCCCATTACCGTCGGCTTTATTGGCTGTTGCTGTTTGGCGGTAGCTTTGCAGGCCCAAAAGGAGAGTCAGGATTGACAGGCCCAAAAAGGGGAGTTAGGATTGAAAGCCCTAAAAGGGGAGTCGAGCTTGCCGAGCAGCAATAGCCGGAAAAAGCTATGACAGGGAAGGGGGGAATTGTCCATTGTGCAGACAACTCACAGCCCATTTTGATAAAAGCCCTCATGGGATAGCTCATGTCACAAGATGTATATAAAGGCTCATTTATTCTATTAGTAAAAGTTCCTCTAATTTTTAGCTAAAACAAGGTAAAAGACCAGTGAAACCTGGTCACCGTTTTCGCTCAATTGTTTTTCACTTTTCTCGTGTTCCCCGTCTTTTTTTTTGAATGCCCTTTTTTTCTGTTTTGTTTTTTGTACATATATTTTTTTTTTTATTTTCTTTCTAAATTTCCAACAAATTTTAGAAAATATTTAAAAAAAAATATATATTCATAATGCTATAAATAATACAACAATTTATATTCAACCAATCAGGAGCGAGTAGCTATTACTTGAAATTTAGCTGTTATGGCAAATCTACGAAAAAAAAGACAAAATATAAAATAAACAAATTTGGCAAAATGTCAAAAAAATTTAAAATTTTTCATATCAAAAAATTAGAAATTTTCTTTTCTTTTCACACTATTTTTTTCTCGCTGTGTCTCATAGGTGAGCGAAAACAATGACCAGATTTCCCTGGTTCTATAACATACCTAGCTTAAGAGGCGTTAGCCATGACAGATTATAATGGTTCACAATTTATGTTTCGATTTTCCGTTTGCATTAAAAATTGTTAATTTATTCTTTAATGAAAAAAACAAGATGTCTACGACCTAAAAAATAAAATTTTGATTAATATAAATAAATAATTAATTGCTTCTATTCCAAGCTCACACCATGAAATGAGATTAATTAATGTTTAAACTCACTCTCTTCAATCGAATTCCTCGAATTCACGATATTTTAAAACAAAAACAGAAAATAAACAATAATTTCCATTAAGCGCCGTATTCAAAAGGCATAATTAAAACAAGCGTCTCTACTAATTGATAAAAGAATTTGTATGTAAATTTGGCTCAACGCTGCTGAGAAAAAAACAATTGAGTGCTGAACAATGAATACTAAAAAAGAAATGAAAAAATTGGTGAATAAACAAAATGACATTGGCTTAACAGCAGTAATCCTCCAATATTTACTTTGTTGTGGTTGGGGGGGTCTATTTTAGTGTTGAGTGCGGCAAAGGAATACACAAAAAGTGTGTAAAAACAGTTGTGCACGCGTCACGGAAATAAGCAATATTTTTCAAATTTCATATTTAAGAATTTAAAACAATGGCGTAAAATGTATAAAATTGAAATTTATATTTTACAGGATTGTGCCAAAACTCATTTTAGTAATCACCGATTTCATTTTTACAGTATGAAAATATTTGGAAAGGACATAAAGAAAGCAGTTGTTTGATGTCAGGCAATCGATTTTTTAAACGTTTGGTCTGATATATTTAGTCTCAAGAGTTTTGGTTTTATGGCACTAGGTCAGAACACACTCAACCTAAAGGCACTAGACCTCAAAACACTAAATGAACTCATGGCATTGGATTTTTTGTGTCAGTGATTTGGCCATTTGATATCGTAATGCTAAGCATTTGACATTTGGCTAGACATTTGGCTTCAAGCACTAAGTCTCCAGACCGTTAGACCTACAAAGCTTTCATGGATTAGAAAGACTTGAAATATAATAACAACATTGCAAATTGTCGTTTTAGTGTTTATTGAAAAGAAATTACGCTATGTTTGGTTTTGGTAAAAACAACAAAATCAAAAAATTTAATTTTACTGTAAAATATAATAAAAACCGCAAAAATAATGTTTGACGCATTTGGCGCTAATTTAAAAGCTAATTTTAATTTGCCGTTTTTTTTATTTTGTCGCGGTTTGTGATAAGCACACAAAACAAAGGAATGAAGAACACATCCCAAGTAATCTTATTAAAAAATTACAATACCCAAACAAATTATAAAAACCAAAAAAATGGATTTCTCAAAAATAGTAAAGCCAAAGTCGCGTATACAGACAAGTTTTCCGATTTAATGCCAAATTACTAAACACTTTAACAGCAAACATTGCAAACACAAAACACAAATTATAGCCAAAACAAATTAACCAATTATTTGTACAAATTCGAAAAATTTCTGCAAAAGCAAAATTTGTTGCCATAAATGCAGGAAGTAAAACCAATAAAACAAAGCCGTTTTTTTTTTGTAAAATTTGTAAAAGGAAAAACAACCTCCTCCTTTGCCTTTGGCTCCTAGTCATGTTTTTTTCTCAATTATAAAAATAAGTTGATGCTTGAATCCCAGTTGTTATTTATTGGACAGCGCCCATGGATGCAAATTACTTTAAGAGCAGATTTGCGGTTTACATGGATATTTTTTTGTTTTGTTTTTGTCAAAATTATTTTGTCAAACACCGGTAAACAATCTTTTTGACAAATAAAATGACTTCACTCACTGCTTAAATAAAAACAGGCCGAAATAGACTTGATGGTGTAGAAAGATATTGGGTACTTTTGCAGTTTACTCCACACCGGTCAAAAAATTTTTAAAATGTTAACAAACATAATGCCAAAATTTGCATTACATTACATAAATTACGGTATTATTTTTATTTTCCACTTACGGTATTTTTTAAAATTTTTATATTTTATATTTCTACAGTTATTTTTAAAAATCTGATCATGAATATACTACGTGGTTTTAAGTTGTCTGATTTATATGAAAAAATGTTTAGGGATGATAATACTTTTGTTAAATGGTTGAAAAATCTAAATCTTCTCTCCACAAGTCGCAAATGCATTTGCAATAGCACAATGCGATTTCGAGGCAATCGAGCAAGTGAAATATTTCCAAAATCGTAGTGCCAAATAAAAAGTTGCAGAAAAGAGGTCGGTTTGTTAAAAGATACATTGTTTTAGGCCATGCATTTGGCATTTGAAGGAAGTCTTTTTGTCTTATTTTTGGTGCTTTAAAACAAGCAGTCTAAATTATGTTCAATTATAAATGCAACCCAAAGATAATTCAACAATGGTAAATCACACTCTCGTCGATCACAAACAAAATTTTTGACTAGTATAGCGTAAACTGCAAAAGTACCAGATATTGGTATACTTCAAAGTAGTCCCTAGTCAATAAAATACAAACAAAACTAAAGTAGTCCCTAGGAAGCCAAGCACAAATTCAGTTATAGGAGGCAATTTCGTATATGTGATTTAAGGATTTAAAACAATTCTCAGCTATTTAAAAATTCTAATAAAAAAGTAAGAAATTAAAGCAATAAATTAAAGTTTTTTGTAATAAATATGTACATAAATCAAAAGTAAGCATTATTTATTTTAAATATGCGTTCCGTTCTAAAATACAAATACCAATCTGGCTATCTTTTAAATTACTATTTGAATCACCAATTAATAAAAAACTGATTTCAACATTTTAAAACCTTCCATCCTCAGTTTCCTGTGTAACCCAAGAATAAAAGGATTTTCTTGTAGCTAAAAGAACTATCTATTCAAATTTTGTTTTTAATTTAATAATACGTAGAGAAAATAGGAAGACGAAGTTAACCCACTCCATGTGACTGACAGCCAGTGAGTTATGTCTCAAAAAAAACTGAAAAACCAGTGAAAAAAAGTTATTAAAAATTCTTTTATTCATACTTAAGTTTTTTTTTGCTTTATGTATATTTGTGAATGTGCGCTTTTCTTCTATTATTTTTTCATTCTTTTGGCTTGCTCCGACCAGCTGGCCATGATGAAAAACAAAAGAGAGAGGGAGAATAAAAGCTAGAAGGAATGAAAACAAGCAACCACCGATGAAATACCAAGTCGTTTTTTTTAACTTTATTACAAAAAAATTTCGAAAAAATCGCAAAATGAAGGTTTTATTTGTTTAGCTGTCAAATATGTTTTAAAACCCTTTTTTGAAGTATTTCAATTTAGGTCTTCTATTTTTTTTTGTTAGGCGGAACTTGCCAGTTTGTCATAAACACAAGAGCCGACGTTTTTTTTTGCTTTTTCTAAAGTGATTCAATACAATTTAGTAAAAACAAGCAATTTTTTTATAACAAAATTTTAATTAAAAGGAAATTTTTGGATGTATCTGCCCCCTTAATGGAAAAATGGAATGAAAAAGGAAGGAGGAGGGCGGAAAAGAATAGGAGGAGGAAGAATGGTAGAGGAAGATGGAAGGCGGAAAGAGGAAGGACTAAAACGGAATGAGGGAGGCGAAGGATGAGTGAAAGGCATGCAAAGAAGGAAGCGAATAAAAGATGAGGAATAAAAGTGAAAAAATTGGGAAAGGAGAAGTATTAAAGAAAAACGGAAAAAAAAGGAAACTTTATGTTACACGAAAACATGCAAGGCTTCGTTGGAGGTGTAAGCTGTAAAAGCATTTAAAGATAATAATTGAGGCTAACTTCACGACAAAGCAGAGTCAGTTGAATACTTTTGCACCCTTGGGCTACATCTCACTTATGCTTTAGCTTTAAAGTTTGAAATTAGTTTAACCTGTTTGAAATACTCAAACCATAGTAAAAGCAACTTTGCCCAAAACCTACAACTATTTTGAGTTTTTCTTCAAAATTAAGCTTCAACATGATGCACTTCCTCAAATGTTAGATTTCAGCATTGACAACTGAATTATTTATGAAGAAAAAACAAGTTAGGATAACAGAAACAAAAAATATTATTTTGTTATTCTTTTCCTCCTCCCGGGAATTAAGAAAATTAACGCATACATCAATAGGCTTTAGAACAAATCCCACCACAAGCCCGTTTTGTTTATTGGACAAAGAGGAAGAAAAGGGAAGAGCCTATAAGAATGAAGCCACAATGCTTTTGTGATAAAATAGAAAAATTTTTTGAAAATTTTTCAAAATGGGAACAAACATAATGCCACAATTGAATTTTTTTGTATTACTTTACATAAATTACGGTATTATTTTTTTTTCGTTTTCTTTTACGGTAACTGTTTTTTAATTTCATTTTTTCCACTTATTTTTTCAAATTTTTAATTTTTTACAATTAAAAGAAAGCTCGAGTTCCTCGTAATCGTATTGCGCTGTTGCAGACGCATTTGCGATTTGTCGAAAGCAGTTTTAAATTTTTCAACCATTCAACGAAGGTGTTGTTATCCCACGACATTTTTTCATACAAATCTGCTAACTTGAAGCCACGTAATTCATCCATTTTTAAAGAAATAAATGTATTTATGTAGAAATGTAAAATGTAAAAATTTTATACCGTACGTGGAAAATAACCGTAGTTTATGTAATTAAATGCAAAAAAATGGGGCAAAAGGGAAGTAAATTATAAAATTTAGCACAAAGACACGTCAAGGAATCCAAACATACAAGATGAATAATACATGTTGTGAATAGGTCATACCGTAATAAAAAGTTATAAAATCAATTCAAAGACCAAACAAAACGTCAATTTTCACGTAATGCCAAAATTCGACATTTATAACTGTAAACATATTGTTTTCATTTTTTATCTTTCCCTTGCTTGTTTCCTTATGTTTATACATACTTATGTCTTGTAATAATAAACTGTCCAAACTCTACGATTTTTTTTTAATTGGGGCTTTGTAGTTGAAAGTTGGCGTAAAGCTCAAAAATCTATATTTAGTTATCTAGCTTCAACATAGTAAAAGACTGATTTTTAAGTTTATAAGAAATACAACTTTTATGCCGGTAGCAGGACAATTTTTTTTGTTCACCCTGCTTCTGGTAGAAATTTTGGCCAAAGCCCTAACCTGACGTAAGCGTGGCTTGACTTGCCTATTTTCAGTTTTCTTCCTCTTAAAGAAACGTTTTAAATTCCTCCCTGGAAACCTCAAAAAAATAAAAACAATAGAAAAATTTAAACGCGAAGACATCAAGCACAAGTCAGAAAGTCTTCTATTATTAACCAAAAAAATATTTTACTCATCGATGAGAAAAATAAAAAAAAACGTTTTTAATTCATTTTTGAATCTTTATTGCCAACGACATTTGATTACTAATTGCACGTTTTTGTTTACTTTTGGTTTTTAGTTTTTTGGTGTTAATTTTAGCCAAGACACAATTACATCTGTTCTTTTTACTAAAAAATAGAATAAATAAAGAAAAAGTTCTTTTAAAATATCGAAAAAAAATTATGAAAATTTTTTTTTAGGAAAAACGAATCGCAGTGGAAAGTATTGCTTACTAAAATAAGATTAGCCAAGCTTAAAATTTAAAAAAAAACTAAAAATGGAGTTCAATGCAGGTCTTGCGGTCAGAGTGTCAGATGAAAATTTTACAAAAACCCTACTAACGGGATTAATAAAATTTTATCAAATTGTTGCTATTACTGCAATTAACACAAAATTGCGGCCATTTACTGTTTAAAGTGCTCAATGCATTAAAAAAGTCATAAAGTCTCAAATTAGATTACCATAAGATTTTAAAATAGATTACTGTAATATAATAATTTTTGGCAGTAGGAACTAACATAAGAAGCAAAAATTATTGTAGAAATATTTTGGTGCACAAACAAAGAACAAGAAATTAAAAGAGTAGAAATTAAGCGTTAAATACTTTAATAGGATATACAAAATAGAAAAAAGTAAGCAAAAAAATAAAATTCACATCGAGAAAGTTCTTCGCATTGAAATTTGAAGCGATACCCTGGACAATTGGACGCTTCATTTTTTGGCTTGATTTAATTTGAAGTAAAACATTTTTTGCCATAAGCGTTCCAAAACCGAAAAAAATCACTTATATAACATTTGAGATTGCGGACTCAAGGTATTGTTCGAGTGATAAAAATTTTTCCTTCTGACTCCCAAAAATTATGACTATAACATTTTCTATTGCCATAATTTAAACAAATTTTTTCATTCACAAGTAAGACAAACATATTTAGTTCCCAGAAACTGTTTTTTAAACCAAAAGCGTTTAATTTTTAATTTCTAAAAATTTTGAAGATTCTGCGTTTCAAAACAAATAAGCAGTATTCAAATTGTTAAAACCACAAATTAGTTGAAAGACGCATTAATACTTATACGTTTAGAAAAAAAATAAAACAGAAAAAAGAAAACCATTTTGAAAATGTGTGCGAAAAAACGTAGTATCAATTTATTCTGCTAAGGGATACTCATCAAAAGATTAGTTAAAAAATGTTTTACTGATAAAACTATTCATTTATCTACATGTAAACCCAATTCTTTAATTTACAATTATTTATAGCATAATTTGATTTGAAGAGTGAAGTGAAGTATTTATTGAGTAAATTTCTGAAATTAAATACAAAAAATATTGGACGTTCCAAATTACATACAAGGCATTGCTAAAATCCCGCCTATGTCTAATTAATAGAAAATTGTCAAAAATAGTACCATACAAAATTTAGACTTATACACAAAAAATAAGTAAAAAAGAGCTAGAGAAACTTCCCTATGGGAAGTGAGTTAGTTAAAGACGAAAAAAGTTCTACTGATCATAACATTGAAATAATAAACAGAACTCTTTCCCTGAAGAAATAATAGGTTGGAGAAAGATTTCAATTAAACACCAGTGTGCTTGTTGGCAAAAAATTTAAAAAAACAGCTGTTATTACGTGGAAAAATTAAAAAGTTAAAAAAAAAAAATTAATTTTTGAAAGTTTAAATAAAGTTCACTTAAATTAATTATCGATTTTTCTTTATTGTGGATACAATATCCATGACAATTGCTTCTCCGTGAATACAAACAAAACTATGCATGTATCAAGGGTGCACACTGTGCCAAAAGTAAAATTATAAACAGTGTTTCTTCCAAAACATGTTTGTTTTATCAAGGTTTTTTGGCTGCCAGAAAGCACCAAACACATTAGGAATAATAAAATTGAGGCTGGTCTGATCAAATTTAAAAATGTTTAATCAAACTTAACATAAAAATACTTAACATAAAAAATTTTATTCGATATAAACATTTATAATAACATATTACTTTAATACATTTTACAATCCCACTTCTCATTTAAATTATACAACGAAAGAAAATACACATTTTAACTGTTTTAAACAATATTTATATCATTTGTCCTCGTTTTACAAAATTAGTGAATACTTTTCTGATATTACTAAATAAGTGCGCGTAAGAGAAGAATTAATGAATATATAAAAGTCAATTGCAATAATACAAGAAACTCAATTGAACGAGTAGAGCAAAATTTTAGACAATCAGTAGAAAAGGCTAATCAAAAATATTATTTTTCTAATCTAAATTCACTAAAAAATTAGGAAAGCTGAAACTGGAGCACTAAAAGACTATAGGAGACGCACTTTCGTGGTTTATAATATCGGATATTTGAACACAGGAGACAAATGGTCTCATATAAATTTTTAATTTTTATATTCAATTCGCTCCATTTAAAATATTCACCAGATAAAAGGTTTTGCCCTTGAAATACATGAAAGGTTTAATTTATCCAAAAATGATCCTGCAACGACGTTTTAGCCTTTATTTAATTGTTAGAAAAAACTCCAAAGTATGGGCTTGAAGGAGTTTTTATTTCAAAAATTACCATTTTGCAATGCAAACCAATCACTGATGTCCTTTAAACTATTTTGGTAATCTAAACAGTTGTAATTTCTGCTATTAAGTCAACAATGCTCGAATAAGAAAACTGGATTGCAGATGCAAAAAAAAGTTAAGTAATAAAATAAACAAAAAAGTTAATCTTAAAGCTAAAATTGTATTGTGATCTCGCGCCAAAAACGTCGTATTTTTCATAAGCAAATATTTAATTTTTGGTCTTTGTATAACGTGAGACGCTAAATGGAGTAGCACTTCAAATTTAGAAGGGCATAAATCAGGCAAAAATGCGAAATTTACGCAACACTAAAACTTGGACTTTGTTCGCCTCCACTTAAACAGAGGTGTTTAAACACTTTAAGAATTAGTTCGCATAATAATATTACACAAAAGAAAGAGTATCTTAATATGGCGCAAAGACTATGCTCATGTAATTAGTATAATAAAGTAAACAAATATTTGTGAATGAATGCACTCTGTGATTGAAATGTAATTCGCTTTGCAAGTATTAACTAAAATAAAGGACTAATCAAAGTAGCTGTGCCTTTTCTTAGAGTTTCGACTCGAACACCGACTCCCGCTGGCACTACTCCGACTACCCGGAGAATCTTTTGACTCGTCAAAGACACAAGTCAGTAGAGAAGCGTTTGCCAACGACGCCGACAACGAAAGTGGAATGGAGGAGAAGCTACCCGAATGGCAGGCCGCCGTTGACGATGAGCACGCAATCTGATTGACAACATTCAGGAGGTTGTCTTTGGGAGGCTGCACCGATTTGGGAAAGACTGAGCAGAGCAGTGAAAAGAGTTTGTGCATCCGGCTTTCCCGCTCGCTTTTCTCCTCCAGAGCAGAAGAGCTGCTTTGAAAGATGAGTTGGGATAAGCGGTTCGTCTAAAAAAAAACATTAGACGTCATTTAATTTATATTGCTTCAACTCAAGCCACTGAAAAACTATTCGGCTATTAGCTTAACTGAATATTAACTCGTCAGCTCATATTGCTTCAATTCGCCCTAAAAGAAAAAAATTTCAATTCGGTTTGTTCATTCTAAGAACAAACCACAGTATACGGCTTGTCGACTCGTGATAGTCAATAAAAAGTCAACTTCCCTGCCATATGCCAAAAGCATTCAAGAAATGACTATCGCGAGTTGGCAATTTACCAACTTGTATAGTTAACTTGTTGCTTCATCTACCCAGCTGTAGTGAAAGTTTTTAAAAACATAGCCTTCGAGAACGCCACAGAAAAACAATATAAAAGGACAACATAAAAGTGCAAAATAACACAATATATAAACCAAGCTGACAACCGTGTATTTTGGGTCAGTCTTAAAACAAGCATTCCAGCGGTTGGCAGCTTGTCGTAGTTGCTTTTGCGGTAAACAATGGCGCAGGATATTCCTGCAGCCATTTATTGTAATAACCGTAATATTCGCATTGTTTAAAACCACAATTATAATTTAAGTAATATAGTGGAACTCCGCTACACCATTGGCCGAACCAATATTATAAGAAGGATTGATGACCATATTATAATTAGTTCCATACAACTATCTCCACACACTGCACACACTGACCACCCCACTATACAGCATATTCATAATAATGTTAAAAACATTAGAACAACTTGCATAAATTTTTAAATTATTAACATGCTAAAATGTAATTTTAAAAGTTTTCGAAAGTGTTTTAAATAAAAGACCTTACAAAAAACGGACAATTCAACGGGCCAGAAAGCAAACAAAATAATATTGTTTCAAAATTTCGCTATATTTTTATAGATCCCATTGCAAAAAGCTGAAACAAAAGAATACTTTAGTGACGCGGCTTTTATTAAATAGCCAAAACGGTGGTGCCCAAATTAACCAAAAACCTGCCAAAACGCACTGTTTCACAGTTAAATTATTATAAGTCTATATTTAAACATTTTAAAAAACAAATCGCTCAAAAAATTATAAAATAGGATTACCTGCGCACTGTATTTCTCCTCAGGAAAATCGGCATTCAATTTTTGAAGTATCGCAACGCCTTTTAACTGCCAATTGGGTTCACGTGCCGCCAGAACTTCAATTATATGGTTGGTTCGAATGTGCCAAACGCATTTACGTAAAATACTTTTGGCGTCCGCCTTTATTAGCTAAAACTATTGTTCGGAATTAAAGTAAGAAGAAGTAAAATTGAATGAAACAACAAACCTTGCCAACGTACAATTCGTTTAGCGACGGCGTATGCACAATTTCATGCGACAAAATTCCGCCAAACATATAAAATATCTAAAAGAGATTTTATTTATAAAAGTTTAATTATGCTTATATAAACAGCTTTTATTTCAACGCAGAACAAAAAAAGATAAAATTACTGAAAATCATTACTGACTCAAATGAAACAACGGTTCCAAACAGCAGATAGATTCTACCAATTTAATCCCTATCAATCAATAGTTTACATAATCAAATAATATTTTTTTATAGTTAATCCAATAACAATCCAAAGCAGGGCTCCACGTTCTTTTAACCTGTTCTTGCTCTAAGACAAAAAAAAACTCCAGACAAAAAAACGCAAATTCCAAAAATAAAAATTATCATAATATTTTTTATAATTTTTTGACATAAATACAGTAAGCCACCTAAAATATACTGTATTAAAATTATAAGAAAATTATACTGGTAAATAATTTATTTAAAATTTGCGTCTTTTAGTCAGTGCGTCTTTTTTGTTCGCGTCCTACGGAGATAAAAAAATGTAGATAAGCGAAGAAATCGGCTCAAACTAGTCGTGGTCAAAAAAAGATCGAATTTCATTCTAAATTGCCAAGCCCCAGAAATCAGCGCTATTAAAACCGTTCCGTTCGAAAAAATGTTGAAATACCTTAAAAAAGCTCAAGCCCAAATTGTAAGGCCAAAACGGCAGCTCAAAAAGCATTTTTGCAAAAAAATGAAACCTTTTTGGAGCTGTCAAACGCAAAACCGGCGGCGCGCCTAGGCATTGGAAGAACACACCCATCTTCACCAAGACTTGAGAACATCGTCAACTCTGGGCTCGAACGTTTAAACTTGGGCACAACAGTGGGCGGTGAAGTAGTGTCGGGCATTTCCAATCGCCCACAGCACTGCCATTTGCGCTCACGCGAACAAAATTTCCAAAACTGATTGCTCCAAACGCCGCTCAACGAAGAGGAAGGCTTCGAGAAAGCACACGAGTACAAATCGCCGCTTGCTTCGTCAACACTGCAACTAATGCGGCCTAAAAAAATAGACTTTTTTTAGTCTGAAAAACTAACATAATCTTCTTTTCTCTCAATGACGGCAAACTTTTAAACGCCAAATGTCAGAAGAGACACATACAATTAGGTTTAAAAAAATTCTTTGAAAAAAAGCAAAAAAAATTAAGGAGACAAAACGCTAAAATCAAACCCCTACTATCTCTCTGGACTGTCAGACAACGTGTAAGGTATTGCTTCGACGTCAAATTTGAATTTGGATCAAAAAACAAAGCCGGAATTAACGTTTCTATTTGAATGGGGAATCAAAGCAAAAAGAAATGATTGCAGTTTTCAATGCGCAGTCAAAAGTACAGTCACTTTATGATTTGCAACTTTAAAGTCAAAATAAGGTTCAAAACATAAAAAACATTTCATCTAATAGCATAGCTGGCAAAGCAAATTCAGTCCGTTGGTTGGATGTTTCAACTTACTGTTTTAATTTAAAGATAAAAGTATTTAACTTGAATAAGCTGTACCTCAACTCATTAATTAATTAAGAAAAATGAATATGAAAATCATAACATATTGTATTTTATTTCCTAAATTAGATTCAACATACTCAAAATAAACTAATTGGCAAGTCTACAGTCAGTCAATAGTCATACTTTAATTTAAACATCAATATCGCTCAAAGCTCGACGAGCACATGAGCATGTTCACTATTATTGAAAAAAGCTAACCTGTAAATGGTAGATCCGAGGCGAATACACACTTTTCGTCTTTTAGGCTAAACTCATAAAGGCACTTGTAGTAGGAAGCCAAATTAATAGAGCTCGACGACTCTTTTCCAATCAAATAAAATGAATTATTTTTGGGATTAAAAGCAGCAAACGAATAAGTAATTCCTGAAAAAAAAACCAATTCGTTAAATTAAAACCAAATATGGTTGAAAAAATAAACAAAAAATATTTCACAGCAAATACTAGGACTTTTTGATGCTTTAATAAGATGTAGAATAAACGTGTAATAACTTGTAAGTGCAATTAAATATTCAACAAGATAAAAAAGTTTGAATGTACTGGTCCTACAACGATTGTTTTTTGTTGTAAAAATTTAATAAAATATTTCAAAAACTTTCATGGCAAAAAAATTCCAGTTGGGATCAAATTTTGTTTTTTTGCTAAATTTGACACTAACCGACTTAAATTAAATCTAATTTTTAAACCAGCAAAAGGTCCTGTTATAAAAGAAATTATGCTGCTGCTACCTATCACACATATATTATACGCCTAGTTGAAAAAAATGTTTTTAATAAAAGAAAAAAAATATGGAAAATACCCGTCTCATCAAGCAGAAGGCATCGCCTCTCATGTGTATGAATATTAAACGTAAAAATGCTTTTGTCCAGTTTCAATTTGTCGGAATTTAGCTTGAAATGCTTAAAGTGCGGCGACTGGTTCCAGGGAAAGCAGTAAATGGAAAAGTCGACGTCTTTGCCCGAACAAAAAGCATAAGTATGTATTAAGTCGCAGGAACTAAAACAGATGACAATTTTAAAAACAGTTACAATCAGCTATAAAGCTTTGGTATAAATTTTTTTTTTGAAATTTTGAAATTTTTAAAAATTCTATGAAAAATAATTCATACTTGCTGCATATCCGACTTGTCACTTTTTTCCAAGTGTTTTGCTCAACCCTGTATTGGTACAAGTCGTCCAGAACTTTAAAGTTTTGACCCGAACCACCACAAATGTAAATCGTTTTCTTTTCGGCGTCAAAAAACATTGTCGCCTTTCTGAATAAATTAAAAAATAGCATTTTTAAATATAAAAAAATGCAATATGAATACGTTCTGCCACATGGTCCTCCTTCGATTTGAGTGCCTGCAGAAATGCTACGCCATTGATTTAGCGCAACATCAAAACACCAAAAATCGTCCAAAACTCGATCATTGCGATTCGAAGCCCGACTGGCGCCGCCAAATAAATAAACTTGCTAAAAATATAGCCGCAAAATAAAAAAATGAAAAAAATTATATTATGTTAGACGAAAATGAGAAATTATGAGAAAGAATGTTGGGACAAAGAGTGAAATGTTTTATTCACTTTGGTACTTGTAGACTTATACTTTTTCCCATTCTCCAAAAATTGTCTGATGCAAAATATTTAAATGGCCAAAGAAAATAAAAAAGAAATGTAAAAAACACAACGAATCGAGACATTCTTTAGTACCATTTTTACAAGCACAAAAAAAGTTCATGTGTTCACGCTTTACGGCTTTAGGAGAAATTTTAACAAAAAAGTTGAAAATTAAAATGAATAAAAGCAATTAAAAAAGAAATACTTGAAGCTGTTGATCAATGCACATCTGCGGGTTGATGCGCTCGGGAGGGATCAAAGCAGCTGCATTAAACATTCGATTCCAAACAATTCTTTCAGCAGCGTTGCTGGCGCACTCGTCAAAATCACCGCCTTAACAAATTAGATTAATGATTTTTCAAAGAGACAATAAGGCGGGTTGAAAACTTTGTAAACAACAAGTTTTACAATGATTGTTTAAATACTAAATTAGCAATAAACAAACGGCGCAATTGCGCATTGCAGATATTATTTCGGTTTTGCGCCTTGTAAATTTGAAAGCGAACAGCACAAAAAACACTATTGTAAACCCCGCGTAAGAAGCGGAGTTTACAATGTGCGTCAAAACGACATCACAAGCCATAACAAAATTCTTTTGAATGCAATCGCATTGAGCGCTCAGAATATTCTGTATTGAAAAAGAACATAAAACGGAAATTTTAGGTTCAATCAAAGCTATACATAGCGTGAAAAGAAGGTAAAGCAAAAGTTCCAAAGAAAGAAACCTACATATCGCGGACGACTTCATAAAATCCTCAATAAAACGATAATCGCTTTTAAAGTACAACGATCGACAGAGCGTGTCAATCGTCGGATGAATGTGCCGAATGCCGACCCGGCGCTCTAGGACGCTAACAATGTCCGCGTGCCCAAAATGAATCAAATGAGAAAAGCATAAATTCCACGCCCAACGCTCACGACTCTACAAATTGTTAAAAGAATAAATTTAATATGATAAAAGATTGCAAAATCGAACTCTCAGGCAGGTTCCGACTGGAACCAAATTTTTTTAATAAAGTCAAAACTGCTTTTTTTCTATCAAATTTTGTTAAAAACAATTCTCGAGTTAAAATTTTTTTTGAAAGCTTTTTTTAAACGCGCTAAAAAAATATGCTTAACACTAGTGGTGGGTAAAGGCACCATAACCCTCGCAAATGTCAATGCTATTATCTTTGTCTGACGTTAGACAAAGAAAAAAAGTATGCAAAATCGAGAGGGTTACTGAGCCATTACTAACCACTGCTTAACACCTTAAAAGCAAAGTTGTATTTAAAAGCAACATGCAAGTCGCAATATCGCCACGGTCTGTGCACTCGGAAATAGTGATGGACCAGAAAATGGCAAGAACTGGAAAGCGGTAATTGAAATGATAATGAAAATGCGTTATGACAATGAAAAAAATGACAATTGCGGTAAGTGCAAACCTTGGGCTATCTAGCATTATATTCCTAATTTTATTGTGTATCCTAACTCAGTTTCTAGGACGCTTCAAGAAAATTAAGCTTTGTTGCTTGCATTAAAACAAACAAAATTATATTCAGCAAAAAGCGTTCTAGCAAAACGTTGAAAAATTCAAGAACAAAGAGCCTATTGGCCAAAAGTCATAGTGGCGCTCGAAACATACAATTTAAATTTTGTATTCGAAAAAAAAAAACAGATGCAGTAGTCAAGGTGTTAAGCAAATCAAAACTTATTTTTACTCATAAAAAGCTTATAAAAACATTTAAAATGTGAATTTATAAAGAAAAACTTAGGCGACGGAGAAAGGAAAGAAAAAGCCAACCAATCTTAGTCTTTCCTGTGCCGGCCGAATCACTTCGCTGTCGTCGATGCCGAAAAACTCCAAATCGACGGCATCGAACGAAATGATCGTCGACATCCCACTCCACACGTCCACCCGTTTCTTATACTCTAGAGACGCACACATTTTTAATAATTGCAAATTGTTTTTAAAAAAAATGAAAAACATTTTGTTTTGTCCCAAAGAAGAAATGTTAAGCTACAAATGGGCTAAAGCTGCGTCAGATAAAGTAGCTAAACGTAATGGTTTAAAAACCTTACGAATTCAGAGAAAGTTTTCAATAGAATTGCAATTGAATCCGCTTAAATTTTCCAAAGGATATATTGAAGGCACGCACAAAAGGACGGACAGACAAAAAAACCCCGAGCAGACGAGAGAAACGGACAAACGGACACAAAAGCGTTAGACATGTTACAATAATAATTTTGATTTAGTACTTTATATTGACTATCCAACGCTTTTTGTCTGTGTGCCATTTTGACGGAGCATAGTATTCTCTGCGTGCCTTTTGTCCGCGTCTATTTATGGCCTAGAGTTATTGATAAGCACAAAATTAAATGTCTGCATGATCCTACAAATAAAAATTTACATTGAAACTGTGTGTAAAATATTAAACCGACATTTTAGTTTGGCAAAAAAAAGGTTTATGCAGAATTAAACTTCGCTTAATCAAACTTTGTCTGCTCAATCTCCCTTAGACAAACAAAACATAAAACATAAAAATATGCAGCAAAACAGGAAAAAAGCTAAAAATATCAGCAAAAGCAAAAAAGGAAACCAACCGAAATATAGCTCATAGGAAACAATGTCCTCGCCGTCGTGCGTACGCAAAAGTTTGTACTCTTTTGGGACCGTGTCGTTAGACAAGACCTAAGCGGTGATTAGCTTATTAGAAACGTGTAAAAAAATTGTTACAATAATTACACAATATTAGCATTTGGATAGCCTACAGATGACGTGTTTAGTAAAAAAAAACTTGAATTATAATAAAAAGGTAGCAATAAGAAATGAGACGCCAAAAAAAAGTTTTAGGCTTTTGTATATTCCGTCTCTAAAATATTGGTTTTGTGGCAAGCTTTTTTTCATTTTTAGTCTTTTTTGTCTTATAAAACAGAAAACGTGAAAATTTCATTGTAAAGCCGTAATAACGCAAACAGCTTCGGCGCTACCTTTCCATCGGCTTTTGGCTTTCATAAAATTCATAAGGGTGAAACAACGGCAAAAAATAAAAACTTAAAATTTGGAAAACAGAAGCTAGTTAAATCTAGTAGTTAATCTAGTTACATAGATCAGAGCTAAAAATCATTGTACCTAGGAATTTTACAAGAAAAAGAGTTTGTCTAATTTTGTAATCCAAAAGGTTTCACAATTAACATTGCTAAAGCATCCTATCACATAATGACAATTAAAATTCAACAATGGTTGACTCATTAAACGACTATAATTACATAAATTGAAGTGTTTTCAGACTTCAGACTCAGAGATTTTTCCATTCCTCCAAGCCTTTACCAAATCGAAATCATATAGACTGATCTGGTAAGCCATTAACACAAAAAAGTTTTACGTTACTCTACGACTCTCCTACATGGTTCGCCAGTCCGAGACACCATCAGTTTTAATATCATTTCGTCATATTCTATTTTCTGCGCAAAATTGGGCAAAAAAAAGATAATTGACGCCCCAAAAATTAGGGAAATACGGAGAGTCTACAGCAATAAATCGAAAAAATTGCAAACTTTTATATCAAAAAGCAGTATTCCATTGTTGTTCTTAAGACGTATTCGATTTACTCTTTGATGACAGAATTTGCCGACGCGAATGTAGTAGAGGACGACGGGCGCGTCCAAACGCAGCGTCACCGAAACCAAATCAACAAAATGACAGTTCTCGAGGTCGAGCCGCCGGCTTTTGACTCTGTAAAATTGTAAACATTTTATTTTGTGTCAAATACACGCCTATGTGCTTCATATTAACTGACACCAATAAAAAAATTTAAAAAAATGCATCGACAAAGGCGTTTTGACCTAATCTTGGTTTCTAGCCTCCCGGGATATCGGTTCGCCATGTAGAAGGTCTAAACATTCTCACTGTGCCTAATACATTTTTGTTAAGATAATAATAAATAATAGAATACACTTAATTTATCGTTTTTATCGCATATAAAATCCCTTAGCACAAATTTAGCGCTCAGAAAGCAAGTCCTTCACTATCTAGTTTCGGAAAAAAATAAACAATACCCAATTAATAAACTAAAAAGGAGATTACCTTGGACACTCGTCATAATCGTCGAGCACGCGGTCGCCTTCGATTTTGTAGCCAATCTTCTTAATTCTAGGTGCGCTCATTCTTTTAGGGACAAACAATGCATATCCCCCTTGAATAAATGTGATGCAAAAAGTAAGTTGTGGTTTTGAAACGAAAACAAAAAGCTTAAAAAAAAAATTGATTAGTTTAGAAAATAAAGCAGAAAAGTAACAAAATACATATAAAAGTTACAAAAACTGTTGCAAAATATATAAAGCCAACCAATTTCAACCAGTGAAATTTTGGATGAAAGGCTGGTCTCGTAATGATAATTTTTTTAGTTTTCAAATTGGCGTGCCAACCGACTTAACTTTAAAATAATGCAATGAGTCGGTTATGGACGGAGTAAAGGCTTTGATCAACTACGATACTCATTTTTATATCAAAATTATAACAAAAATTAGTTTAAGAATAATATTCGTCGATTTGGAATGATTCGAAAAGAGCAATCACAAATTCTGATTATTGATTTGAGTGAAAATTTCTATTTAAAATTGGAATTGATTAGCTTAATCACAAAAACCGTTAGAAAATAAGTTTGAGCGAACAAATGACGCGCTTTTCGCACTCTTTTGCTCTAAACTTGAACGCAGTCACAAACACATTTTATAATTTACTTGTCACGTGCAATAAAAAATGAAAAAAATTTTCATAAAAAAACGAATGTTTTGCGTGTTTTTTTGTAAAGCAATTCCAAATATTGATTGTTTTTTTAATAAATGTTGAGACGTCAGCTGTTCATTTACGTTTTTTTTTGAATTGTGAGTAAATGTGCAAATAGTGAAGGCCAAATATAGTTTATAATACATATTCGATACGAAACTGTTTAATTAATTTTTTTTTTGTTAAAATTACGGTAGCCAAAAAGGAAAAAATTGTCAGAACCTGAAAATAGTTTTATTTGCGCGTAATCCAAAAACAGCGTTTAAAAATTATTTTATTTTACAACATTTATATATACAAAAATACAATATTTTAAACACGTTTTACTCAATCAGGCCACAGTCAGACCAAATTGAAGACATCACGAAGCGCTTCACTGGAAAGCAAAATTGACTTGAGTTCGTTGTCCACCGACCGTAAAATATTGCTCAGTTGGCTGTGTATTTTATCGCGCTCGTTCGCCTGCGCTTGGAGGTCAAGTTCAGCGAGCTGGTCCTTGAGCCTGAGCACAATGTCGACAATCTCCACTTGTCCACATTTTGCAAGATTCTCTGCGTTAAAATCAACCGTTGAAAGAATTTCAAAGTGCGTAATCTTGAGACAATTGTTTACGTCCTAAAATGGGCGTACTAAACGTTTGAAAAAACATAAAAGAGTAAACCGACCTGTAGCTTTTGATCCAACCATCCTTGAAAGTTGGGCGAGTCGGTGATGAAGCGTTTGTACAAGCCGCGCCAATCACCTTTTAGTTTACAAGTAGGCATTGCGCACATCTGGCCTAATGTGCACAAAAATTCGTCCAACAAAAATGGTTTGATTTGAGGTAGCGATTTGAATGGGTTAATCTGTTTCTGTAATGGCATTAACGATAAAATGTGTCTAAAATTAATTATCAATTTACTGTGATATCTTACACACAATAAAAACTACCTTTCCAATGGGATCACAAAGTTTTGTGTAAGCTCCAAAAAGTGTTTGCGTAAAATTGCGTTTTGTACAGTGTCGGGACGGTCGCCGACTTTTAAAAGCTTTTTCAACAACGACTTGTCGGGGCTGAGGAATGGCTTATGCTGGGAATAAAAGCCGGGTTTTGATTCCATCTTTTTTCCACTCACAACTTTTCTAAAACGCCAAATTTTGAAGAAAAAATGAAGACATTAAGCATGCTTTTATGATAGAACATTGTGTGTAGAGTTTATTAACAGCGTGGTGCACCGGTGAACTTTCGTCAGTACTTTTTTTTAATATTGTCAAAAAATCCTTCAAAACGTTGTATAATATTTTTAATAAAGGCTACTCTAATAAATATATGCTATATAAAGATTCTAACGTTTTATGGCGCAATCTTATAAAAAATGATCGAACGACGCCCAATTTTTACCTATTTTTATTTTTATGGCGCAGATAAACATAAAATCGTTAAAAAATTTACTAAACAAAAAGGAATCAAAATAACAAAAAAATATTCCAAAAATGGAGCTTAAATCAGTTTTGTAAATTGCAATATTATAATCGGTTTCACAAACAACAAAATTTATGACCGATAACAAATATTAAAATTGTCAGATGAAATCCAGATTAAATCTTTTATTAAAAAATTATACCATCTAATAGAAATTTAGCAATTCAAATTGTAATGTGAAATTTAATACCTTACCATTTTTACTTAAAAAATTGACTTACTTTGCTTGAGGGATTACTTTACAAAATTATAGCAATTTACACCATTTGCTGCCACAATTTTGATTAATGGAGTCAATTGGTAGCTCTTGACATTACTGGGTTAAACCATTTCAAGAAATATGAAAAGCAGAAAATAATTACTTTATGATTTTGGTCGACCTGGTCAAGCTGTCTAGCTCCGAGGAGCCGGTATCATCGATCCGCAAAATATGTGGCCAATGGTTTAGCGTCTTTGCAAAAAACGGGTTAGTCACGCCGAGAACTGCATTTGGCCTAAATTAATTATACTTATAAGTACTCAATTATAAGAAAAAAAGTAGAGCTGTCATTCAAATTTTAAATTTACAACGAAAATAAGTTTGAGTAAAAAAACTTTTACATAAATTTATTTTAATTTTATGTTAAACGTCGTGCAAAATACAATCGTTACGGGACTATTCAATCATCAAAAAATTTGCGATTTTCACAAAATAAGACATACTTGTTTTGCTTCGATGCCATCTCATTGAAGTCAGTGTCATGGATTGTAAAATAGGGACGATAGTTTTTACAGTACCGCAGCGGCCAAATCAAAGACACCAACGACTGGACCAATTGAGAGCATTGCGCCGGCGTTGGCGCCATCACCAAAATCGGCTGAAAAAAAAATTAAAAATCAAGGAGAGCAGAGCGTAAAGACGATAAAATGTTTTATAACCCCAACCCGAATAAAAAACTAAAGGAAAAAAACCGAACAAGAAATTTCCGGCAAGAAACCTCCACTGCAAGAAAAAGTATATTTCGGCGCAAAATCCGCAATTGCAAACAAGCCGTAATAATTATATTAAAATTAAAAAAATTAACTTACTTCACCCAACAAAATCAGCTCCCATAAATGTTGGATGTGAGATAAAACGTCTTTCATGCCGCTGAAAAGAATTAAAGCTATTTTAATTCGACAAATATTGATTTAAAAAGTATTGTTTTGGCTTGCTGCAACAAGAACGTTAAAACTGACAAAAATTACTCATAAAAGTGCGTTTCCTGTATCATCAACGAAACGGAGGAAATTGAGTGAATGTCGGAAGGCAAAACCGGAATCTAAAATTATTGGTTATGGTCATATCTAAAGAGCAAAAAAAACTACACACATCCAATTAAAATATAAGTGTACTCGCAATCAAAAAATAAAAATTTACAAATTTTAGTAACAAATGATAAGTGATTGAAAGAAAGCTAAGCGCCGCTAATAGTCATTAACTAACTTGCGCCTGATTTTGAACCACTAATCACTCACTTATTTAGTAGACCCAATTTGGTAAAAGAGCAATTAGATCGTAGTTCGGCGGAGTGAAAACTGTTATAAAATCAATTTGACATGAGGCGCAAGAGAAAGGTATAAATACTAAATTGGTTAAAATACAATACAGCGCAAGTTGAAAGACAACACTAGGGTTTAGGCGTTTGCAAAAGCAAAGGCACAAACAAAAAAACGTGAGTTGGTTGACCTTCTAATTATTGGAATTCGCAGTAGAACAACTCAGTAATATAGAAACGTGCGCTCAATCAAAACGATCGTAAATTATCAGTCAGCCCCGTAAATAAGAAAATAAAAAGAAAAAGCATACTGCGCGGGTTTCAAAAAATATCTGCTGGTAGAGGACGTCGTTGCGAGAGGGTATTCGACAGAATATAATGCTATTCAAAAACAACATATTTAAAGTGACGCCCGGCAACGGCGACGGCCAATGATCAATGTGATGACATGCTAAAAATTGCAACTTAAAGAAACTATTTAAGACGATAAGGAGATTATTCGACAGTCCGGGAACATAATATAATTTTTAGAGCGTAGCATGAGTTAAAAATCTGATAACAAACTAAAAATTTTACAAACACCCCCAAAAAATTAATTATAAAATTTGCGCCGTAAAACGTAACCAATTGAAACACAACATCCAAAACGCCGCAAAAAATACAAAAATACCTTTTTCAATAATAACCTCGCCAGATTCAAAATATTTATAGGCAATATTGTCGATAATATGCGCAAACAGACTAAATAATGGAAGCGTCGTCAGCAATACAACACTCTGAAAAGCGAAAAGTGTTAATAACAGTTTGACAGCCGAAACAGAAATTACCTTTTGAAAATGACCCCTTGGAATTGTGGGGTCTCGTTGTTGACGAAAGTGGACAAACCCGTATAGATATTCAGCGCTTGGCTGCAACGACGCTGGCGCCAGAGACTCAAATTTGAGGTAATTATGTCCAAAATTATGCGACTTTGTTGTGGAAGAGATTGGAGACCGCTTGACCCGAAAATGATAGGAAGTGTCACGACTACGATTGTTGTTCGAGTCCGGAAAAGACAAATAACATATTTGGAGTTTTTCCGACGCCGTTAGGCGCGAATCACTCGGATAGATGACCTAAATTTTTTTAATATTAAAGAAGGCTGTTTTATGCTATTCAACCCATCAACTTGCGCCCAAAGCCATTATGGTTTTTATTATTTTATTATAACCATTTAATGTTGATACCACTATAGATAACTAATTTGCTTTCATGAAGTTAAATTTGCCGACATTGTAAAATGTCTATATAACAATTTTTAAGAAATTTTTAAATCTTGCAATTTTAATACCACATTCTTTTTTTCCAGTCAGAACAAATTGTGTTTTTAGTGTCTATGAATGGATTCAGAATATGTTAAAATTTAAGGCTTTACTTAAAGTTTTCTGAAATAAAAGAAACAACATACAATTGACAATTGTACTTTTTTTTAGCTTTTACAAGACAATGATGGAAACATACCTCGATTGTCTGACCTAGTTCCAAATCAAATGTAATAACAGAAATGCAATGTACCCATTCACCAAAGCGCTCCCATGGTTGTGGAATTGCTTCTGCATCGCGCAGAGCATTCCGCTCTTCGACCATGCGTCAAAACCTAAGAAGCCTAAAAATTTTTAAAAATTACTTTGAAGAAAACCAGAAAAATGACAATATTTATAAGAGACATTTGAGTGCGCCGTAATTTAAAAATCATTCACCACAAGTTTTTCTGCAGAATAATATGCTTAAACTGTTCGGCGCCAAATCACATGATTAATTGAAATAAATAATGAATAAGACAATTTTACATTGATTTACACAAGATTGTTGTTGATGGAAATTTGTGCAGTTTTGTGGAAAATTATCCAAAAATATATTCTAAATAATTTTTTGTTTTTTCAAAGTTTTTCGCAAAAATGGCAAAACGCCAACAATTTTGTAAATTGTGCAAATCATAGGTTCGTAAAAAAAAGATATTATTTACATAGAAAAAAAGTCCAAAAACCGAGCAAAAATACTCTAAAATTTCATAAAAAGTTATTATTAAGGTTGGGGGTAACTTTATGAATGAAGCAAAGTTAGTTAAATAAATTAATTTTATACTTTTATAATAAAAAATAGTGCTTTTGAGAGAGAGAGACCTATTTTTTTGCTGAAACCTTGCTAGACTTGAATGCCGAACTGTTAAAATATCCTAATACTTTTCCGCCGCCTCCTAGTTTTATAAAAAGAAACAATTTAATCAATAAAAAAACAAAACTCTTTACACTTTTCAGTTTACTAACACATTTAACAATTCTGTACTATTATAAGCTTTTTTGCGCATGCTTTTTTTTAACTTTATTAATGTCTTGAAAAAAAGCTTGTCAGAAAACATTAAAAAACACACGTCAATAAAACAACAAAATATACTTGTTGGCTGGCTTGTTGATAGTGAAATTTTTTCAAATCAATATAAATATTTTTCTTTTATTTAGTGTTGCTTTTCTTCTTTATATACCCGAGCAACAACGACAATTAAAAAAAGAGAAGGTCTTCACTTGTATTTATAAAAGTTTACAATAGACTAAAAACAATTTGGTATTGTTAAAACTATTATTACGTGATGAAGTATTTCTTTTTGCAGATTTCAATCAATGTATTTACAGTTTCTTTTTTTTTCAAATGTTTTTGTCTTTTTCACTTTCAAAAAGTGTGCAAAAAAATTACTCGTTTCAACCAAAATGTTTTGATTACCATTACAAAATTACGTCGTATATCGTAATAAGGACATGTAAACAAGGCTCCATTTTGCGTTTTATTATAGACGAATTGTTTATCCATATTATAGGAATACGAAATATTGATATCCGGTCCATAAGTAAATTGAGCGCCAAAGCTGCGCCGTAACATTAATTAGTTAACAAATTCAATGGACCAGCAGTAATTACAACGTGTTTTCGGTTTTGTGAATTTACCGAGATTTTTTTTATTATCAAAGTTAAAAAAATTTATAAAAATTCAATTCAAAAATTTACAATTTTTCAACAGTCTGGGTATTATTTAATCTTTTTTGTCCGCCTTTCGTCTAACTCATGCAAGGTGATGGGCGGCCCGACAAGCGTCAGCCGAGCGCACTTCTCTTTTGATCTAAGAATTTCTTGCGCCCTCGCTTTGATTTCATCCGCGTTTTGACCAAAACAAGAGTCGAAGCGGTAGCCGGCCCACATAACCATCTAAAGAAGGGGTTGCTTATAAAATTCTTTTTAAGTCAAAATGTTATACCGGGACAATTGGAATCACATAAAAGCGATTCTTTGTAATCTGTGAAGCAAATCCCAGAATTGCAGCCATTGAAAATCCTGAAAGCAACTCCCATGCGCTCAATTCCCGTTGCCGAGCAAGCTAAAATCATTTTTTCGTTTACTTTAATTTTGGTTAACCCGCAGCGAATAAAAATTTAAATACATAGAAGAAAATTTAGACAGCAACATAAAAATAAAGAAGAATGGTGAGGTTTTAACTCGTGAGGAATTTCATTTATTAAGTGCTTATTTTCTTTAAAAAGTACGTCAAAAAGAATTCGTTTAAAACGAAATCCGAATTCACGCGGGAAATTCCCAATGGAATAGCAGTCCATCGCCTTAACCACTCGGCCACGTTTGTTTGAAGTCAAAATATTTAGGTAACCAAGATTATCAGTGCAAATTTTGCACGCATTTTGAATTAGGGAGAAAAGAAATTGTAAGTAAAAAAACTGATAAAATGTAAAACAATAATCGTTAAACTTCAAACTACTGTAATTCGTCAAAAGTATAATAGGCGTATCTGAGACAGCTGCAAATTTCCCCGACCACCCTCCGCGGAGCCGAGGAGTAGCTAGCATTAGCTGCATTTTTACTTCACCGCCCGTCAATTATTGACTTTAAATCTAATATTTAAAGTATTTATTAATAAAAAAAATCCTATTAAATCAACATTCAGAATTATCATTCTCCAGATTTGGGACAGTATCAATTTTTACCCGCCACCTATCAAACCTTCACATCAATATTTATGGTTTATATAGCCAAAAAAACGTATAAATTATAAAAACACTGCTCAAAATTAAGGTAAAAAATTATCATCCTTCAGACCTGGGACAGCCCAAAATCCCCCACCACCCGCTGTTAAAAATAAATTAATAAAGAAAAAATTGAGACAAACTAAGACTATGTACCAGGATATTACTAGTTTAATTTATGAAATTTATACGGTGGCTTATGGGTATTATTCATCAAACATGTAAGCAAAAATGACTTTGTCAATTGCAGTATTTAGCTTAATTTGATTTTTGTAATTCACTCATTATCTCATTAAATTTTTTATAAAAACCGATTTCAACAAACTCAGATGCAGCATAATTTTTCAACATTTCTTGGTTAAGGTAAGATAAGGCTACTTATTCCTCAAACTCTAGTTCTTCTACTTTAAGAACAAAATTAATTTTATTTTGCAATCTTATTGGTAGCATTTTGATTGCAGATCATTCATGACTTTTTTTTAGAAATGTCAAACAAAAACAATGGGTTGTTTGACACTATTATACTGCTCCTGGATTAGCTTGGGTTTTCGATTAGCTTTTGTTATGCTGAAGATCACTAAAGTCAAATTACAAACAATTAAAGATTGTGAAATGTAATTATTCATTGAAAAAGGAATTCGAGGTGAGATGGTAAACGTCGTTAAAATATATGCAAACGCAAATAATAGATATATAAAAGATTTTAATCCTAAATAAAAGAAAAGAAGTACGGCGGAGCGATAGACTCTGTTCATGAAGATTGTGCTATCAAGACACTGATAGTTTGATATATGAAGTTTAATCTGTAGATATTTACAAAGATATGAGTCAAATGAAACAATGACTTCAGTGATTATGCAAAAGATCATCCACTATATGATAAAGCCAATAAGAAAGTGATTGGAAAATTCAAGAATGAGTTGAATGGAAAGGTAACGGAAGGAGTGTTTTTGAAAATAAAACATGCGTTCAATGTTGATGGTGAAGAGAAAAAAAAGTCAAAAGTTGTTAAGAAAAATGTTACTAAAACTTTAAAACTGGACGACTTTAAAAGATGTTTGCCAGAGGGAAAGCAATTCATGATTCAAGCTAAAATACATCAGATTTATGGTTACCAGACTTTTGAGCGCCGCTAATTTCGCGGTCAAATAAGACATTTGGGCGCCAACACAAAAATCGAGACATTTAATCGCCATTGCAAAAAAGAAGACATTTGAGCAGGCGCTCAAATTGGGCGCCACCTCTTAAGGCAAGCCATGCAAAGCCCATAAGGAGAAACGAAAGTGCAGGCAAATTCAATGAGCTAATTGATTCTCTCGACGGAATTTTGGTTAACGAGTCTAAATGGATGACAACTAGTAAAATAAGTCTGTTTTAAATCATACAAATAATAACTTTATTTTATTTATAAGATAACCAGAAGTTGTAAAATTGTGAAGACTATTTGAAAACGGCGGAATCTTATCTTAGTGAAAGCCCGCCTGATTTGATTCAAGCTAGTGAGAAGGTAAGTTTTGAGAAGATTATTAATGTTTAATTGTATCTTTTTAGTTATGGGCGTCGGTCGTTTTTGTGGTTCAAATTCTATGAAAAAATAAAAGTTGTAATTAAGTCGCACCGTTCTACACGAGCACTTGCATACTCTGCTATAAAACATGCTAATTCACAAAAAACCGCTGTAATGTTAACGCGCGCATTCATTGACGGCAAAAGGTAAAATTTAATTTAAAAATCTCACTATTTATAGTTGAACTTTAGTATACACAAAAATTTTTATCGCCCGAAGTTATCAGAAGCGGAAGTCCAACAACTTAAAACTAGTATTAAATATTTTGATTCGACTTTCATCTATATCTCCCACATCAACGTTGAAGAAGCGCTCCGACCGTACATTGAACACAAATAAGGCCACCAAAGATAATCTGGATAGCATAGTTTTAAGCAAGCTCAAAAAATCAGATGCTAAAATCTGCTATTGTGCCATTTAATTAAATTTTTTTTAGTTCCATAAAATCAATAAATTCATGTCACCACAATGTCCAATATTAAAAAAATAACATTGCTTTCCATAAACATAGTTGAATTAAAGTAGTACCAAGACATTTACAATAAGAAATATATGATAGTACATAATAGACTCAGAATTTGAATGATTGCAAATCTGATTGTGGCTATTGCAAGTCATCAAATAAGAAAGAAATTAAACTATGAAATATTGAAAATAATATTAACAAAATTAAAAGGGGTAACAGTCTTAGTTTGTCTCTTTTTTTAAATTTTATTAACGAGTAGTGTGGTTATCTCAAATTGTCCCAGGTCTGTTATATAATAATTCTGCATTTTGATTCTAAACGGACTAATTATTTAATGATCCGATTACATCGAACTTTTTTTGCGTCAAATTGTAGAAAATTTTTTTAATGCGTTCAAATTTTCGATGGAAAAAAGAAGAATTTGTTTTTAAATGGAACGAAAAATTTATTTTGTATTGAAAATAAACCCAAAAAAACAAAACACAAATTTTGAGCATGAAATAGTTCAATGATATCGTAGCATTTAAATCAATCTTTTCAAATTAAGTACATGATTGATATTAGAAAGGGATTGTTATTATCAAGACTCAGATCTGTAACCTTTATTGACAGCTGCAGCAAAATGAGCATTGGCCCATGAAACGAGATGAAAAAGCATTAATTTGCATACTTATTCCTGACACGTCTAAAAATTCGACTAATAATTTGCACAAGTTTTGTGCTTTTGGTAATCATCGGTCGTATTTTATGGGTCGATTGCCACTTTCCTCTAGCTAATATTAAAAGTTTTAAATCAAAGCACTGCTTCACAATACTATTACACATGAACAGATTTCGACTGCTTACAGTAACGTAGAGAAAAATACAATATTATTTAAGAGATTAGCGCATATACTGCCTATTTGTGACTAAAATGAAAAAAAAAGTGAGCAATATAATTTCGGACTACAATATAATATTGATGAAGTTTAAACTTATACAGTATACTCAAAATTATTTAAAAAAAAGTACGGTAATATTCAAACAGCGACATTTCTTTATCGCTTAATTTAACATTATTGTAAGCTTTTCATTCAATCATACATGATTTCATTTCATAAAATTTTGCGAAACTGCAAAAAAATAAAACGAAATACTTTCAAAATATGTGATTGGCTAAAACTAAATTTAAAGGCGTTCTAAACCTTACAAAAGTTCTGAAATAGCTAAACCTCATTCCGTTAAAAAAATGCTGAAAAACTTCAGTTTGGAAAAAGAGTTCGATCAGGATGAGATTCGAACTCACGCGGGAATATCCCAATGGATTAGCAGTCCATCGCCTTAACCACTCGGCCACCTGATCCCACGACATGACAAATTTTGCAAATTGTTTTCTCACAAAACGTATTCCAAGTAATGTCGGAAAATGTTTTTAATAAAATTAGTGTACTTTTCCATAATAAGTTAAGTGCAGATGGTAAATGGGTGACTAGTGCCTTCTCACTTTTTAAAGCTTAAAAAAAAGAATACCTCTAAGCCTTGTTTCTCCTCATATAAAATATTCCACATGGCTACCCGTCGTTCTGCCTAAAATAAAATTTTTGAAGGAAAATTTTGCAATTAGCCCATAAATTCAATGAATTGACGATCTTTTAATGTTAGGATATCGAAAGAAATAAAGCAACAATTTTTGCTGCAATTTACAGTTTTATAATAAAAGCTTTTTTCACGAAAATAGATATTTTTTGTGTTCAAAAAGAAAAGAATCCAACAACGTTCCTGCAAATTTTTAAAATGTTACTGTGTTAGAGTTAATTACTGTACAAACAATTTTGTTTTTCAATTTCTGTCATTGTTATTTTGTAAGGACTACTTTTGCGGTTTCTTCCCTGAATTTGAGCCAATAATCTTGACTTTTGTTCAAACTATCTGTTGCTGTTTCTTTCTACCCAACACTGTAGAACGTTTTTTATTCTGTTTAAATTGGATTTTTGATCTTTAAAGAAGGTTCTCTAGAGTTTTCACAGTTAAAAAATGAGCACCTGTAAATTATAAATCCGATGAAGCTCATTTTCAATGGTTTGTTGACCTTCTGTTGCACTAACCATATCCAACTGAAAAAAACCTTAAAAGTGAATTTTGAAAACAATTAAAAAAACACAAAGTTCAACTCGAGACTTTATTAGACGCCAACAAATTACAAAGTTAAAAGATACGTTTTATTGATAAAATTTTTAAATAAATAATTATCCAAAGTCAAACATTTTGTTTATCTTCAGAAATCCTGGCGTCCAATTCTTCCGGCGAAATTGGCTTTAGTTTGGGCACATACTTCTCTCCAATCAGAATTTTGTCGGCCAAGTCTAAACAAATTAAAGTATTATTACTCTATACCAATATTTTTACAATATGTAGCTTAATGCTTTATACAGTATCAATCTTTGAGTCTTTATCCAAGTGGTGTAACCGGGCTAGGAGAGAACCATGAACTAACATTAAAGTTATTCATAAGATCAATAAAGTTGTCAAATAGAGTTCAATTTGATCCAAAAACATTTGAATTGCCTAGATTTTACAATTACATTATACAATGATGATTCGGTAAGAGACTTTACTTCAACTCTCAAAACATTGAGTTAGATTTTTCATTATTGATGATAAAAAAATTAGCTCAATGTCACTATTTCTTAAAGTACTACAATTGTACCTTCACTCTCGTTCATACAGTTTGTCTCACAACCACAAGACACCTTTTTTTGTTTCCAGCTTTAAACCTAAATAACACTTGTTTCATTTGACAAAAATAATGTTTTCATTTTGAACATAGGTAAAAAAATAGTCTCATATCATGAAATTGCTCGATTCCGATAATGGCGGCGGACTTGGACAAAAGGACAATCAATGCCAAAAAAACAATTTTGAAATTGTTATAAAATCATGAGACAATTTGTTAAGAAAGCCATTTTAAATTTTGCCTACACAAAAATTTTTTAGCTTTTTTTCCACTCATTTTTAAAATTTTTAGATTTAATTGAACAAATTAATCCAACTTTGAAATAAATTTTTAAAGTTTTAAAAAAGGAAACATACTCCTCACAACGTTCGTCTTGTTCCCATAACAAAGATGTGCTTCATAGAACAAAGCCGTGAGGATGGGCGGCACTGGAAGGGTGTGTACAATGTTTTTGTGGGTTAACGCCGACACAACAGACATCACAACAGTTAGAACGCCTCCGCCAGCTAGCCAGGAAAACCTCTCTTGTGCTAGTGCTAACTGCAAAAAAGTGTAATATTTAAAATGTGAAAGTTGTCAAAGGGAAAAACAAAAATAAAATTTATCAATTTTGCCATGTTATTGTATTATTTTCGTCTACCTGTCAGAGTTTAAAACTCATACATTAAAAAGTGTTTAAAAGAAAGCAATCAAGTGAGAGGGAGATTAACAATAAGAATACAAAATAAATAAAAATTACCTTACATCATATGCATTCTTTCGCTCAGCAACTGCTTCCTTCAAAGCGATTTCACGCTCTATCTGAAAAAAAAAAGTCAAATCGAATGTTGAAGCAAACAAATCACTTAGCCTAAGCAAGGGCGCCGCAGTGCGGCATATTACAAAAAACAAACCCTTTCGCATTCCAAGATTTTTATGAGTTCTTCTGCGGACTTCGTTGACCCACTTGGAAAAAAAAAACCGAAAAGGCGCAAAATCATTCTAAAATCAATAAAAAGTGAATAGGTTCTTAAAAGCAAACTGGCTTACTGGAGGCCGTACAATTTCAAAAAATTGGTTTAGCAAAACCGTAACAACCTCAAATTTTAAATTGATTAAATAGTAATATAAATTCAAATCAAACATTTCTTTAAAGAATCATTTCAAGAAAGGAATCAACATGGTTTGTGTATCATTCACGGAATTTCGTTCTGGAACCATGTTTTGCAGACGCGTCTGCAAACCGTCTGCGGACGCAAAAAAACAAGATAACAATTTTTTTTGCAATCCGTTAAAAAATTGTAATGACTCGTCCGCGAATGTCCGAAAAAATCGCCGGACGAAATTTTTAGGAATTTTAAAAAATTGTAAACAAAATTTTTTGAAACTTTTTGCATTTGGCATTTTGTCTACTTGGAAATTTTTTTTGAGTAAATTTTTCGTAGAAAAGCGCTTAAAAAAATGGAATTAAGCTCCATCGAGTGCGTAAATTTTGCTTTGTAATATAATAATTTTGATTTAAGAGGGTGCGTTCTCTTAATTTTATTATTATTTTTGATATTTTATTCAACCTCCTCATTCGATTAGGTGATAAATAAAGGCTTGAGTTTTATTTGCTTATTTACTTATTTCTTTAAATGACTTTCTTCGTGACGCCTGCGTGTACGCGTCAAGCGCTCACGCAGCGCGCACTGAGCAACAAGTAAATGAATATATTTCTAATTTTTTTTACAATTACAGATTGTTAAATATTGATTCAATTTAGAGTTAATGGTGTTTACATGGGATTTCATTTAGCAATAACATGATTGTATTTTGTTGCATAATAATGTAGTGTCTCACTACTAGTGTGGCATAGTTTTTATATGAGTCCATAATGTGTAAAAAAAACATTAATATGAATTTGCAAGCTAGATAGGCCAGAAAAAAGGTAGGAACAAGCAATCACTGGCCACCAGGGAAAGAATTCCGGCAATTTCCGAGCCTTTTCTTTTTCCATAGGTTACCTTATAACTAATATGTAAATTGTGACAAGTTCTCGTTTTCTCTGTGGCCTCGTCCAATCCTACTGCTGATTCAATTTTTCCATATCACATCCCAAAAACAGATTGTCGATTGTCTCTGGTCCCTAAACTTTTGTGCGAGTAAATCTTTCGCCTTTTACTGAAGATTTCCGTGCACAGGGGAAGGGGATTGTATTACAGAAAAATACTATATGCGTTTATTTTTGTTCTGACCCGTCTTTTTTTGTCCTAGATTTTTAACGTCATTCGGTGTTTTTTCTTTGCCAATTACCTTTTTGTTTCTTTTGTCATTTTAACGTTTTCTAATTTTGGTAATATTAGGCGGAATGGGCCAATTTCCGTCAAGGATATTGACCGCCTTCAATTTCTTTGGGCCGGACAACGTGGCGGCCAGTCAGGGAATTGGCGAGACATTAAATAACGGTGAGCAGAACGTTCAAAAAGTGAGTGACGCCAATCTGGGCTCGTTCGGCTCACATTTTCTTATGGGCGGCGAAGTTTTTGTAAGAATCTTGTTATTTGTTTAGCCTTAATTTTTGATTTGAATTTTATTTTAGGCGTACGGCGAGCGCAAAAAGCCAGGACCTGAGCGAAGGGCGGGCGGCGATCGGTACGACGTCGGGCAGCCAAACACTTTTTTGTTTGGCGATGGCTTGGACTTGGAGTTGTTGGGCAACAAGCCTGTAAAAGTATGATTTCATACTGTTTTAGCATATTTTTTTTGTGTTTTTTTCTGTTAAATCAATTTTTTGTTATAAATATAAAGTAGGTAGAGTCTGTTCATTTCGTTTTTCCTTTTTGATTTTAGTCCAGCAACGATTGTTTTTGGTTGATAATTTGAAAAAAATATAGGACAGACTACATCTTAAAATTTTAGTAAAATATGAGCAATTGAGGAGTATTTATGGAATGCATCAATAGAACTATAGTGAAAGTTTTTAAAAACATAGCCTTCGAGAACGCCACAGAAAAACAATATAAAAGGACAACATAAAAGTGCAAAATAACACAATATAAAACCAAGCTGACAACCGTGTATTTTGGGTCAGTCTTAAAACAAGCATTCCAGCGGTTGGCAGCTTGTCGTAGTTGCTTTTGCGGTGAACAATTTCGCAGGATATTCCTGCAGCCATTTATTGTAATAACCGTAATATTCGCATTGTTTAAAACCACAATTATAATTTAAGTAATATAGTGGAACTCCGCTACATTATGATATATATTGAAAGTCACCATAGATATAATGAGGGGACAAACGACAATTCGCGACAGTGAACTCGCAAAATTTCAAACTTTCAAAATTGATTTGTGACGTTTTGAACTCACCGTATTCAAATTGACTTATTGCAAGTTGAATGCAATAAGTTGCCATTTATCGTTAGTTAAAAATTGTGACTTAAAAGTGCCGCAAATCAATATTGTTAAGTCAGAAAATCGCGAATTGACTGTCGCGAGTTGACACTGCCGGAAGTTGGTTATTTACCATAATTAGGAGTGCGCGCCTTGAACAACTATTTCCACTTTCCTTGACTCCTCTACTATCGAACTATACAATTTTTTTAAATGACAATATTTGTGTGTTGTTAGGCGACTTCAATTTAATTTGAAATTCTAAAAAAGATTCTGCTGTCAGATTTACAGAGTCTGATGCTCGAGTTAATGGCGCTGTGTGTTTGCTATTCATACTACTTTTATTTTGTCTAACGTCTGACACAATAAAAATAGCTTAGACATTTGAAATGGTCAATGAGTCATTATTCACCTTTACTCATTACAACAATTGAATATTCATTATACAGGAATATTTAATTTATTTTGAAATAAACATTTTTTCTTACTTTGTTTTATTAAAAAATATTACAAGGAGTAATTTGCAGCAGTTTTAGAAATTTTTAGTCAAATTGCCAATTTGATCTTTTTTTGTAATCGAATTTTTTAGTTTCCCTACGACCAAAGCAAAGGGATTTCTGATTCGGTAAACGTGTTGTACTCGCTGGTCAACATCCGTAGAGATTCTGTCAAATTTGTAAAGTAATGATTTTTCTTTTGCATTTCAAAAGCTGAGGCTTAAGAATAGTCAAAGCTACTTTAAAAATTTACTTTTACAGATTTTATTTCACATTCGAAAGACTAAGAAAAAAGCTCTTTTTAAATCGATTTTTTTGTTGCAGGGTCGAAAGCACAAAAAAGCCGTCAAACCAATGGAATTATCGTCTCGAATTGATTTTCGATTGTGATGTTCCTTGCTATATTCAAATTCACTTTTGCGCCAAAGAAATTGTCGACTCGGAATATCTTCAGTACTTTTTTTTGCTTATTAAATCTTAAACGTTTCGATTTCCGACGTTTTCAGGATTGTTTCGAAATATCCTTTAATCGATTCGTCGGAGAAATTTTTTTTTGAAAGCGGCTCGGATCAAGTATTTGACAGCTTTGTATTTTAAGTCTAATCGTCACGATGCCAAAATGGTTGGTTTGGGTTTTTTATATACAATTTGTAGTTATATTGTTGAGTTCCAAAATAAATTTGCTTATAAAATTGGTTTGAAGCTTTTTTTTTGAATATATCTACAAAACTGATTTTTTTTACGCCTTTAGACATATATACAATTTATTTACCTTTTTAATTACTTTATTATTTTTGCTAGCTTGTGGAATCTTAACTTGCCTGCGAGCGCCTTATTCTTTTAATGTTTATGGTTTAACATATAATTTTTAACTATTTGGCTTTCCTTTTTATTTTTGTGGAATTTTTTTCATCAGCATTTTATTGGAATCCAATACATATCAGTTTTTTTTTAGCTTACAAACATCTTTTGTTTTAAAAGCATTGTATCCAAAGTAATCCAAATAATTCAGATGCAATATGATGGAGGACTTTACTTCCCGGTCGTCATTGAAATTCGTACCAACGACACATCGGGACGGTTCTCCGTACACCTCCAGACAACCATGTGTAGTATTGAGCGGTCGATGGACCAATCTGCAACACTTTTGCTGAAACCGCTCAAACAAAAGTTGATTGCCGACGGCGTCGTCTATCTTGTCCAAGAGATTTTTGGCTTAGAAAACAAGGAACAAGATCAATTGCAGCGAATTGATGAAAGCGTCGGCGAGTGCATTATTTGCATGGCGAATCCGCGGGACACCGTCATTCTGCCTTGCCGTCATTTGTGCATCTGTAATGGTTGCGCCGAGACGTTGCGATACAAGCTAAACAACTGTCCCATTTGTCGGTCGCCTTTTAAAGCGCTCCTAAAGTTGCGGACAATGCGGGGCGGCAACCTCTCTGGGAATTTTAACGCATCCGGCACTGGTCGATTAAGGTAATTATTTAAATTACAGTTAAACTACTTCCGTCTTTTGCTCCTTGAGACTAGCGGAAAAAAATTTATTATTTTATAATTCATTAATGGAGTTGCTGTACAAAGAATTTGCATTTAGACACGAAAATGTTACACTAATGGAAGCACTGAATGGACCGTATCAGACAAATTTACGTGCTCTTGCCTATTCCGGCTCAGAGATAGAGACCGGCGATAATGATATTTCTTTTGCCATGTATAAACACTCTGCGTCGAAATCCGCCGGCTATGTGCAAAATAAAGAAGTAATTAGCTTTGTTTTGTCAGTCTCAACAAATTTTTATTCCATTATTTTTAGTTTCTTGCTTCGTATGCCTCGACGCGCCAAATTGACGAAGTGGAGACGGAAGACATTGAACTCAATTTGTTGGATAAAGGCGAGGTACTTTTTGGGTTTATTAATGGAATACATCAATATTTTTGTTCATGAAAGAATTATCTTAAAAATCCGTATTTTGACAGTATAGTACTTTTTCTTCTCAAAAATTGTGTGTTCTGGTACTTTAAAACATACTGAACAGAAACAGGTAAAAATTGAGATATTTATTTAAATGCAAAAAATGTTTTTTTAATGGTTTGTGCATTCCAAAAAAAAGTGTTCGATTAAATATTTTTTTGCTACCAAAAGCTTTCTGACCTTTAATCGTGCGGTATGATTGTGATCCACGCGATACCATTTTTTAAATTTTATCGTTATTGACAAACTATTGTCAAAGTGAAATTTTAATTTTAACTAAGAAAAAAACTAAGAAAGTTATAAACCACTGTAAATTAATTAAAAGAGTTTATTTTTAGTCAAAAAAAGCCAATTTGTACAACGTCCCAGAAACATCTCAAGCGCATCGCTCAAATTTGTATCAAATTTCGCCGACAGACGCCAGGGATTTGGCCGAGGAGGCGGCGATCACTGAAAATATTCCACTCTCTAGTGTGGCGCAAGACTCTCCCAAACATTCTTTAAACAACGACTCGGAACTGACACCACAGAACGAACATCACGCCAAGCTTGTTCGCGTTGAAAGCAAGTGTTATGCGGTGCCGGTGCAGTCAGCGCCATCTAAATAATTTAATGCAAACTGACATCAAATCTCAGACAAAATTTTTTTTATTTTAGCTCACCAAAATGTCATTTTTCCTTCTCATTCTAATCTGTTTGAAGAATCTCTGTAAGAAAATTCATTTTCTTTTGCTGAACCGTACTTTGTACCAAAAATTTTTCTCATTGACTTTTGCTTACTGCTTACTTACAGTAAATACTTAAATCGAATGCTTAAACTATTTTTAAAAGAGTAACATAAGTTATCTGGTTTGAAACGCACACAAGACCTAGTCTTTAATATAGCTTCCTCGTAGGTTTCCACTTATACTCTTAAGCATTTATGAAAAAAGCAAAAAAAAAAGAGATAACTACTGTAGGTCGATAGTTTAATGTGCTACTGTGTGTCTTTTGTATATAAAAGTAAAAATCAGAAGTCAATGCTAAACATGTGTGTTAGGCTTACACTATATTACAATGCTTAATGTGGCTTTATATTTTCGGTTAGATACACACTTGTGTTTGTTACTGTCAGATACGGTTCCCTAAATGAATTTATTTGTAGGATTTTTGGTTTACGTTATTACTTTTGTTTATTATTGCATTTTTTTTATTTTCTCAAACTCGCACTTACAATCGTTTTTTTTGATTATTTTTAAAACATTTTGTCAAAATTTAAATGTTTTAAATGTTTAGTTAAACAGTTTGGCACTTAACTTTAAACAAACAAACAATTTTGAATTTTTTAATATTGCCATATATTTTTCTAAAGCTAAAATTATTTTTCGGTTAGAATGGGTGACCGTAAGTCTTAATTACAATATACCGTAAGCAATTCTTAATCACTGTAACAAACTTTTAAAATATATTTTATTTTGCATTATTTTTTTTGTATTCGTTGTGATAAGTCTTCCGTTTTCTGTAAACATTTACAATTAGGAATATAATTTCATGAATTTAAACGGGTGAGGTGATTGGTCTTAATTTATGTAATGGATTGTAATTGAAATTATTTGTAAATAAACGTTTTTACAGTATGATCTGGCGAGAAATGAAATTTGTGGGTCGGAATTAGTTTACGGAAAAAAATATTTTAAAACGTTGAAAGCAGGGATGGGTAAGTGGTTCAGAATGGTTTGCGAACCAGGTTCATTTTTTTGATTCACTGGTTCGTGGTTGGCGAAATTATGAACCACGTAAACCTCAGCGTGGTTTAGGTTCGTGAACTATTAAACTCAAAAAAAATTGGATTCAATGGTTCGTGAGCTAAAGCCCATTTTTATGAGCTATCTGGTTCAGTTTGCCTCTGAACCACGTGGTTTATCGCATGAACCATTTGGTTCATTTTCATTCTTTTTTATTCTTTTTGGTTTGCGAACCTCAAACCAATCGTATTTATTCTTTATGAGTGGTTCATTAGGCATATGAACCATTGAACTAAATGGTTCAAAAATTTTTTTTTGGTTTATGAACCATTAAACTAGACAGTTCACTGCTGCAAGGCTTGGTTCAGGAGCTATGGGAACCGTTTGGTTCGACATGGCTCCTAAACCACTTTATTTTTTGCAAACTTTTTGGTTCAATGGTTTGCGAACCACAAAGCGAATATGAACCACGATTTGAACCATTACCCATCACTGGTTGAAAGGTACAATGACAAGCTTCAAGCATTTCCTTTAGCAATATTTGAGAAAGTTAAGTTAATAAGCATAGGGTTTTGTAAAGAGATCATGGCGCATTGTAAATAGTTTTTGATAGAATTCGATTTTTTGGTCTCTTGCCAATATAAAAGCGAATCCTGATGACATCGTCATAAACGAAGGAATCCTGGCGAAGCTAATAGGCAGCGAAGACATAATTGTTACCAACGCCCACGTATGCACATCAATTATCAAGCAATCTGGAGTACTATTTAACTACTACTATTGGATGACACAAAAGTTTGGCCAAAGAATTTTTTTGCGCATCAAAATATATGATTTAAGTTTTGGCGCAGCGAAAGTTTTTTGAAATCGGAATTTTAAATTACGCAAAAAAATTGAATGAAATTTTTAAAATTTTATGGCATTTGTCCTGAAAAGGCCGTTTGGTTGGTGCCTAGCCTTGATATTCACCAAATATTCCCATTTAAGCATTTTGGGGTGGTTCTTTTTTAACCAACTTTCCACTTTTTTCATTCGTTTGCAATGTTTTTACTTTTTGTTAAATATAAACTTAATATTATATATTCAAAAATTTAAATAGAAAAAAATAGCCGAAAAACAAAATCAAAAACTTTTTCAAAAAACAATTTTTGTTAATAAAAAATTTAAGCCATTGAAAAAAATAAACGAAAAAAATGGAAAAAAAGTATTAAAAATTGAATTTGCGCCAAAAAAGTGACTAATTCGTTAAATTGTCTTGCCTAGTTTTTTACTTTTTAACTTTTAAGCAATATAGAGAAAATCGTCCAGCGTTTTTGATGTTTGACAGTTGTTCGTATTTATCGTTTGCATAGCAATCGAAGTTACGGTTTCCAGTTGATTCACTACACCAAATTTAATGTCTGAAATTTATTTATTTTTTGGAGGAAACCACAATTTTCGTTTTTTTATTTGATTCTCAATTGATTGGCTTGCAAAACTTTATTTTTGAATTTGTTTTGTATTTATATTTATGTCGAATTGGATTAATGCTGAACATACTGAACATTATTGAACTTGGTTTTATAAGGGCTTTCGTTAAAGCTGCGCTTTACACCTGCGTTTCACTTCACTAAAAAATGCACAAACTCTTACAAATGTTTCAAAATGTCAGAAAATCGGTTAAAATTGTTCAACACCAAAACTACATCAAACCATTTGCATGGACATTTCTCCAATATCTACATAGCGTTCAGAAGGAAATGTCTCATTTTTGTAATCAAACAAAGTTTAAATAAAATTTTATTTTTTATCCAAACGATAAAGACATCTGAAAATATTTTTTTTACGCTGATTGAAGTTGAGGTTTTTTATTATTAATTAATTGCTAATTGAGGCGTTGCTTTTTTACCGTTTCAAATACGCTTTTGGTAATTTATACGCATAGCGTTTTTAACGCTAAAAATGGACGCAAAACCTAATGATTTGACCCATTTGCTTTGCCTTTTTTGTGAATTTGTTTGTCGTTGAGGTTCTATAGCGCCACAATTATATTGAACTTTTTTTGCCAAAATTTGGACGCAAATTTGTTTCTGATTATAACCCAACTGATCGCAATAAACTTTTTTTTTGCATGGAAAATAGACACAGAAAACTAAAAATTTTGAACTCAAAAGTTGGGGCCCAAAAAAAGTTCAATTTTGTTGGCTAAGCCTCCGCTCTCACTTTTTTTGCTGATTTGCTCCATATTTTAATGTTAATCCAATACAATTTTTAATTTTTTTAGCATTGTTATATTCATTAAAGAAACATGAGCGTTAAAATGGAAAAAGTGATCGAAGAAGCAAAAGTTTGTTAATTTTTTATGTTTTTCTCTTTTGAATATTTATTTGGCATTCAAAACTTTTTTTTAAAGGAATAAATTTATGGCCAAAATAACAGCGAAGGGGCTTTGGACTCGGGCTCGGTTTTCTTTTTTATATTTAATTTGGGGGAATTTTTCTTTTGTTTTAAAATTGTAATTGATCAGTCTTTCGGTCAAATTGACATAGGACGAATTGGCGTTTTATTCTAACAAGAGAAGGGAACGAGCTTAATCCCACAAAATTCTAATAGAGTTTTCCATTTGTCGACTGTGTAGTTGGCTTTAAACCTTATATATACGCAGAAAGTCCTTAAACCTATTATTGCAAAACTGATTATAAACAAGCCCCAAGTAGATTGATTTTTTTTTGCGATTTTTTAATTTTATTTTTAAAATTGTCGTTGTCAAAGGTCATGGCTATTTTGATCGCTTTCATTAAATTAAAATATTACAAAAAAAAACAAAAAATTTTAACAATCAAAAGAAAGATAGAACGAGATTCGAACTCGAGCTGAAAGAAAACACAGAATCGGTAACAATTACACCACAAGGACCACATTTTTAATGCAAAATATTTTAACTGAAAAAACTCCTTTTAGAAAAACGTTTATATCCAATAAATCCAATCCAATAAGGCAAAAAGATAATACGATTCAATTTAGGAAAAAAAAGCCTATCGAATGGTACAAGTCTCACTTTAATTTGTTGGGTTAAGTTTACTCTTGTAAGTCATGTAACAGTTCTAATCTGTAAATAAGGTGTAACGCTTTTTCAGTCTTTGTTAAAGTTTGTTTGTTTTTGTTTTTTGGTTTTAAAACTTTTTTGCCAGAGTTATCATTGGCTAGAGGCTTCTTTTAAAGCCATAAATGAGCTCAAACAATTTCGGAGTGGAAGTTTTGTAGCGTTACACCTTATTTACAGATTAGAACTGTTACATGACTTACAAGAGTAAACTTAACCCAACAAATTAAAGTGAGACTTGTACCATTCGATAGGCTTTTTTTTTCCTAAATTGAATCGTATTATCTTTTTGCCTTATTGGATTGGATTTATTGGATATAAACGTTTTTCTAAAAGGAGTTTTTTCAGTTAAAATATTTTGCATTAAAAATGTGGTCCTTGTGGTGTAATTGTTACCGATTCTGTGTTTTCTTTCAGCTCGAGTTCGAATCTCGTTCTATCTTTCTTTTGATTGTTAAAATTTTTTGTTTTTTTTTGTAATATTAAAAAAAAAAAAAAAAAAAAAAAAAAAAAAAAAAAAAAAAAAAAAAAAAAAAAAAAAAAAAAAAAAAAAAAAAAAAAAAAAAAAAAAAAAAAAAAAAAAAGTTTATCTATTAATGGTACCAGTCTCATTTTAATCTGTTGGGTTACGTTTTACGTTAAATTTTGCAATTTAACTAAAAATAATTAAATATATAATCCGTTTGTCCGTCGCCTTTTTGTTGGTTCCTTTTTGGTATAGCATTTTTTTAAAACACCTATTTGAGAGCCGATTTTCAAATTAATAATTTTAAGGAAGTGTCGCCGGAAAAGCTGAAAATTTCGTCGACGCCACTCACCGAGTTCTACGAAAGCGAACAACCAGTCGTCCGGTCTCTATTTAAAGCATTTGTTGAAAACGTCTCGGACGTGTCGTTTGGCAACGCCAAAATTGCCAAGTTTATACAAGAAGGCTTATTGTCTGTGTCGGACGGAGTCCTTCGTGTCTCTCCTTCCATTCAGGTGTGCATATTTTGCTTTTTTTGCTACAAAATTTGTGGCAAAAAAATTTAGAATGACAACGAATTTTCGTGGTGGATTACCACTTTAATCAGCTTCACTGCCAAGACTATGCTTTCCATTGAAGGACTGGGCGCTACGGATAGGACCGCAATATATAGCAATCTTTGCAAGCTTACGCCATATCTTTCACGGAAAAGCTAGCGAGCAGAAACAAGTAAGAAAAATTCTTTTAAATTTTTTGCTTTTTGCGGAAAGCATTGACGAAGAACATTTCTGTTAATCGGAAACATTTGTATAATTGGAAACTTTTTCTAGTATGACGTAACTTTCAGTGAGTGAAAAATTTTTTTTTGAATCAGCAGAAAATGTATAAGTTACTTTAAAATTTAGGAGATGTTTTTTTTATTTCTGTTAATAAAATGACTTTTGAAATTCAACAAGATAAAGATTTTAGTTCTTCCGGCACATTAATTGCCGGGCAAATTGCTTGCTGCTAATTTTTTTTTGCTGAATTTACTTTTAACCTACTTTATATTCTATTTTTTGAATATATTAAACATTTACATTTCTCCGAATTGATCCTTATATTTATAATATTATTTTCAGCAATTGTCGTCCTGCAATAAATGTTCCATTCGACGAAGCAATGTAATTTTTAACCTTTTCTTTAAATTGAGTGCTTCAAATGTTTTTTAATTGATTTTGTTTGCGCAGTGAGACAAGTTATTTATCTTATTAAACATATATACAACCTAATATAATACTTTTGGAACACCACTTATTTGCGTATTTTTTATTTTGTGCAACCTTTACGTTTTTAGTCGACTGAATCTGCCACAACGAAGGATTGTTTGTCGATAAAGCCAAAAAAAAAGTGTTTGGGCGCGCAATGTCCGAAACAAAAGTTTGTTGTTTTCATACTTTGCTTTTTTTTATTATTTTAACGGATCTAAAAGCGAGATTTTCTAGTGAATTGAATGAATATTCAATAATTCAGTTTTAAATTCTAACTTTGGTTTGAAATTCAATTTTTGTTGGTTATTTATTTGGCTTTCACCAAAAACGCTCATATTATTACTTCTGTTATGCATTACCGTTTTATTGAGAGTCCTGGAAGGATGGATACGTCTAAGAAAAGGCTTTTGGTTTTTATAAAATTTTAAAGTAACTCTTGTAATTTTTAGCTCTCTTTTTAAAACAACTAACATGGTTTGACTATTAATTCATTGTTTGTCTTTTTGTAGGCTCTTAAATGAAATCTCGTGTTGTGATTTTTTTGAGCCCTGTGGTAGGCCTAAAAATTAATCTTGTAAAATTGACTTTAAAGTGTCTTGAGAAAATAAAATTCAACTCGCTGTTATAAATTAATATTTTTGCCACTTTTTAATTTTAATTTTTTTAGGAAAATGCAGTGCGAGTTTGAAGCGCAGGCGCGCATGTTACAAAATTACTGGCGGCTTATCCGCCAGTCCATACAGAAAATTATGCGCGGCAACTCCGCTTTCTCCTCCGACTTAAAGCAGGTCAACAAGGAAGGTCGTCTGATGGCACTTACTATGGGAATTACTGCGTTCGTTTTATCTCTTTCTCTCCTTGTTTCTTTAGAAAAAAGGTTTTGTTCTTAAGGCTATGCAAATTGGATCCACAACAACTTTTCAAACGGCTGGAGTGCGTCGCGACGGAGCACGTGATGCAGCTCAAAATTTCATTATGGGGCATTCTCGTCACTCCGAAAAAAGAGCCGCGTTTAAAAAAGGTTTGTTTTTCCGTTCAAATGCTTTTTCTGCTATATATATTTTTTTTTTCACAAACGGTTAGGAGATGGGATAAGACTTTGTTTCCGGAATACGTTAAGTGGCTTTTTTATGTTTAAATTTTTTAGTATTACGATATGAAGCCGCCGGCCAACACTTTGGGAATAGCCCAGGCCAAGCTGTTTATAAAAACGCTTCTTGACGAGTTTACGACGTTTCAGGACGCCGTCAAAGACGTTTCAATGTATCTGACACCATTGGTATTTCATTCCTTTTTTTTCGTCGATTAATATGCGAATAATTTTTTTTTTGCTTTAAGGAAGAGGGATACTTAAAACAGTTTGGCTTGACTTGGAAAATTGTGAATCACCACATCTTTGATAAAGTGATTTACCAGGACGAACTTTTCAAAAGTTTTATTCCTCAAATGGAATCTGCTTTTCAGTACGTTTCTTATTTTTTTTTGGTATTGAAACGGAAATCATCCACAATTCCTTGTGTCGATTTGAAAGCCAATACTATTTTTCATTTTACAGAGTGCAATTGACCGAAGACAGCCCAAACAAATCGTTTTTGTCGGCCGCGTTAAGCGAAAAATGTCAGACCGTGTTTCCGGTATTGTTTTCCGGCATATCCGAGCTAATCAAGAGTTTTCAACTTTTTCATCGGCTGATGATGACGAGTCGGGAAATGTTTAAGCGCGCCGTCCTCCTCATGCAGACTTTTGCGAAACAACAACAATTTTTGCACAACCGAACGAAAACTGAGATATTAGAAAAGGATTTGGATTTTTTCACCGAACAACGAAGAATGGTGCGCAAAATTGTTTGTGAGCCGGAAAAGTTGTGCATGGAGAGGTTTATTGAGCGGAGTGAGACGCCTTTGCCCAAATCTGAGTTGGAAGAAGTGGAAGTTGCGACACATTCAAAAAGGTTTTTTTTTCTTTTAATTCATTTTATCCTTTAATTCTTTTTTGTTGCAGGGAACTGGACGAGGAGGCGGACGAGGCCGAGTTCATTCGCCGCTTCAAAGACCTTTTGGATTATGGGCCAAATTCGGCTAGTAAATGTCGATCTTTGGGTAATTTGTGCAAATTTGTATCAATTTTTTTCATCTGTTTTTTTTTGGATTTAGGCGATAACCGCAAGGAAAAAGTTTGCAAATACTGTAACCATACCCATTGTTGGTGCGACGAGTGCTCTTTTTATCATATGATTTTGTGTGGCTTGATTGATTGCAGTGTCGACAATGCTGACTCGGAATTTTTTGTACTATTTATAGAGACGTTTGAGAAATTGTGATAATTTGTGCAATTTTCAGGACTTACATAATATATTTTCCATCGACCACATTAGTGGTATTGAAAATGATCTCGAAACGATCTCCAGCGAAGTGAAAAACGTCAAGTCGGTTAGGTCGAAAAGTGAAGATTTGACGGAACCAAAGAAAAAGAAAAAAGTGGAATTAGGAAATACGGGTATGTATTTTTATGTTGTTTTTGCATTTCAGAGGGCTTTTATATGCATATTACGTTATTTTGATAACTTTTGAAGGAAAAAAGCATAAACGGGAAATGTTTGCCAGCTAAATGCTTAAAAAACAAAAAAGCTTTTCGGCTATCTTGCATTTTAAGAGGGCAATTTTTGAAGTTTACTGTTTGATTTTCATCTAAATATCAGAGCTGTGCATAACGGGTCTTTTAGACCAAAATTTTTTTAGGTTTTGAAGAATACATATATTGAAATGACTTATTGCTTAGTCCAATTCATTGTTTTAATCATCATTGCGAAGACCAGTCGTAGGTTTTCGTTTTGTACACAAAAAAAAGGGAAATTCTCTTCCTCTTTAACTTTGCCAAATTTAACTTCGACAGCATAAAAATGATTGACAGCTGTCACTTTGACGTCAACTTGTTGACACGCCGTCCAATTTATCGATTGTTTGGAAACGTACAAAAAATGTTCCTATCATTGTATATTTTTTTCGGCTTTTTATCAAAAACTAAACTTTGTTATAAAAGACTTGCACAGCCCTGCTAAAAATTATTTTACTGCAGCGTTTTTAATTGTGTGGGTTTTAGTGGATCAGCAGTTTATTGTCCTCACCGCTGAGCTACTCAATTAGGCATAAAATTCAGTATAAACTGTTGTGCCCGTCTGTGAGGGGACTAAACAAGCTGTATAATTTTATTGAGTAATATTGACACACCTCAATAATATACACAATTGTTTATTACAGTTAATATAACCGAATAAAAATAACAAAGCTAATAAACCGAAAAGCAAACTGTTGTACAACAACCCGCTCATCAAGAGTCAAACAATCCCAAAAACATTTGAGTTGCCAATTAATAAATACGCAATTGCGACATACGAATTCGCGTTAGGACTAATAAGAGTTTAAAGAAATGCAAATTCACTCAGCCACAACATAAACGTTAAACAAACTCGTCCCGATCACTGCTATTAGTTTAGCGTAAAATGAATGTTGATAGCAGTGCTTTCATTTGAGTCCAAAATGAGTTCTAAATAATAATTTTAAATATAAATTTTTGATCAAAAAAAAACTAAAAGACCATATAATAATATCTGGCTTTCCGATTGCTTTCCATAATTAACATAGCAGTGCTTTCATTTGAGTCCAAACTGAGTTCAAGCAATTTCTTCTCAGGCTTCTACAGTAACCTAGGGAGTCATTTGACAAAAAATTTGTAAATCAATAAGGTAATTATAGTATCCTTGTAGATAAAGCTTAATTTGTATTTAAGATTATGCAAATTTCTGTAAAATTTGATGGACTCATTTTGGACTCAAATAAAAGCTCTGCTTCATTAGCTTTTGAAATTGACCGTGATCAATATATATTTTAATGGCAATTTCCGTTTTAATTCTGAAATTTTAGCATGTTGAGTATGCAACATACTATTGACTTTACATTTTTAACTCCGATAGTTTTTTTTGAATAGTTGTTGAATAAAGCTACAAGTTGGCCTTGCAGCAGTTTGTTTTGAACTTATTAGAAAGTCCAAATGTTTGCAGAATAATGCTTAAGGGAATTTCCAATTTTTGTGAAGTAAATTCGCAATTGTCGTTTTTTTATTAACAATTTTTCTATTTTTTTAAAGTTCAAAGTTAAAATTGTACTTAAATCGGAAACATGCAACAACAAGCGGAACTTTAAACTAATTTTTATTGTTTTTAATAAAATACTGACGTTTGGATATTTTTTCTAGGTAAAAAGAACGAAGAGACCTCTTTGGAAAACTTACATCGCGCTCCACTCTTCACCCTCCATGAAGTCTAATATTCTTTTCTTTCTTGCCTTTTATTTTAAAAATTGTTTTTTAGTGCGATAAAATCACTGACTTACAGAATTGGGATGTTGGCACGTTGGAAAGATTTTCTATATGCAAATGTGAACAGAACGAGTCTGATGACGAAAATTGTAACTTTTATATTTAAATTATTTAAGTTCTCTGTTTACCACCCCAAAATTTATGCTAAAATTAAAATAGTTATTTCTCTTTGATTCAATATTAGATGGCTCGCCATATTTTGTTAGATTTTAGACTATTGTTTGAAGTGTTTATATTTTACGATTTTGTTGCGATTACTGTAGTGGGTTTTGTTTATTATGGTAGATGATTTCTGATAATTACTGCATATAGCCTTTGATTATTACCTTTTTTTACAAAGATGACTTATGTAATGCATTTTATGCTTAGTTTTTAATGAAGCAATTTTTTTAATGAAGTAAATTAATCAAAATGTGTCACAATTTTTAGGTAATTGCTCAAAATCCTCTAAACAAAATATTCCCTCACGCCATAACTTTTCGAAAAAACAACAGGATCAGCCGAATCAACTGTTGAACAGTCGGATTAACACCAATAAAAACTTGCACAGGCGGGGCAAGTCGGCAACGGCGGTCAGTGGTGGCAGTAAAGCGGCGAACATCGCCGCATACACCGACCAACTGCAATGCTACATTACCGGGGACAAAGAAAGAATTGTGCAAGTCGACAAAAAAGGAATTTGCGTGACCCAAATCACCAAGTCGACTTCTCGGGGGAACGTTTATTTCGAAGGATGGCGGCAACGTCAAAGAGCCTTGCACCGACTCTTACAGCGAAGAAAGCGATGATAGTTTTGGTTAGTTTATTCGTTTTTTTTTCCTGTTATAAATTTTTTTTGCTTTTTATTGTAGTTTAAGACTTAAGACTTTTAGACATTTTTTTAAGGTTCAGAGAAAACAGTTCAAATGAGCACCATTTCTCAATAGGTTAACTTTATTAAGAGAAAGTCAGACAGCATGAAAGCTAATGCACACAAGCACTCAAGCAGAAAGATTTAAAGCTGACTTGTAAGCGTTTTAATGAATTAATTACAATTGGAACAGAAAAGAAAAAAGCAGACTTAAAAGAGATTAGTGTAATCCTTAACCACATTATTGCGCCTATAAATGGCCAATAAATGACTTTCCCCAGAAAAATGCTTAATGTTTCTTATTGAAACCAAATTTTTTAAAACCGTATTCTTTTCCATGGCTGATGCAAGCTTTCTCAGAGTGTGCGGACAAATCGACGCAAAATTTCAATAATAAAAATTGGTGTGACGATATTAATTTTTTATAATTTTTAACTTATTACGGTACATCTTGTGATGTTTACTGTATTCATGTCAAAAAATGAGAAGAAAATTATTCCGTTATAGTAATTTTTGAGTTTTATAACATTTTGTCTTTTTCTCTGGGCGCCGGTTTCCGTGAGTGTTTTTGTCTTAGAGCACTTTCTCTTATAAGCTAAAATCCTCATGTCTTGGAAACTTTTGCACCTTTATGTAGTTTAGAGTGGTTTGCCGTCTACCAAAAAACAGTGGTTTTCGGCTTGTTAACACTGTTTTTTCTAAAATTTAGTACCCCCGCAAGCGGTTTATTTTTTAAGTTTTTTTAATTTGTTAGAATAATTTTCAGAAGACGGCGACGACATCAAAGTCGATATTCAAAGAATATCTGAGAATATAGTCCGCGAAATTGAGAAATCTTTGGCAAACGATAGCAGCGGAATGTACAGCAGCACGCTGGCTGAGGGAAGCGCCAACGCTTCTTAGGCACCGAAAAGGTGTTGACCGCCTCCATCAACAAGGACTGCTTTTCAAATTTTTTTGGCTCCGGCTGTCGGAAACTTATAGAAAGCTTAATGAAGAAGACGGTCGAAGGTGGTGGAAGCGGCGGAACTGGCGTCAGTACGAACAGCGGTATGAGCTGTTTCAGTTTTATGAGTTTAATATACATGTATTTGGAGTATTGTTTATAGCGCGGTCAACAATGCTTGAAGAAGACTCGGACGAGTCGTTGTCCGTTGATTCGTCGGTGGGACGTTGTTCTCGCGGACACGATCATCACGACTCTTGTCAGGTAGGGCATTGTCATTATTGTTTTTGCTTGTAAATTTGCTAATAGGTGTTTACAAGGGTTTTATATATATAGATTAGTTTAAGCATGTTATTGACTTATGAGCTATGGTTACAGTAATGTGACTTAAGAGTTAGATTATGTAAGTTATATCCTGCGAAATGTTTAGTTTATTTACCATTTTTTATTAAGCCGAAAAATTGTTATTTAACTTTTTAGAAATGAGCTAATTTAACAGCAGTTGATTTGTTTGTAGAGTGCAAGCAATGTGCCGTATTTTGAGCCAATTTTCTGTAAAAACTAAGGATTAAACTATAAGTGATTGTAGATCTTAACTGATCACCAGTTTTCTTAATTTGCGAAAATGTTTTGGTTTAAAATTGTATTCTTTATTGCAAAGCATTATCGATAAACGTCTCTTCAATTTCAATTGCGGAAGTTTATTTATTGTGATCGATTCGCACAGCCACTTGCAGTTCCGATTGCCTATCCCTTGTTAAATATCAGAGCTTTTTATTTTTATGCAAATATTTTTTGTAGGGTGCTGGCGATGAGTCTAAGGATCGTTTTAGTCGGTGTGATTGCTGTTATTGCACGTATTTGGCCAACGATATGCCGTCTCGACACGAAGGAAGGCGAAATGAAGAAATACGGAAACGTTTAAGAAAGGTTTTAAAACAACGGGAAGAAGTACAAAATACGATATTTTCACATCTTAATTTTATTGATTACATTTTTTTTCAAGAAGTCGAACAATCGAACGACGAATTCTGTTAGCTCGGAGGCACGCGTTTTACCGACCGAAACTTTGGCTTTCACGAGCGTAAGCGAATTTTAATATTTTTTTGGAAGTTTAACAAAATAGTTTGGATATAGACCATTTAGCACCCTGCTAATTACGCCTACGTATTTGCGGGCATACCAATTCGTGTTCTATCAACTTGCGTCCATCTTACTTTTAGCATTTAATTTTGGGCAATGGAGAGAAGAAGGTTGCGAATTGGAAAATGCGCTAATTGGGTTTTTGCGCAATTTTTTTTTCAATTTTTGCAGTAAATTAAGTTTTAGGAACCTTAAGAGCGTCCTATAAATTTTAAATTGTTTACCTATTTGTTGGACAATAGCTTTGATATGGCCCTTTAATTATGAAGATTCCCAGTCGAATCATAAAAATTATGATTTTTTGTTTAGGAAAAAGTGGAAGGCGATTTTGAATACATTGGCGACAAGCCCGTCGACGAAATTCTTGAAATTATCAACTCGAACAAACTTTCCGAAAGCAATCTTCCACCAGCAAAAGCCGCCAAAAAGGCGCGCCAAAAACAACGAAAAATGGTTTCTTTGTTTTTTTTTATTCATTCTGGGCGCGTAATAAAAAAAGTTCAGGATGAAAAGCTAAAGAAAGCGGAAGAGGAACGAGTCCGCAAGGAAAAAGAAAGGCTAGAAAAAGAAATGCGTGAAGAGAAGCTTAGGAAACAGAAGGAGGAAGAGGAGTTAGCAGCGATTGCCGCCGCCACTGCTGAAGCCGCCAAAAAGGAAGAAGTTGGTCTTTTTTTGTCAAGACTGGTCCTATAGACCATAATTATGTTTAAAATTAAAATTTGAAGGAGAGTTTACAATAAAAAAAACCTGTTGCTCGGTCTAATTCATTGTTTTGCGAAAGACCAGTAGGCTTTTTTTTACCGTTGCAAAGACCTACTCCTGGTCTTCGTTTTCAATACAAAAAAAGAAATTTTTTTTTGAAAAATTTAACATAAAAAAATCGGAAGGGAAATTTTCCCAATTGGTTTTTCGTAAAACTTTGGACTAGCAATAAATCTTTTTATTGTATTTTTTTCCCCCAATTTTTTTGCAAATACCAATATTTTGACCAATAAAGACCAGTTCACAGCTCCGGCTGTTCTTATTATATTTTTGTTAAGCTGAGAGCTCATACTTTAGAGAATTTTTCCATTCTTTTTTATTTTTTAGGAATTGCTTATAGTTAAGTTATGGGAAGTCTAAGCGCCCATATATCAAATGTTTATGATTGCAGAACTATGTGACTATATAACTATCGTCTATGTGATTTGCTGTGGCAAAAACTGAAGGCAACCGTTTTTGTTTTCTTATGAGTTGTTCTGCATTATTTACCATTTTTTTATCACTTATTTTTCAGTAATTTCGTTTCAGTAAAAAATTGTTTTGCATTACAATTTTTTTAAGTTTCAACTCAAAATTTATAATGTATAAAATTTTTTTTACAAAATTAAGTTTGTAAGTAATTGAGTTTGCCTTTTGCCCCGGATTTATCTATAAGTTTCATTAATTTTTTTATAGTCTTTTTTTTTACTATCTTTCTTTATTAATAAAAGTGGAATAATCTCGCCACGAAAATTAGTGCAAAAAAATTAAAAATTCTTAAAAAATTTTGACTTTTTATAAATTTAAAAATAAACTGTTTAAAAAGAAATCGTGATACAATTAAATTTGTTTTCAACCAATAAAGAAATATAGCATAAATAAGGAGTATGTATAGTTAAAGTTCACCAATTATTAATAATGAATGCCACGTCTCCAAACATGCTTTTACTCACAATTTTTTTAAGGTGAAAAACAGCCAGAAGAAAGACGCCAAGAACAAAAGCAGGCAAAGAAGGAGGGATGAAAATTCAATCTCTGAAACCGTTGCAGAAATAAAGTCGGAAAAAGAGAACAACAACGTGAAGACGAAAGAAAAGGAAAAGAAGTTGTGCGATGTCGAAAAAAATCAAACAAAAAAGTCAAAATGCCCGCAATCCCACGTCCTCAGCAATCCAAATGATAACAAACTCAACACGCCGGTCATAAAATATGTTCTGTCATCCGACAAAGATACAACGCAACATAGCAAAGCTTTTAGAAATGCGAATGCTGTTATCACAATTGCGTCAACAGGAAATGAGAAACAAAAAGTTAAAGGTAAGCCTCGCAACGATTTGGAAGAGGTGAGACTGGAAACCGGAACTGAATTGAGCAAAAAGGAGAAAAACAGTCGGCTAATGAAGTCATCTGAAAACCAACCGCAAAAGCCCAAGCACGTCGTTAAGGAGATCAAAGGCGCCAAGAAGAAAGATCAACCGACTAAGGCTCAGTGCAAATCCCCGCAACTGGGCCAGAAATCGGAAGTTCTGCTGGCAAAACACGGAACTGTTAATAAAACGTTAAAGAAGTTGCAAGAGCAACAACGCTCGGCGTTGGGAAGTTGCGGTTCTCTTTCCGAGCCAGCGGTTGCGCAAAAGCAGAAGAAAGCGACGTTTAGCCAAGAAATGAAGACGCCTATTGCGCATCGATTCCGTTCCGCAACTGAATCAGCTACCGAAGCGCCGGACACCTCTCTTCAGGTTTTTCTATTTATTTTTTTATGTTAAAATGTTTCAAAAAGCTGTGCGAACTCTTTTTTTGGCACAAATTTTAGTTTGCTCAAAATTTGCAATTTTAAAATGGTAACGGAACTTTTTGTGTGAGCTTTTGGTCTGCTATATGAAGGGTGCAACGAAAATAAATTTGAATTTTTGAATGTCGAAAACGGAGAATCGAAAGATTACAAAATTTTCGAAAAAAATTTTTTTTTAATTTTTAAAAATTTTCAACAGAAAACAATCGCTGGAGGACGTGTTAAAAAAATGAAAAACGAAATCAATAGACTAATCAATTAAAATTTTCGGAAAATTTTGAAAATTACAGAAATCAAAATTTTTTTTTATTTTTAAAATTCAAAAAAAAGTTATATATTACGAATTATATTTTTATACATTACTTCTTTATTACTTAGTTTTAGTATTATTTTCGGTTTTTTTTTGTTTTCAATGAAATGTGGTGAGGTTATTTGTTGAAAATGGCAAAAAGCCCTTGAACGATTAGTCTTTTTCCGTTGAAAATTATATAAAATAATTCAGTAAACCCTACTGCCTTTTATCAATGATCTTGTTTTGTTGGAAAAGTATCATTCAAACTCTTTGCGTTTATCAAACATTTTTTTAGCCAAAACAACAACAAATTTCGCCAAACAATCTTATCCCTTTAAATCCCAAAACATCGTCGTTTTTTGAAGTGTCGCCGGCCTTTACTTGTGCAAGCGCCGTTGTTAAATCCACTCAGAGATCGGACTCGGCTAAGCCTTTTGCGCCGGTTGTTGACGAGGAAATGCAATATTTGCAGCAGCGTGCTGCTTTGATTGCATCGGCAGCGGCAGCTGCCGGCACTCCACTGCCTCCGCTTTCAACTCTCACCACTGAACAACAACAAAAGTATTTTGAGTGGATAAAACAGCTTCAGACGCCATATGCCACAGAGCTTTTGCCCAAACCTCCAGTGTCGCCTTTTGCCTCCGCATTGTCTCTTATAAATGGAAATCAGCAGCTGAGAAGTGAGGTTGCCGCAACAGGAAGATTTTCCAGCCAAGGATCTGCTCCATATTCAGACGTACGAGCGATTGGCAGCTGGTGGCCCAAAGTCGCCGCACAACCGTTTTACAAATCTCTTCCACCGCAAGCCCCTGTGTTAACCGGAATTCAACAACCGCAAATTTCATCTTATGTTTTACCGCCACATGCGCAACAATCTCGTTCTGCGTCGTCTTCTTGCCGCGGAAGCGCAGTCGCTCCTGCCGCTGTTCTTTACCCCACTGGCGCCGCGCTACAATCAGCCAATTCAACCCCTTTGCCATTCTCCTCTTCGTTCGGCTTGTCAACAACGCCGAATGTGGCGAATTTAGGACGGTGCTCGACGACTTTAGTTGATCTTGAAAACGAGCAACAAAAACAGCAACAAGCCTCTCAACAGCAAAAAACTTTTTCTGCTCCGACGGCTGTGCCGGGACCAGGTAATACATTTGAGAGTTTTTTTTAGCGTGATTATCGTTTTTTAGTATGTTAATTTTTGGCTTAGGCTCATAGCTAATATTAAGTTTATGTTCACAGGCATAAGTTTGAGATAATAAGATTTAAGCTTATGTTTACGTTCAAAATTTTGCTGAAGTTTAATGCTATACTTCTGTTTAATTGTCGAACCATGACCATAGTTTTGTTGTGATGAAACATTCGCGTTTTGATTAAATGCCAAAAATACCTTGTTTAATTTTTCATATTTTGAATTTTTAAAGGCAATAACAGAACGGATGTATTTCTCCATGTTGACAAATTTTTGAACTGTAGGCTTTTTGTAATTGCAACTGATAAATAAGAAAAAAATTTTCAATTATCACATGTTGTCTATATAATTTTTAGGCTAACCTTAAAGTTAGCCAGAAAGCCGAAAATTTCGTTTAGCCATTGCCAAAATAGCTTTTAGTTCTTACTTTTGGTCGTCTGCTTCACGATTGTTCTTTTTAGTCAGTCGATTTGGCGCAATAGGCGAAAAACCACCGCAACGTAAAACCTTTAATCAGTACGCAGCATACGATCGCGAGACCAATCACATTCTTGGGCTGTCGCAGTCGCCGCTCAACGCTTCCGTTGTCCTAGGCGGATCTTCTCTGCCAACCAACAATTTAAATGAAATGACAACCATCAGCTCACTAATGGCTTCTTCGTTGTCGGGCAATGCGGCGGCGATGGCAGCTGGAATTACTTCAATAGTCGATAAGCCGATCAATGCCAATTCATTGCAAGCACAACACCAGCCGTCCAACACAATCGACGAAAACGCTTTGGGACAAAAGAGCAAACTCATCAATAATTTGTATGCGTTGCAGAATAGTCAACACGATAGAGGGATCAACGCCGACGATTTGCCTTCTTCTTCTACTAATACGGGAACGAAACCTTTGTTAGTTCTTTTTTATTTTTTTATAAGAGTCGATTAGTAATTTGGAAACAGATTAAGTAGCAAAATGGCCTTTTTATGGACATAACTTTTTCTTTGAGTTTTTTTTATAATCATAAATTTTGGCCAAACATCGTTGAAGGATTATTAAAAATCTCGCTTAAATTTTACATTTTTAGCATTTTGAAATCTAATTCGTTCTTGCCCAAATTTCATTTTTTTAATTGTCCTGCAACAATATTTCGCCATTTTTTTTTGAAGCGGCATTAATTTTATTCTAAAATTACTGTAATTATTATTTTAATTTTTTAACTAAAATTATTTTAATTGTTAACAAAGGCTATTCAGCAATCTGCTTTTTTGTAATTTTTTGATAACTATTAATCGAATTGAAGCATTATTTTTTCATCAAGCCGGAAATGAGATAACTTTATAGCCCGACGTCGTTCGGCTTTTTTTTTTAAGATTAGGGTGAACCAAAAGTTTTCATTTTTTTATTAAACTTTCAACGTTAATAATACAACAATAAGCGAACTTTAAGTTTCAAAGTAAAGGCCATTTAAATCTATGGTTTGAAGCCATTTATTGGCAAGTTGTGCGATTTTGCTGCGATATCACTCTTTGTTCTTAGAGGCGAAAAATTCGCGGAACCCGTTTTTGACCTTGCATATATTATTAAAGCTGCGACCGCGAAGAAAGTGTGCCATTGATCAGAAAAGATGATAGTCGGATGGCGCAAGATCCGGGCTATCCGCTGGGTGCGGAAGAAGTTCAATTGCATCAAGATTTCCGATTTTTTCTTTAGTGTGTCTTGCTGTAGAAGAACACGCTTTGGATTGATCAGAGCGGGATATTTTTTACCGATCGAGTTGGGCGCAATAGATGTTCGACCATTTGGAACCAGTTTGAAGTGAATTGCGCTTTTGAAATTTCACTAAACACACAAGAGTGCCTTTCTTAAGAACCGTTTTGTTACCGGTTCCTCTATTTGCCAGCGATTTAACCACTGATTTTGCTTATCCGGATTGCTGAAATAAACCCATTTATCATCGCAAGTCACTATTCGGCGAATAAAGCGATCGTCACGCGCAATTTCTAGCAGTTTTTTGCAAAGAGATGACACGATTTTGTGTTTGGATTTTCGTCAAATCATGTTGCACTTCGCGGCAACATTTATTAATCTTCTCAAGTGCGTGAAGAACAGCCGATGTTTGATGAATTTCCAATTCAGCGGAGAGACTGCGAGTGCTGGTTTTTGTATTGGCTTCAACTGCGTTACGTAAAGCCTCAGAATCTACGGTAGTTGGTCGATCCTTACGTGGTGCATCTTCGAGCCAAAAATCACCGTTTTTAAATTTTTGGTACCAATATTGCACAATATTGTTGAAGACCTTCCTCTTGGCATATTTTGTTAGCGGCTTCAGTTTCTTTAAAAAGTACACGAATTTTGAATTTTTTAATATTTTTTTAAAAACGAATAATTAACAATAAGTAGCTAAATGCTTAGCTCTATAAAATATGAAAAAGCAGATCAAACGCAATATAATAATATACTATATATATACATACAAAGTCTTTAAAAAATCTTCAAAGTTATATGTATAAAAATAATAGAAAACTTTTGGTTTACCCTAATAGTTTAAATTTTTTCTTACAGAATTCCTGCTTCTATTTGGCAGAACGACGACGACGCCAAGCGCTTCGTCGAGTCGGAGGAGTGTGCAGTCTTCAAATTTTCCGAGTATTAAGCACAGTTGGATGCTCCTGACAATTTTTTGCCCATTTCTCTCCAAATTGTGTGAGCGGTCTATACAGAATATGTTGGAATAAGTTGTTTTATATTTTTGTATTTTAAACAATGTAATTTTGAAAGGACTATTTCGCTGTGAACAGCCAATTTTTTTTTACGAATTTCATTCATTCAATTAAATTTTTGTTATAATTTTGAGCTTTATACAGAAAAATTAGCATGGATGTTAGAAAATTTTTAATTGATCGTAAAGCCTTGTATTTTTAACTTTTTGCAAAAAAAAGCGATGGCTGATAAGATAAGAACTTTTTCACCGGTTTTATTGAACCAAATTTAAATATAATGTTTTGTCGTTTTGGTCTAAAGCCTAAGCTTTCTACCTTTCACTTCACTTCCAATTGTTATTTAGATTTATTTGTTTGACATTTACTTCCACTAAGTTGCGATTCTTCTTTGCGATCATTGTTCCAAAGTCATTTCACTTTTATTGTGCTGCTTGAGGAATTTTTGTTTAGGCTGTTGGCTTTTTCTTTTTGAGGAAAATTGAGTTAATTTTGGGTGAAACTAAAATTTATTTCTTCCAGAGAGAATAGCTACCATTTCTTTCGAAAAGACAAGATCAATTCCGCAAAGAACAACAATTATTTCTTCTGTTATGATTGTAAGATTCCGTAAAAAAACAAACTTTTTCTTCCTGCGTCGATCATAAAAATTTGTTTTTCTTCCGGGCAAATAAATTTTTTTTTCAAATTTTTTTTTATAAGAGCCTCAATCTTTTTCCTTCTGTGTTCCACTCTAATCAAAGAACTTCCAAAAATGTTTTCTTTGGCTTGGGCTGGGCATGTTTGGGGGAAAGGATGAAAAAACTCTATTGTAATTTTTTTTTCTTGTTTTTCTTTATAGGAATTTTGTTTAATGAAATGAAGCAAATTAGAAATAATATAAAATTGTTTTTTATTTTTTTATACATATGATTTCGGTGAATGATAATTTTGATGTGGTATATTTGAATGTATAATAACTGCGAAGAAAATCGCTTTTCTCACAAGTCTTCTGCAACTAAATATGATTTTATTTTTTTCCTTTTAAATTTCTCTTTGTCGCTTGTATTTGGGAAAATTTTTTTGTATATAATTTACATATTTGTGACTTTCTTGATTAAATGCTGATTTCTTTTCTCTTACGTCAGTCAACATGAAAGTAGCGTTGACAATTGAGAGTTTATATTTACGAACCACTGGTGTGGATGAAAAGAACCAATCAAAAATGTTTATTTTTTTTTTATATTTTTTTTAATTTTTTTGTTTCTCTCTCAACCGTTTTTTTTTGTCCAAGATTCCTTAAAAGTTTCCTTAGTACTGTCTTCAATGTTTTGCTGGACTGTCTCTTAATTTGTGATCAAAGCTACTTGCAATCTAGCCGACCAAAGGGCTTGAACCACCTAAAAAATGAGTGATTAGTGTAAGGTAAGGTGCGATTAGGTAAGTATTTGGTAATGAGTTGGTATTACCGTTTGGCTGCCCTCAATTTTTTAAGCGGCCTTTTGCCTTTTACATACTTTTTAATACAAAATTTATAGCAGAATATTCGAAAGAATAAAATTATTTGCGGCTTTTCCCAATCCTTCTTTTTCTTTTCTGTAATAATTTTTTTTGTGGCTCAAGCCAAAGTTGAAGAATTGTAGCCTAATTCTTTGGTGCCGGACCAAATTTGTTTGACATTCTTTCAATAAAAATGCTTTAATGAGTTTGAATTTTGCTTCTATTTGACGCTGTAGCTTCTTTCTCTTTGTCTTCTCATCTGTTAGCCAAGTAATGTTGATCTATTTATTCCTTTGCCCTGTGATTGTTATATTGTCTCTCTATGGCTCCTTCAAGGCCTCGTAAAAAGCAATGAGGCGGAAGTAGAGATCTGTTTTTTTTGTTGTCCTTCATCTTATTTTTTATATTATAAACGGCTTTTTTGAAGGCACAACAACAGATAATAGAAAAAAATATTTTTAATATAGTAAAAAATGGTTTATTTGCCTTGATATTTTTACCTTTATATGTTATGTTTTTCATTTATTGGTTGATTTGATCTGTTTCCGTCTTTTTTTGTTCATTTTTTTTGTAAACACATTGACACACACGTGTTTTTAAGATAATAAAAGAGTATCGAATTTTAATTACTGTCCAGCGGAACCTCATTTTTTTTTTGGCTTGCTCAATTTTGTGCAAAGAACGCTAGTTTATACTTTTATAATTTTTTGGCTTTTTAACAGGCAATAAACAGTTGTTTTAGTTTGAAAATGCAGTGCGACGACATTACCTGGAATATGCTCAACAAGGGGTATTGTTCCCATAAAATTGTGTAAGTTGTTTTTCTTCGGTCTAATATTTTTACTTTTGACGCCACTTTTTTGATCAAAGTGCATTTATTTTTATTCGCTACGGCAAATGTTTGCTGCGATATATTCATTTTTCATGAACAGTAAACTTCGTATTCGATTTTTTGAACAATTTTTTTTTACTTTGTCGATTTTTCAGACAGTTTAAAAAATAATTGCAAAATATCGTTGCAAGACCATTATAATAATATAACACAATTATTTTTATATAAAAAGTATTTTTGTTCCTGTTTTCATTTTTTAAATGGTCCTGCCGCAATTTTTGGCCAAAAGTTTCAATATTTCAGATAACTGTCAGTCAATGTATTTTTCTAATTAAATATTTCGTTCCTTGTTTCTGCATTATTATGATATTTGCGGTCAGAAATACAAATGCAAAGCCATTGTTTAAGTATTAATTATATATCCGGCAAACACTACTTTTTGCTACTTGAACATGAGCCGCAATCGCTGAGTATGACATTAGCTCTTCTTTGCGTAAACGAAGCATCAAGCGTTCCATAGCGGCTTATTGCATATTTTATGGTGAAACATCGACAATCAGTTAAAAAATGTTTAGAGAATTTTTAAGACTATGGACAATTATTAAAAAAAGTGAACAATGGCATAATAAGCAATAATAAACGAGGAAAAAAATTGTTCCAAAGGTTTTGAGCTATGAAATTTTTAACACTTAATGAAAGAGCTGTTCTAAGATATCTAATATCTAACCAACAACAAATCCATATGTACCACCTGATAGAGCATTAAAAACTGCACAACAAACTTAAAAACTTAGACCTTTGGTTAAATTTTTCAAGAGTTATGAAACGTTGACCAAAAAACTCAAAATCGTTCTAGGAGTTTTGAGCGTAATTGTATATAGCTGAATTAATGAATTTGGTAATTAGGACCAAACCCCAAAAGTTTTGCCGCAACGAATACAATCTGACTGGTCTGTGCAATCGGGCGTCCTGCCCGTTAGCCAACAGCCAATACGCGACAGTGCGCGAGGAGAAAGGCGTGTGCTACTTGTACATGAAGGAGGTGGAGCGCAGTCATTTCCCCAACCGGCTGTGGGAAAAAGTGAAACTGGACAGAAATATGACAAAGGCCGTTCAACAGATCAGCGACAATCTTTTGCATTGGAGCGAGTACGTCAGACACAAGTGCAAGGCGCGTCTTGTCCGCATTCACCAATACCTAATTCGCATGCGCAAGTTAAAGCTGAAGAACAGGTTTGCTAATTATTTTCGTTTTGTTAATGTATAAGGAGCGCAAAGTCTTGCTGTCTGACGTCGCAAAAGGCCAAGTCTCGGACACTTTTTCTCATATGCTTTTAAAATTGGTTACAAAACAAGTTTAGTCCCAGAGACAACTCGTCAAACGAAATTTATTGTGAGATGCTTTGTCTAAGATTAAATCAATTTTTGTAACATTTCTATGACTAAGCATATGACTCAAACGCTCTGGGACATAATGGCTCATAAAATTGTTTTTTTTTTTAACCTTTTTTTTACCAAATTTTGAGAAACTTTTACTCTCAGACAGCTATTTTCTTAGACATCTGCCTGAGAAATTGTGGCCTAGAGACAGTTAACTGTAGACAACTATGTCTCAGATATTCGATCTTGGAAATTGAATGAGAAAGACTTTCTGTCTCTGAGATATTTTTTCTTTATAGTCTGAGCACAAAGTTTTGCATGTTTAATGTTTTTTTAGACAAGCAAAGGTCGTCACAGTCCCACGCAAGGTTGAGCGACGCGAGGCGCGCCGTGAAGAGAAGGCCCTGATTGCGGCGAAGCTTGATAACGCGATTGAGAAAGAGTTGTTGAACCGATTGAAACAGGGGACGTACGGCGAGATTTACAACTTCAACCAGAAAGTCTTTGAAAAGGTTATGGACGAGCGTGAGGACGAGGAAGAGGTGGAATACGAGTACGAAAATGAGATGGATGACGATGAGGTAATTTGTTTTCTGGCTATGCAGCCCGTAGGTTTCAATTTGTAAAACATTGTTTGAACTTTTTTTACTTTATCTTAGTAACTTAGTAACCGCAACTTGCTACAAATTTTTCTGTGCCAAAACCAATCTGATCCCAAAGAGTGCAACAAATTTCGAAATTTTTTTAAATTTTTAGAAAAGCAAATTTATTTTTTGCTCATGCTGTGCGTTCTAATAGCTTATTTTATTGTTTGCTCAAGGGACCACAAAAATAAATAAATGGTTTGTGTGTACACATTAAATGTTTATAATATAACAGATTTCAGTTAAAAATTTGCAAAAAAAAAAGTCGTGGAAATAGCGCCAAAAGGTGCTGTGCCGTTATTGTTAATCAAATAACTTTTTGAATAGAATAGAATTTTGACTTTAGATGACCTCGTAGACTCAGTCAATTTTCTGTTGTTCATTTATCACAATTTCAGGACAAAACCTACGAGAGACAATTTGTTGCGGACTTTGCCGAGTCGGAGGATGAGGGAGAAATCGAAGAAGCCTATTAAAAAAACAAACTTTGCCTCTGCTGTTCTTTGTTATTGTTTTTTGTTTACATTGTTTATAAAATGTTTTCTAAAAATCTCAAAAAACAAATTACATTCCAACTGTCACTCCATATTTAATACTTATATATACCGGCCAATCCATAACTTTGATATCACTTGCCGCCAACCAATTTTTCGTGCTTTGACTTCGATGTGGCGGAGCTCCATCTTGTTGAAAAACAAAATTTTTGTCATCAAGATTTTCGACATGCGGAATAAGGACAGTTGCTAACACTTTTTTATATTCTTTCGAGTTCATTCGACCTAAGACAAAAGCAAGGCGCAACTTATTGTTTCTATGAAAAGCGCCCCAAACCATAAGTCCACCATTTCCAAAATTTCGAAAAAACGCAACTTTTCCTTTCTTAAGTAATGCCAGTAGTCTCCGAAGCTGTCAGGCCCATTCAAATTAAAGTTCTTTTCATCACTCCAGATGATCTGAAAGTTTTTTTTCAAATTTATCAAAGAGATAAAAATCACAAAAAAAGCAATAAGAATTACCTTTGCCCAGTCCGTATTCATGTTGACTCGCGCAAATTGAAGCCGTTTTTCTTTATGCACTTGTGTCAAGCTTTAGCTTGTCTGGCACGAACATTGTGAGGACAACGTGAAATGACGTTTCTTGTGGTTCTTGGAGTGACATTTAACTGAAGATCTTCTGTTATTTGCCTGCTTCCTTTTATTAAATGAAATTCCTTTTATTTAATGAATTCTGAGATAACCTTTAAACACATACAATTATTATTTTCTGTGTCTCAAATTTCAAATCAAACAAAAAAAAGTGAAAAGCGAGCGGCAGTAAAAATAAAAAGCATAATTATAATAAATATATTTATAATCTTAATAATTTGAATGAGCACTCAAATAACTTACTATCTATTTCTCCAGAAAAAAAATTAATTGGCCGACAACAAAATAATAGAAAATTTTTTTGTGCAGAGCACTTTAAAAACGAGGTCTCGCACAACGAGACCGCTGCCCTAACATACGCAAAAATAGTATTAATACACAATTACAAAAAATAGAAAGTGAATAGTTGAAGCGTTTTATAGCGCAATGTTGCCGTATTCCACCCAATGGTAATGGGACTTTTCGAAAAGCAAACTCTATTAGATGTCGGACTTTTTGAAAAAAAACGTTATGATTTTTTTTTCAAATATTTTGTTTTGTATAAAAAATTAAATTTTGGTAAATTGATTTATATTGTTTCGCTGGATACTGTAAGTAATTGACGACAACACTAATTGCTATAGACAATAATAAACTCAAAATACATGCAACAAAAATTGTGAATTATATGCAAAAAAACATCTAATGAATGTTCGTCTTGTTGTACAAAAACCAATTAGGGAAATCGAAACTTTGACTGTATAAATAGCAATCAGAATCAACAAATCGATCAAAAGTAACAATGAAACAAAAAAGATAAGCTCGATACAAAAAATTCTTTGAATCAAGAAAAAAACGAAGTTAAGTGGCCTTAAACCTTAATTTTTAACTCCCTACATCCTATCCAATTTTCGGCATTCGGACAAAAAACACAAGCGGTGAAAGAACAAAAAAGTGCAATCCAAAGACATAATGTACCATATTTAAGATTAAAAATTATCGCTGCAATAACTTTACAACTTTAATTCTGTGCGCCTTTTTGTCCGGCGTCATTCCGTTCTGTGGTCCCGTTGGCCAATCTTACTACTTTTTCAAAAAAAAACTTAAAATAGATTTGCAAAACGCGTTTAAAACTTTTGCCAGCTTGACTTCCCCAAAACCAACTCACCCTTTTTTCCTTCCCAATTTATTGAAATCAAACACAAAAAAGAATGACGAACAACATTATTATACATATGTTTGATAAAAAGAGATCAAACCTCTGAACTTGAACAATAATTAAAAAATTTAACAAATGACACAAAAAATTGAAAAAAGAAATCGTCTTGGACTTTCTAAAAACCACAATTATTTAAATGTTCCCTTCAAAAGTCTTTCCGTCAAATTAAAAAAGTCGAAAAAAATTAAAAAGAAAAAATGGCACCGGTAAAACGGAAGAAGTTTTATTTTTCTTAGTTGCTGTAAAAGAAAAGTCAAACAACCTTGAGGGGGTTTTAGGACAATTGATTACAAAGGATCTAGGACTTTAAGCCCAAGGACACAATATATAAATCAAAATGTCTCTGACTAACAAAATATCCCCATTCAGCTCATTGCAAAAAAAATCCGACAGTAATGTTTTCAGTCTGTCACATCAAATAAAGCTGAACAAATAGTCTCAAACTTAACGCCAAAGGACAAAGCAAGCCGTACGTATGCGCCTTCACGGGGAAAAAGTTTACAACGAGCTAAAACAAATAAGCAATAACTAACGATAAGCGCGTCAAATAGCCCCATTGTATGTTAAAAAAAAACCAACTATGAGCAAAAAAAGTCCGGTGTTCAATAGTCTGGCGTCGAAAAGACAACTTTCACATGGGAATCCGGAAAAGTTGTTTACTGCATTAAAGAAACAAAATCAGAAATCAAATATAAATTAACGCAAAAATTAATCTTAAAGTCTCTTGCCAAACCGTATCACAAGGAATGAACAAACGCAAAACAGATTATATTACTGTGTGCGTAATGAACAGTAATGATTCTACACAGTAACTGTATTATGACGCTAACGGGGGAAAAATATTTATTTTTCGGCCTAAAATTTGGCTCAAAGTTCCTCGACCTAAAAAGTCCCGGCCAAGAGTTTGTAACAAAAACAGGGAACGGAAAAGTCCAATTCGAGAATATATACCGCAGCAAATAAAATTTTTTTTTAGATATTTCAAACTGAAAGCCCAATTCCGTCTTCATATTTTTTTTTCATAAAATGTGCCTAAGACGATTTCCCAATTGTTCAATTACACTTATCTTAAGTTTAAGCTAAATATATTTTTTCTTTTAATTCCTCTAACCCTTTTTAAGTTCCATTTAAGAAGAATATCGAATCAAATTACATTAAAAAAAAGAAATTTGCAAATTGTATTGCTGATCAGGCACTGCAATTCGCCGAAATCCAAGTGAGACCCTCATAGAGCCCGTCGCCCATTGTCGCGCACGACGGCTGCACATACCAGTTGCGGTCGCGAAGCCTTAGCAGGCCGAGTTTATCCTGTATCTCATTGGGCTTCATTGCTAAAAAAAAGTAATTAAACAATTGAGCTGAGAAATGCTTAAGGAGTTGTATTACTTTTAGATTAACCTAAGGCCGACGCTTAGGCTTAGGCAATATGTTTAATTTTGATTCATTCTGCTACAATGAAGCTTAATTCTTCAAGAATATTCCAATATTCAAAGTATTTCAAATAATTATATAAGCCAAAAAATATAAAATATTTATAAAATTGTATTGCAATAGACAAAAAATGCAGCGAACTCTCTACACGCTTTTCCTGACTTGTCAAAAAAAATTTTTTTAAGACGATAAGGCTAAACATAAGTTAAAAAAACTATAATCAAAAGCTCATTGTAAAACTCGCACCAAAAAGTCTAAAGTTGCCAAATTATAAAAATAAAAACGCGTTACAGCCGACTTGCAGACAAAAAGTAGCCGGACAAAAAAAAGCTAAAAAAATATACAAAATATAAAATTATTACAATGGTGTAAATTTTTCCAATTATAAAAAAGTAAATAAAGTCTAATGTAACTTAAATCCAAAAAAAAGAAGTTTTTAAATTATTTTGACGACGTTTTAACTCATGGCTTTTGAAACATAAAGTTTTATATATATAAAAATTTTCTTGTTCTCCTTTTAGTTTTTTGAAAAAATAAATTTGTTCTTTGCATTTTACCATCCTTTTTCCGCAAAATAAGGACAAAATCTTATTCCTGGTATAACGGTATGAATTTTTTCAATTATCAAAAAAGATATGACACATTGTGCAATGTTTTTTAGCCTTAAAGTTGTCTTGCAAAAAAATACCAATGTAATAATTTAAATTGTTCAACAATCCATCTTTTTGGTGGCTTCTCCACATCATAAAAGAAATCTATTATAAAAGAAACGCTTAAAACCTAAAGCAAAGTAAAATTAAACCTCCGGGTAAGTCCTGTTTATTTGCAAAGACGAGAATGATGGCGTCCTTCATCTCACGATCGTTTATTATTCTGTGCAATTCCTGACGGGCTTCGTCGACGCGGTCCCGATCTGCCGCGTCTAACACAAATATCAACGCTTGGGTGCCAGTGTAGTAATGCCGCCAAAGTGGTCGAATTTTATCCTGTCCTCCGACATCCTGCAACAAAATTGCTTTAAAACGGCAAATTTTGTGAGAAAAATTGACTCACCCAAACATTAAATTTAATATTTTTGTATTTCACTGTTTCCACATTGAAACCGACGGTTGGTATAGACTTGATTGACTGACCCAACTTTAACCTGTACAATATACCTAAAAAAGCCAATGTAGTAACGCAAATTTAAATATTGTTGGAAATTATGGATGGAATGAAAAAAACAAAAAAGCAATTAGAAGAGAAAAAGAAAGAGGAAGGTGGAGCGGAATGGAAGAAGGGAAAGTGGAAAGAAGAGAAGGAATAAAAAATGAAAAAAAGGTTGAAAAAAATAATGAGGAAAAAAATAAAAAAAATAAAAACAAACTGAAGTAATTTTATATAAAAAGATGTAAGAGGAAGAGAAGAAAACGGGTAGAAAAAATAAGAGAATAAACAAAGGGAAAAGTACAAAGAAAGTAAGAAGAAAAACTGAGCAAAGAAAAAATCCAAACATCTATCAAAAACAAAGCAAAACAAAAACTGTAAAAAAAAATACTCGTTTTTTCCCGCAGCGTCCAATCCAAGCATCAAAATTCTCATCTCCTTTTTGCCAAAAATTTTTGACAAAAGTTTTCCCATTTCTCCAATCAAAGCGCTCTCGTCCAAATACCAAAGGAAGAAATCAGTTTGTGCGCTGTTCCCAAGGAAAATCAGACTTAAAATTTAAGAAAATCGCCAATTTCCTTTTTTTTAAACCCAATGAATACTCTGAAATAAAACGACGTAAAAGAGCGTCAGAATATAAAATGTAAAATCAATAGAACGCAAATAATATACCAGAATCTTCTCAATCAAAATCTGTCTTTAACGGGTGTGGCAGAAGAATATGGTACTCTCCTACTGTAAAACATAGATATCAACGGCTCCGGCGTCAGCAAGTTAACCAAGATTTTTGCATATATAGCTTGGAAAAGGAAACTCTGGGATTATGGGAATAAAAGCTCCAGTGTTTTTTAATAAATCAGCAAAGCTTTGTAGCTTAAAAAAATCTGCGATGCAATAAACATCAAATTAAAACTCGTGAGTTATGGTAATCAGCGCATTCATCTGAGCCCAAAATTCGTCCAGGCTGTTTTACATCAATGTGTGTTTTTTTGTTGATTAAAAGACAAAAGCTTTTCTTGATTTAGTATTGTCCAACGATAAAAGTGTCTCTGATAACAAAAACCAAACAAAAGCAAAAAAAATGCAAACATCTATTCAATAATCTATAATTTAACAAAAAAAACAATTTTAAGATCGGTTTTTCAAAGTATGAGTCACCTATCTAATCTTCCACTGAAACGAACAATTGCATCACATTTCCATTCCGCTTGGACGTAAAAAAAAAAATTGCAACACAAAAAAATAATAAAAAAATTTCTTTTATTAACGCTTTTGTGTGTCATTTTTGGTTTGCCAAAAAAAAATTTTAACACAAAAAAAAAGAATGGCCGGACATGCACCACATCGCAAGTATTTTAAGCGTTTCAAAAGCTGATTAAAATTGCGCATTTATAATAGTGCTTCAAAGGATTAAAAGAATGAAAATTATGCGTTGGCAGATAAAATTTACCAAAAAAAATTTGCATAAAAAAGTAAAAAGTTGAAAAAGAAAAAATGTTCTTTCAGTTTATTTGTTAAACAACGAAAATTTTAACTGATGGGAGAATACAAGATCTAAAAAATTGGAAAACTGTAATAAGAAATAAAAAAAATTCAAATTCGATGTTAGACAGCAATACTTAATTAATTCAATAATTGAATGAAAGTTGACCGTTAATTTTGACGCTCAAAAATTTGAAAGGTTTAAGGTAAGAAAGACCTTTCTTGAAGCTTGAGTGCATCCCTAGACAACATACACCTAGCGGATTTGCTAATCCGACGCTTAGCCCACACAGATTCACGCCTGGGACACACTAAACTGTGCCTATCAACCACTCAGACGCTTAGCCTATGTTTATGCAAAGCCAAGATATTGTTCCCCGTTGTTTAGCCTCTGACGATTCAACCCCGTCTACTCATCAAACAGCCGCTTCTTGCCAGCCAAATAGACACAAAATTTTTTGGTCGGAGTCATCGTAGTCTTTACTCATTGATTCAAATGAAGCATAGATGTGCAGCAACATCTAAGAGAATACTCGAATATCCAACCAATCAGTCAACTAGATATCTGTCTGTAGGCCCAGTAAAAAAAACTCCGGCAAAAATATCTATTGCGCAACCATTAATATTAAATATGGCTTCAAAATTTATTAAAAAATTGAAACAAAGTAAAAGGAATAATCTCCTCAGTTAGGCGGCTGCTAACGGGGTTGTTTGCGCATCCAGTTGCTTGTGCCACAGCGCCCCATAAAGAGATTTTTCTTCAGAAATTGTTGAATTTCTGACGAAATCAATACGACAAATCAGTTTTAAATTTTTTTTTAAAGCCAAACTTGAACTTCCGTTTTTTTGGCGTTCTGCTTACGAAAAATTTGAGTTTTTATTTTTTTTTGGTTTTTGCAAACACAACATTTTTTTTCTTTTTTGTGGAATTCTACTTCTGGAAGTTAAAGTTTTTGTCTGATTTAGTCGGAGACGCAGTTAGCCCAACAAAGTTATGGTACGTTAACAACATTTGTGTTAATTATTTTAGCTATTTTTGCAGGTTTTTCTTCATATTTTTTGAATGTTTTTATTAGAGGCTATTCATTTTTTTTCTCCAAAACTCTTTTGACTTATGCCTCATAGCATGCTAAACCTTTTATTGCATTAAATTTCATTCACGAGAAATGCGTTGAGTTTTTTTGGATTTATTGACTGTAAATTGGCGTTCTGGTGAAAATACGAAGGCTATGTGCTCATTTTCTCAGTTTAAAATTTTACTTGTACTTATAAAGGGTGCATGTTCTTATTATAATCTTGACTCAATACCGCAAAACAAAACGACGCGGATACTTGTTTTTGTTTTGGACAAGAGGACTATTTGTTCGGCAAACTTTTTGCCGCTCGGACTATTGACGGATTTTTAAAAAAAAACTATTACCGTTTTATATTTTTTAACAGTACAATTCTAATAATCATATATTAAGTGTAAAATGAAGTTGGATCAACTTATTCATTAACAAAAATTTGGCACAAAGTCTGCCGTCAAAAGTGTTGCTATACAGAGAATTGGTTTGGTGTCGGACACATAAAAAAAAGTTCTGACACACAATGTCCGTTTTAAACGGATAAACGTGCAAAGACCAGAAAATTTCTGAATCAAAGGCTTTGTTTTTTTCTAAATATTTTATGTGTATATTAAATTCAACTATTGTTGATTCTACGCTTATTGGATGAAATTTTTGAATAGTGAAAATTCAAATTTTAGTTTTAAAATTTTTTTTTAAACAGAATTTGAACTTGCCATATCTCACCGCGACAAACGGATACACAATTGTCCACTTTTTCAACTTTTTTAAACCTTATCCGCCTCTGTGTATTTTCGATACAAATCCATTTTCCTGTTGCTATACATTTTCCTAATTGAGTAATCTCAAAATTTGTAAAATATTTAATTTGTTACACTATTTAGGTGTCCTTGTCGTCTAAAGTCGAGACTGGTCATCGTGACATTGTTGTAAGCTCAATTTTGTTCTTCCATTTCAGACTTTTTCAAAAACAAATTTAATTTAGCATGACGCACAAATCAACTATTATGGGACACGTCTTGCGACATGCTCTAGCGATCATCTCGTAAAGATTTTTGAAATCAAATCGAACGGTCAAAGTTTTCCAATGGCCGAGTTGACGGGACACGACGGTTTGTTATGAATTTTTGGAGCAGGCTGTTACGAATACTTTTCTTTGGTTTAGGCCCGGTTTGGCAGGTGAATTGGGCGCATCCGAGGTACGACAACGTTTTGGCTTCGTGCTCACATGACAGGTTCTATTTTTTATTATTTATTTTTTACTAAGTTTGCAGGTAGGTTTTGCGTTTACTTAAGAGTCAGTGTTTATGTATTTCTTTTGGTTTAATGACTTTTGCTAGTACGGCATTTTCCCCATAGGATTTTTTCTGGAATTTAAACAAAAATATCTATTTTTAGTTTGATGAGTATTATTACATAAAAAGAGATGCATTTAATTCATTGTTTATGATATCTGTGCCTTTATAGCATATGTGAAACATACATCTAAACAGAAAACACTTTTGGTTTTGCTAATTCAAAAAATATTTGGTTACAACGAAATATTAACAATGAGATTTGAACTTTCAAAACTAATAAAAAAAAAGACGGACCGTGCATTACACTAGGCTGTAAGGCAGTTAATTTGGGTTAGATGCGTTTTATTTGTATCGCAGATCGCAGATCAGTATCGCAGATTTATTATGTGGACGGGCGGATACCATTTAATAAAATATTAACAGTTCATTTTCAATTGAGAATTTAAAGGGCTTTTGAATGATATATCAAAGTTCCATCGCACCCCTGGTGCCTTCGCCATGTCAGCTATAAAACTTTTACGACCCTCTCTAAAACGGCTTTTGCCAATTCCATATTTTTAACGCACAAAATTTTTTCCTTTTATAAATCCAACTTTTATAAAACATAAAATTTTTGATTAAATAATTTAACGTTTTAGAAAAGCAATTGTTTGGAAAGAAGTGAACGGCAAATGGCAAAAGTCTTACGAGTATAATCAACACGACGCCAGCGTCAATTCGATTAGTTGGGCGCCCTACGAGTACGGCCTCATTTTTGCGTGCTGTTCGACGGACTGTGCCATATCGGTGATTCAATTTATGGGCGACGTTTGGAAGCCGATCAAAATTTCGAAGGCGCATGAAGAGGTAATTTTTATTATTTTAAAGTTAAAACATATTATTGGTTGCGTCCAAAATATCTAAGTAATATTGTATTTCACTTTTTTCAGGCCTTTTCAACTATTTTATGAACTGTTGAATTAGGATAGTATATTGCAGCAGTTATCAAGGAGGAAAATGTTCCTGTAGGTGGGGAGTTTCTGATCATATTTGAGAAGGACTTGTATGTTCTGATTTGTTTATGCAGTAAAAGTCAAAGCTTTAAGTTTTTTTTTGGCTTATAAATGTTTGGCGTCAAATGCTTTATTTTTGAATGAATCGAGTCTTTTTTCTACTCCCACTAGCCATTAACCACACGACTTTTGCATATTATAAGATGTTCAACTTTAAAATTGAATTTAGGGATGCAACGCTGTGTCGTGGGCGCCAGCCAAACGCACCGAGTCAATTGTCAACCCAACCGAACACATTGACACAAAACGAATGGTCTCGGGCGGAAACGACCGTTTGGTCAAAATTTGGAAGTTGGTTTCAATTTTTTTTTACATATTTTTAAACTTTCTTGTGTCTTTGTGTTTAGAGAAGAGACGCCAGACAATTGGGTGTTGGAAACCGAGTTGGAAGGACACGAAGATTGGGTGCGCGACGTCGCCTGGGCGCCGTCTGAGTCACAGCAGTTGAGTACAATTGCGTCTTGCGGAATGGTGAGAGCTTTGTATTTTTTTAAAGAATGCCTTCATTAATTAAATTTTAGGACGGGCGAGTAATTATTTGGCGTTGCACCAATTTAGAGGAGAAAAAGTGGACAAGCCGAATCCTGAAAAAGTATGATGAGGTGCTTTGGCACGTCAGTTGGTCGCTTTGCGCTACCGTGTTGGCGGTGAGCGGCGCGGATAATAAGGTAATTTTTTTGGCATATATGCTGCGTTCGTCGAACGATTGACTTTTGTGGTTGACTAAAAACGTTGTGAAGTGTGCACAAAAGGACGCCGTACAATTAAACAGAAATATTATTGGATTTAAAATGTGATTTAGTTCCAGTCATCCTAAATAATGAATCTGTTTCAAATTAGCTTAATATTACATGGTCAGTCATTTTTGGATATGCAGACCGAAAGACAAGCAGACAAATAAACGACAAATAAAGTTCGAAAACCAAAATTTATTGCATGGACATTATTTTTGTAATAATTTTAAGCGCAAATACGAAATTTCCAAATGTACCGTAGTTAACATACCCCGTCTTTTTCTTTTCTTTGTCTAACCTTTTTTGTTGGACGTCTTTTGGTCTGCGTCTTTGTGCTTAAGCGCCATTTTTATATAGTGAACATTTTGATAAAACTATTGCATCGCCGCACAGAAAAAAACTCCGGTTTCTAGTTATGCTTATGTCGGCTCTCGATATCTCTCCCTTCTGCATTCCTGCTACGTTCACATTGAACACTTTTTTTTGCGTTTAAGATTTTGTTTCTACAAATTGCGATTGAAATTTTAAGTTTTGCGTTTCAATGCAAAAAAGCGTTAAAAAATCAAAAAACATTTTGAACGCCAAAAAAGTTCAATGTATTCTTTGCTCTAAACTTGCTCGTAACTAACGTTTGAATTTTATTTTTAGATTAACCTTTTCCAAGAACGTCTGCCGAATCAATGGATGCGAATTTCGGAGCCGGAAGAGGACAAATAACGGCAGAAAAAAAAAGAAAAATGGACTCGTTTTTAAACATTCTGTTTGTTAAAACTTTTTCTTGTAAATTTTTATTTGTGGGAGAAATTTTGTTTTAATTATTTCGTTTGGAAATTTTTTAAATTTTATTTTGGTAGGGTATATTATTGACTTTCTAAGTGTAAAAATGCCTAAAAATGATTTTGGAATACTAACCTTATATTAAACGAGGAAAAGAGAAATAAAAATAGTTATCAACACAGAAATAGGTTGGCATTAAAGTGAATTTTTCGTCGATTAAAATTTACGGTTCGGCGAAGAATTTGATGTTTTGTCAGATCCGGTTGAGTCATTTATTCAAATAAAACCAACGTGCGTAATTTTGTTATCAATTTTTCTGAGGAGGTACCCATTTTGGTAAACAGGCTTTTAAAATGTCTAATTTGCAAACAAATTGAAAAAGAATTTCGCAGGAAATTTATGTTTAGCGTAACCGGTAAGCCTAAATCAAGGTTTGGCGTTGACACCCCCTAAATTTGTATTTAAAGTTGGATTGCAATTTGAGAAGGTTAACAAACTATCAATCATTGCCAATACTCTAATAATTTTTAGTTTTTATATTATGGCTGCGCATTAAAATTTTTACCTGTCGATTTCGTGCCCAAAAATGTTCTTCTTACTTGAGCTTGATTTAGCTTTGTTTTTTAAGCTCTCACAGTTTTGGAAATAGAAATGAGTTTACTGACAGATTATTGATTTTCAAATTTAGGAAAAATGTTTATTAAAGACGCCATAAACATGGGACGGCTCCGTTGAATTGTTTTTTGTTTCCACTTATTGTTTTTTAATTTATTTATTGGCAAGTAAAAACAATTATACACTATAAGTTTGACGTTCATAAACCTCACTGAGCACCGTCGCTTTGAGTCGCTGTAAGCGGGAGGCATTCAGTTTGGGTTGAATTGTCGACACCCAAGATTCATCGGAAATGTTCAAGTTGAGCGAGTCGAATGCCATTGAAATTACTAACACGGCAATGGTCTTGGGCCGGTGGTCGGCAATAATTTGTGGTTCGACATACAAATCTTGTAAACACATTGCAGCTACTTGGTCAATATCCGGATTTTCTTCAAAATTGGTGGGATACCAATCTCGTAGAATCGACAGCATTATGATCACATGCTAAAGTTATATAGCAGACCAAATGTTTGCGGTTAGAATATTACATTGCAAATCGGAATTTTGCAAGTTATACAGTAAAATAACATCGTAACATTTTTGTGCTATTTCGTTACCATTCACTACAATTTAAGAAATTTTTCCTAGGGTGAAATAGTCTCTGAGGGCACCATCTAGGCCATAGCAGATTTTGTAAACATGAATTTCTTTCTTTGATCATAGCTCCAATATATCTTTAGGAGATTTTGTTACGACAATTTTATAAAATAGAAAAAAATGATTTTGTAACAATGTTGAATATGTTCGGTGAAATTTCCCAAGAGATATTGAAGAGATGTTGAGATCTCCTGGAGATGTTCCAAAGAAATCAAAAATTTTAGACTGCCAAAAATTTTCGGATATAAACGATTTTTTTAGAATAAAACGTATAAAAACGGGCTTACAAAAGTACACAAAATGGAGTACAAATTCACGTAGACCCTAAGAGAGGCCGACTTGACCCCGAGTTGTTATAATTCTGCGGTTATTTAAGTTATAAAAAAAACGAAAAAAAAATTCCGACTAACCCTGTGCGGCTGTTCAAAGTTGAGTTTAAAGCGCAGAAAACGCAGGACGACCAGTTCCATTTCCAGTAGGCTTTCGCGTAGCGAATACAACAACTCCCCAATTTCTAGTAGAGGCGCTGTTGGATGCAAAACACTCAAAAACATTTTTATGACTCAATCATCTTCAAAGTTCGGACAGAAATTAGAGAACAAACCAATGAGAAATGTTAACGACGTCCCGCACCGAAACCGCCAAATCGTTCGTAATTTTGCCGGCCAACAAAAAACAGGAAGTTGTCATTGTCTAAACAAATTGTGCGGTGGAAAAGCTGTAATGTTTAAAAAATTACGTAGGCGCACAGTTCCTCGGGGAATCCATTTTTTAAAACTTTGTAGGAGTAAATTGTAGCGTTTGCGATAGTCTCACTTTTGGCTCCCAACCGTATTCCTAAAAAAGTATTTTTAAAAATAAACTAAAATAAATACAGATAACATGGCTTTGAAATGTCTGTCTATTCATAGAACCCACTAGTTGTAGAGAAGTTTTTGCTTTGTTTTAAGAAAACATAACCCTTTAGTGGTTAAAATTGATTTAAAAAATGTCTCCTGTTATTATAGGACTACCGTATGGTACTAAAGAAAAAAAAGTAGTAAGGCTTTCGTTGTAGGACGCTTGATCGCCGTTATGAAAAAGAATCAATTAATCTTTTTAAAATCGTATGATTACAAATAACAAAAGACTAACTTCAATCATTCCACGAGAACTTTGTGTAGGTCCAACACCAAGCCTTAATATTCGCAAAAACAATCGAAGTCAATTAACTAAAACAAATCCCCAAATGAAATCACTGCTTATTACTCACCCACTTCGATGACAAACTCGAACAATTTGCGCTGACCTATTCTATCGTCGGCCTTGACTTTTGTTCTCTTTTCAACAACTAAGTTTTCCTCTTTCTGACGATTCGTCGACATACCTTTTTTAAAAAAGAAAGAATAAAATTGACATGTACAAAATTAACATAAAAATTAGTGGCCAACGGGCAATTCCACCCTCCGATTAACAAAAGATTAATACAGCTGTTGTTTTATTCATATTACAATCAAAAAAAGACCTGGGCTCAACAAAAAATTTCTTATTTTGAACTAAATTTATATCGATAAAAAAATTGGTGGATCCTATCGAGAAACAATTCCGAAAACTATTCAGAATCGGTAAACAAAAAAATTAAACGTTAATAGATGAGGCGAACAGTCATGGGTAATGCTTCATAAACCTTAACGTTTTCATGTACTATTTTTCTGCCTCTGACTTTAGACAACTTGAAAATAGCTTTGGAAACAGAGGAATAATGAACCATCACCCATCTCAAATCGCAAAGTTTCCAATCGATTACAACTGGGGTAACTGAACTCATTTCGGATTATTTTTTAATATCGAATCGAAAATAAAATCGGTAAAAAAACAAACGTACAATACAAATTAAAACCTACAAACTTTGACTAAGGACCGGTCGTTACATCATAAAAAAACAAAAATCAACCTTCTCACAAGTGTTATTGAATAATAACAAAAAAAATATCTGTCGGATAAAAGCCATCAAACCTTCAAAATAATTGACTCGGAGAGAACCATTTTTTATTAAACAAAAAATTTATAAAAAAAAATCATATAGTTACATTGAAAACAATAATAAACATTCACACCTATTTCAAGTTGTTAAAAAGGACGACCTAATCAGGGCTGTGCTGGTCGAAAAGACGAAAGCATAGCTATTGGGAAAAGATCAAAGTGTAGGGCATTATTAATAAATGTGAAAAATATCGTCCAAAAATTAAGTCTCAATAACTCGTATGTTATGCGTTCGAAAAAAAAAGTCCAAATAACGCCTTGAAACTATTTTTAAAGTCGAATTAACCAGCCAATATGAGAAATTTCGATCAAATAATAACAATAATTACAAAAAGTTGGACTAAAATGAAACAAGTAAAATGCTGGAAACAAATAATGCAAGCAGTTTGGTTTAAAGACAATCCTTTGCCACTTAAGTTCTATAGTAAAAACATTCGATAAATTTCCCATCTTTCGATTATAAGCCTAGAATAAAGGCATTTCATTCCTCAACAAAAGTCTTTTAAGACAAAATGAAAGCTCAAAAACCTATAAAAATTGAGCTATTCCAACAAAAACGATATAACGTCGTCGTTGACCAAATCCAGTTGACTCAAAGAGCAGTCCTTGGTGCGCTTTAGTCTTTCGGGGAGTAGGCTTTTTCGCCGCAGCTCAACCGCCTCAATGTCGTCGGGGTCGAAGTCAAGCAGTTTGGACGCAATCCCTACAATTCTATGAACGGACAGTAGAAGAGACAAATTACGTTGAATACTCCGTCCACTGTGTTCCTTAAAATTGAAAACATGATAAACAAAGTGCAGATATATTATTATGAACAATCAGATACAGTAACACTAAAAATCAGCTAGAATAATTCTTATAATAATCTACAGTAATTTAATTGCAGATTTGCCAAAAAAATTGTAATTTGATTTAGTAAAAAATGTGACTAAAATTATGAATTGCGGGAAACTGAGCAACAATAACAGCGCAAAAAAATTATTGAAATTGGCGACAAAAATTACCAAATTAACGCGTATCGAATTAATATTGTTGTTTTGCGCCGTATCGTCCTTGAGTTTTTCGTTTTTACGTAAATCAAACATTTGGTAAGCATTTTCTAATCTGATTATTGTTCCCAAATGAACGGGGTCGATTGGCTCTTTGACAAGACGTGAATGGACGTACAACTCGGTGGACCGCCTATAAACTTCCGAAATGTCACATCGGTCCAACTCAATCTAAATTTGTGAACTTATTCCTATCAAAAAATAATTTGGAAATAATTTATTTTAAATCCAAAAAGAATTTGCAAATCAAAAAGAAAAAAACAGTAAAATTGAGAACGGGAAATCCACCAAAATTAACGCTATATATCAGATAAAAGTTGCTAAATAACAAACTTGGCATAAATAAATAATACGGCATAAAATTTAAAATTCATTTTAAAGCTCAAATACGATATGCCTAGTGCCATATATTAAATTAAAAAAAAATACGCTAGATTAAGGTAGTTTAAAATTAAGTTAAAGAATTGAAATTGTTAAAAATTTTAATTTATCACTGAAAAAATTACCAATTGTGGGACTTTTGCAATAATCAATTCCCGTACATCCAACCCATTACAGCCTACCAACTTCGTTTCCTTAACCACCAATCTTTTTAAAGCCGGCAATCGTGAAAATTGTTCAATTGTCTCCCACTAAAAATCCAATATATTGTATATTAAATATGAAAAAACTGAAAAAATGACTGTATACATCAGAAATTGGATTATTTTGAATGAGCAGCGTAGTTAGACTCACAAATCCGGGATCATCGCCAAAAGAAATGTGTTGCAGGCTGCAATCCGTTAAATTCAAGAATGTCAATCTAAACGCCTTCTTTTATTGAAGAAGGTTTGAATGCCAAAGTCAGTTTGTCGGCTATCAAAAAAACGATGATGAATAATAGGGCTATTTAATGGCATCCAACCAATTTATTGAGCGCCATGGAATAGTGTGAGGAGTAAGCACCATAATTAATAATATTTCACTTACTAATTTCGTACGGGCCTAAAGCTAAGCCTCAGGTATTGGCATGAGTTATACCTGTAAAAATTTGAATATAGCTTTATATGTCACTCATGTCATCTTTGTTATTTTATTAGAACTATTGGAACAGCATATTGCTTCAGAATCGGTAACAATTACACCACAAGGACCACATTTTTAATGCAAAATATTTTAACTGAAAAAACTCCTTTTAGAAAAACGTTTATATCCAATAAATCCAATCCAATAAGGCAAAAAGATAATACGATTCAATTTAGGAAAAAAAAAGCCTATCGAATGGTACAAGTCTCACTTTAATTTGTTGGGTTAAGTTTACTCTTGTAAGTCATGTAACAGTTCTAATCTGTAAATAAGGTGTAACGCTACAAAACTTCCACTCCGAAATTGTTTGAGCTCATTTATGGCTTTAAAAGAAGCCTCTAGCCAATGATAACTCTGGCAAAAAAGTTTTAAAACCAAAAAACAAAAACAAACAAACTTTAACAAAGACTGAAGAAACTTGACGTGCGAAAACTCCAAAATTTGATTTCCTTGAAGGTCGACGCTCTGCAAATTCTTAAAATTGGCAGCAGGAGCGAAGAACGACAGTCCGTTGTAGGCCAAATATATTTCAGTGACACCCGAAAAAATGGTGGTTATAGCATTCGCCTGAACACAAATAATAATCAAATAGAATAATAAAAGACAAAAAATTACGGTACCGGCGAGACAAAAGCGTGATTCAGTGAAATTTGGGACAAGGAAGGCAGTTTGTGGGGAGAGTAGTGGATCTAGTTCCTCCATTCGAGTAAAACTGAAAAGAAAAATGAATTATTATTAGAAAAAAATAAATTTGCCATAAGCAAATTGCACGAAGAGCTGCACATTGAAAATTGTTAATTTTGCGGTTCAACACAATGATTAAAAAACGTGTTACAGTCCTTTATATATCATAGGCAATGTAATTTTAAATTAAGTAAATGGTTATGATTGATTAATTTAAATCAAATATAATCTCAAGCCGTAAGCAAATTGCTTGTAGAGCTTTATAATGAACAAATACGCCACAACTTAGGGTGCAGACTACAACTTGTCAATAAAGTTTAGCATCACCCATTGCAAAGTCATATAAGCCGTGGTTTTCATAAAATAATAAATTTTAAAGGTAATTGTTTAAACGCAAACGTTATGAATAAGTGCTTTAAACAGCATTTTTAATTAGCCGATGCCTATTAGGCTCCGAAGAAAATATTTTTTAATATTATTTATAAAAACAAACTGAAAACCTAACTAATTAAGTGGGAAACAGTAACTGCAAAAATTGATTTTTTTTGAACTAAGGACTTAAACCATAGTCCAGGCGTGAATTAATGTTTTTTCTGAGTATTCAGAATTTCTCTCATTTCACTACTAAATTGTTAATAACAAATAAAAAATTTTAGTTTTCCAATGAAAAATGTCTTGATCGATAAACAAAGGCTACACAACAATGCGTTAGCCCAAGACTACAACCAGTCCTCAAAAAAAATAATTAATAACTACACATAAAGCTCACATAAAGAAATGATAGACCTCAAGTGTAGAGTCTGCAGACTGGGAAAGTAACTAATAATTTCAAAGAGTTAGCCACTTCCTCAAAAGAGTGCCAGTCAAATCCAACTCGACGCACTTCTCAAACTTCCGTCCCTCCAAATTGTTGATATGAGAGACGGAGAGGCTGGTTAGGAAAATACACTTCAAATCGAAAATATTTCTAAAAAAAATTTGTTTAGTCTATAATAAACAAAAAAAAAGATTGTTGCTACTGCAGGGAGATATTTCTCAGGGCGCAAAGAAAAGATATATGTGATTGGCTTAAGTTAAACTAGTTTAAATAAAAATTGGTTGCAATCATCATAAAGACTCACTGATGCCAAATACCTTGCTTTATTTAAAAAAATTTCCCTGTATTAAAAAGAGCAGGCTCATTAGCTTAGAGCCTAATGCAGAGAATACAGCACAAACTGCCGCAGCAGACTTGAATAAAATCAAAGATCAGCTGCCAATCCCAATCCGTCAAAATATTATATCTAACAATTGCATAAAAATCTAAAAAAAAACATTTCAAGTTAGGCGGGACCGAGCAACAAAAATGTTACAATTAAGTAACCTCAAAGTTTACTGGCGCACTACGAAGTTTTCCCCTAAAATTAATAACTCAATCACATTACGTTGCAACGAACAATTTACGTGTAGAACAGTCAACAGCTTAAAATTATCTTCCGCGCAAATAAAATCAAATCCTAATGAAAAACAAACTTTTGTTGGTCATAAATTTTGCCGAGTTCAACAAACTCCCAGCGGTCAACGCCTGTCGAAGCGTTAGCCGCTGAAACTTGATCAGCGTACTTGGCCGCAACTGCTGCAATAAACTCGGTGCCGGTGGTCAAAACGTTTGGACGAACAAATGAGCCGGAAGTCGCCGTCCTACAAAACATAACTGACAATAAAAATTGTCTAAAATGGATTGTTTTATAGCAAAAAAAATAAGATTTACCTAGCTTTGAAATATTGAACACCCTTGAAACTGCCATTATGCTTCCCTCTGCCTGTGTCGTCCCAATCAATTCCAATCCAAATCCCTCCGGATGTCCCAGTCACCTTGCCGCAGTATTCGACAATCCCGCGCAGCTCTTCGTCTCCACCGGACAAAGCGACGCGATCGCCCACTTTGATTGATTCTTTACACATTTGTTACTAAAAAAATATTTATTCAAATATTTGAAAGTGAAAAAAAAATCTCAGCCAATGCAAAGTTAAAAATTTTTTTTATTAATTACTATCATAAGACGTTTATATACATCTAGCATAATAAATACAGCATCCATAAATCCAAATGTTCTAACAAATATGAGTTTCAGGACTACGATTAATTTAAAAATAAATTATCGAATTTTGAAATTTGCTCCGTAATTGTGATTTTGTGTTATAAGAATATTGATAGATTTTTGGTACCTGGTACATGGTCATTCACCGAAACCTCGCCACAAGATGGGAAAACCCCTCAAAAATTAGATAACGATGTAATTTTTTTCCTATTTGAAGCCTCGTCGAACTTTTTAGAAAATTAAAGAAAAGCTTATTAATACATGACGCCTTAGAACCTGAATCTTAATGCTATCCAATTATAACAAAAAATACGATTGTAATTTCCGACGTCGTACGAAATAAAAATAATTTAATAATTTTTTAAGTTGTAAACAAAAAAAAACAATCAGCATGCAATTCATCGAAAAAATTAATAAAATGGTCCTACTCATGTAGGAAGATCAAATACAGAATTATAGCTAGAAAATATAGCATAAAACAACAAAATATGCAATAAAATTTTCTAAGCTTTTTTCAGCGGTTAACGCGAATGGAGTCCTAAATTGCTTATCGCTATTTGAAAAATACATCAAAATACTACAAGCTTCATCGGCTCAAACACCCAAAAAATTGCTTAACCCCCTCAAAAAAAATAAATTAAGTAAAAGATTTTTAACTCAAAGGAAGATATTAACATTTCGCAATTCAAACTTATCGTTTAAAGAAAAATTTGTCCCAACGCAAAAAATTATCTCTGATAAAATTTTCCCATCTTCTCACAGAATTTTTCGTTGTTCCTCACAGATGTGTCAGTCATGCTTATTGAGTAACGAAATTTCGGTAGATAATTTTTAAAAATAAGTTTTCAAATTTTTTTAACAGTTAAACAGAATGCCAAACAAAATTCAAAAAATTATTTTTCGACACGTCGGAAAAATTTTTTTTGACAGTTTTCCACGGTGCAATTAAAAATTAGTTTTCGGCGTCGAGATTTTAATTCATTTCACTGATTTGAATGAACGAGGAGAAAAAATCGCATATAATCATTCATTTTTTATTGCTAGCTGTGTGATGAATAAGCGCGATAACCTCGTTTAAGAAAGGAAAATAGAGTATTGAAGACAATCAGAAATGAGTATTCCTGATTGTTGTCTCACTTTTTTCATTTTGTCAATATATAATAAGCCGCACTTCCTTTTTCTTCAATGTTTTTTAATAAGTTTAGAAATAATTGTTTTGCAAATGTCATTTTCTGATTTTCGTTAGTGAATTTTTATTTTTTTTCAACAAATTAGTTAAAAGCACTATGATTTCTTCAATGCTAAGGTAAGCTGGCAATTATTTGGATTTGCTGAGTAGAAATTTTTACCGTAACCAACAAACATTTTTTTATTTAAAAATTGTACTGAAACTATATTTAAAAGCACCGTAGCCCAGTTGATGTTTTTTTATGTCTTTTGATCACTTGGAAAAAACATAATTAATATAAATTTTATTTAGGACAACATAATGTATTTTGTTGTTTATCATTTTGATTTTTAGGAACATGTTGGACATGTCGAGTGAAAGTGAGATTGAGGGCTTCCGTGCAAGAAAAGTTGCATTGATCACTGGAATTACGGGACAGGTATTCTTTTAAATTAATGGGTCATGAGAAATGAATTGATTGATCTTTATTTTAAACACAGCTTTTGTAATAATGAGAGCCTATTTCTTTACCTACTTTTTATTGGAAATCGTTAAAATGTCTAAAAAGTTATTTTACGGTTTATTTGTTTTTTAATTAGGTTTTTTAATTTAAAATTTCTAATTATTACAACATTTATTTTTCCTATATACAATTTTGAACAGACTACAAATATAATTTATAAAGCTTTTATAATTTTTAAGCGCCATTTTCAAATTTTTTCTCCTATGTTTAGGATGGATCGTATTTGGCCGAATTTTTGTTATCAAAAGGGTACAATGTTCACGGAATCATTCGGCGGTCTTCTTCCTTTAATACTGGGCGAATTGAGCATTTGTATTCGAATCCCGTTATTCATTCAAATAGTGCTTCGTTTTCCCTGCATTATGGCGATATGACTGATTCTTCCTGCCTGATAAAAATTATTAACGCCATTCAGCCCACCGAGGTCTACCATCTGGCGGCGCAAAGTCACGTCAAGGTATTCAAAATGTTTTTGGGTTATCATGGAATTTTTCATTTATTAATTTTTTATTTGTGCAAAGTGATTATATGGCTGCTCGTTTCTGGTGTATCTGATCTTTCTAGTTTGAGTCGGAAGATTAGTTGCTAAGCAATATTTTCATATCTGATGTTTAGGTATCTTTTGACTTGCCAGAGTACACGGCGGAAGTTGATGCAGTTGGTACTTTGCGTCTTTTAGATGCTATTTACGCTTGTGGTTTGACGCAAAAAGTTCGATTTTACCAAGCGTCAACTTCGGAGCTTTACGGAAAAGTGCAGGAAATTCCGCAAAAAGAAACAACTCCGTTTTATCCACGCTCACCATACGGTAAATCTATTGTTGGAATTCTGAAAATTTAGTTTGCAAATCCCAAAATGGCTTTAATAGATTTTGCGTTCAAACGTAACCCCAAAGCCTAACCTGCGGCCATACCAACTAGCGGCCCATATTTTTGAAGAGGAGATCTTATGATGTTATGTTAATTACTCATTTTTTTAGTTAAAGCCAGTTGGTTTGGGGGTGAAGCCATGCCTATTTTGCAATGGAATTACCCAAGAACCTGCGCTCAAGCTTTATTCCGATTCTTGTTTACCCGCAAAGTAATTAATCACAAGTTGACAACATTTTAGTGATGTCTTTTGATTGAAATTTGTGTCGCAAAATTTTTTTACAAAAAACTTTTTTGGTGAAATATTTTTTGTTTAGCTGTTGCTAAACTCTATTCCTATTGGATTGTTGTCAATTATCGCGAGGCGTACAAAATGTTTTCCAGCAATGGAATTTTGTTCAATCACGAAAGCCCAAGACGAGGTAATTTTTCTTTTTCTTTTAATTATTGTATTTTATTTGAGGCGAAACGTTTGTGACACGAAAGATCACCCGATCTGTGGCAAAAATTTCTCTCGGCCAACAAGAAGTTTTGAAGTTAGGCAATTTGAACTCTAAACGTGATTGGGGTCACGCACGGGAATATGTTGAGGTAGCTTTGGTTGATTTATTTTATTGGTTTTCTTCGGTGAAATTCCGACTCCATTACTTTTTTTTAATCACTAATAATGGAGCAGAATGGTTGATATGATAAGAGTTGTATTTTTAGATTACATTTAATAAAACTTGTAATTTTTCTGTAACACTGAATTTAACTGATGATTAGTGTTTGATCACAATGCAGTTTTTTGCAAAGACATTTATTATATGTATATAGAAAATTTCATATTTAAATTATTATTATTTTTCACAATTAAAACTGTCCTTTTTAACCAAATTTTGTTCTATTGAAAGTAGGCTTTTAATTAAGTATGAATTTTTATTAGTAAAAAAGCTTCTTCCTCCAAGCGGGAAAACAAATTTTGAGAAACATTCAGCCATTTTAAATACTTGAAAACTGTTAATGGAAATTAAAAAATTCGCGGCTTCGTTAATGACTTTTTGTCCGACGCTGCGGTTAAAAGCCATTAATTAAAAAACCATTAAACCAAAAATGTGTTTTTTGTCTGGTGTTCGTTTTGCACGAAGCCTAATACTCTAAAATATGCAGTCTTTTTATAATTAATATATTCTGTTAAAAGTGTATTGGGAAATATTTTTGCTTTTGGCTCAATGATTGTTTAAAAGGGGCGCTGATATGAAGTTTAAGTGCTTGAAAAGGAGTTGAGTGATTTTGATTTTTTGTGCATGATGTATGAAGATATTTCACTTTATTCAAAGTTTAACGAGATAAGCCATAAGAACAAATAATATATAAACAACATTGAAAATTTAGGATAGGTTTTACACTAAACCAGACAACGAAAG
>JAWNMF010000253.1:0-273146 GCA_035044305.1 Drosophila nigritarsus | reverse complement strand
CACTCACCAATGGAGAGTCACGCGTTCAACCGGCACAAACACCCGACCCATTCGCCTTCGAAACTCTGCTCTTTTCGGCTGTAGCAGCGAGGAGAAGATGCGAAGTGCCACCAAACTATCCCCTGCGAAAGGGAATGAGAATAATCTAAAAGAGTAAGAAAAGATGGAGCTCGGACAAACGGAGAACAATTCATCTTTGGGCATATCCCAGTTACATACAAATTTAGTTCGGAATTAGTAGGAATGAGAATGGGACAAATGGCGGACAAGATGTGACCGTTTAAAAAAATGGGAATGTGAATCAAACCCATTATTTGTATTTAGGATAAAAAATATTATTAGTGATTGGATTTAAGGCTTCTTAGTCACAGCTATAAACAACGCTAATAATTTTGCACATTATCAAATTCAATTGTAAAGGTTTTTAACTCTTATCTCATATTTGATTTTTTGTGGGACAATGTTCAATTTGCTCTATTGAAGCTGCAAAGCAACATTTTCCACTCTTTTTAACTCAAAAAAACGAAAGTTCGTATCGTTTAACATCACAATTATGATTAAAGCAATGGGGAGTAGGACTCTACTCCACTATAAGTGGAGCTTGCACATACACAGGTCACATTTTTTTTCACACACATTGAACACGTAATTTTCACTTTTAAAATGATATTTTGTTGTTTTTTTATACATAAAAAAGTAAGGCTGATTTTGAACGAAACACTTTGCCTAAACCTACGGAGCTACTGTGATTTATTTCCAATAGATTTGATTCTTTTTGGGCTGAGAAATTGCATATTACAGTCAATACAAAATAGCATAAACCAAAACATAATCAATAAATAATTGTGTCATATTCAATCAAAATAGTAAAACAATTAAAAAAAAATTTGAAAAAGTTTATAACAAAAAAATATATTATCGCTCTAGGACCCAGCCTACCTACTGTCAAACGTTCCAAAAACAAAAAATCATTTCAAAAATTCAAAAAATAATTTTGAGGAAAATTTATTTTTAAAATAAAAATTATTTGACTCAAAATTGATTGATTTGACGCGATTGATTGAAGGCAAAGTTTCTCGCGTAAATTCAAAACCAAATTTTTTTTTATTATATCAAAAATTTTCATTCTTACAAAGCTGTTATATAACGCCTCTTTTACATTAAAGTTATTATTAATAATTTACAAACGTTTCGTTCTCAGAAAAAAAAATTATGAAGTGAAAATTTGTCAAGTTTTACGTTTGCCACGGACGCACAACGAAAGGGTTACGGGCAGAATGATGAGGCCGTGGAGCAGTCCAATTGTGATGGCGAGGAAGACCGTCTTGAAGAAAGTGATAATCATGTAGGCCGGCACGTCCGCTAGTACAGAAACCTAAAAAAACCCCAAGTACAAAGAAGCTCAAAGGCTTAGTGCCTCAAAAAAGGATTACCGCCAAAATTGTTGATATGGCACCTTGCGTAAGCGGCCAACCCAGGGCGCCGAGCGCACTGCGGATCTTGTCCGTCGGAGTGTTTTCAGTTGAAGTCACATAGCCGTAAGTGATGTGCGCCGAGTAGTCCACGGAAAAGCCGATTGACATGATGATTGTGATCATTGAGATTGCGTCCTAAAAATTCAGTTAAATAGCCATGGGTTAGTAACAAAAGACACAGCTTTATTAAAATTGACCATGGCCAATTTCAATTTCAATTTTAAAAAATCAAAGCCTTAAAAATGCCAGCAATTCTGGTTTTAAAAAAATTAGTTCTGGCATTTAAAAAATTAGAACCCAAACACTTTAGGCAGCTAGTTTTAGTATTTTTCAATTTAGTACTGACGTTTCAAAAAAAAAATCCGGAACATTTGACCTATGAGTTCCGGCAATCGACAATTTAGTCCAAAAATAAAGTCCAAAAAAAAAATAAAGTTTCAATTTTCACAAAATGTACTTCTGGCTTTTCATAAAATAAGATTCAGAACCGTAAGATTTAGCCCAGTGGTTCCGGTATCTAAAAAACCCAAGACATTTTTTTCAGTAGTTCCGGCATTCAACAGTGAAATTTTGGCATTTCAAAAATTAGATCCAAAATTTTAAGCCCAGTAAATTTTGTATTTCATAATCAGTTTCGGATCCATATCACCTAGTAGGTCCGGCGTACTATAATTTATTACGGCTTTTTTTATTATTAGAACCGGAAATTTTAGCCAAGGAGTATTTCCCGAATCCAAACAATTCCCAGATCCGACATTTCAAATTGTAAAACTTAAAGCAATTCGTTTAGGACTCGGCCAAAATGTCTGAGCCATTTTCTTGTTTCGCCAGAATTCCAGAACACAAATCCCTTAATAAAAAGCCAATTCAAAAAAGACTTACAAGATTTACGCCCCACATCGTCATGTAGCCGACAACGCCCAAATCAATCGACGCAATCGCCAGCGTCACCCAGAGTGCGCACGACGGTTGGGGGATAAGGAGGAGCGCAATGATGATCATTACGATCATAGCGATAATAATGTTTTGCACCGTGTTCGGGATGATGATTGCGTATTGGTCGGTGAACAACCAGAGGGGCATAAACGTCGTGATATTGTAGTTCGGGTATTTTTTTGCCAGTGTCCGCATCATTAAAGTCGCGTTCTTTTGGTCAACCGACTTGGAGATGTCGCGCATGCCGACCAGGAATCTGAATAGCTACATGAGAAGAAGAAAGGATTAACATTGCAAAAGCAGTCTTTCGTCTCTGTGAAGTAGAAGAAGAAGACCGCTTATATTTTATATAAGTATATTTGACCGGGACTTTTTGTCCATGTGCAGTCTTTATTTTAACACAATTTATCAAAGTTCCCAAAAATCCCTCATTCCACAGTCAATTGTTAAGACAAGCGGACAAAAGAAAAAAAATGAAGACATCTTTTTCTTAAATTTACATAATTTTAATTTTGTCCGTCCAGACTGATGTTTGTCCGAGACGTTTTGTCCAAAAAAATTTCAGGAAGACGTTATTCCGTACATACACGTTTTTGTCTGCAACTTAATAGCACGAATGTATTTGTCCGTGAATATTTGTCCGAGTGCTTTTTTATGAAAGACAACATTTCCATCGGAAGAATTATGCTCATTCGTCTCCTTGTCCGCGTCTTTCTGTGACAGACATTTTTCTTAAAACCATATCGTCTCAAATTTGTTTCAATTCGTTCTTTTGTCCGCATTTCAATCCCTCGCAAACTAATCCGTTTTCCTCAGCAAAGCCCACTCCCCTTTTACTACCAAAAACTTGCCGAAAAGACTTAATTCCCATCTTGCCATTGGGCAGTCGGACCCATTTGACGTCGTCCGGCCAGAACTCCGTGTTTTTTGAATTGAAGAAGTGAAGTGCCAAATTGTAAAAGTTCTCACGGTTCTCCGTGATGTCACTGCCCAGATGACTCATAAAGTATCGCTCCATTTCCAACAGCCAGAACTGCAGGGAGCCGTCGCCGATTGTATGCGGCGTGGTGGCAAAATCATGGGTCATCGCTTTTAGCCGGCGCCGCTCATTCGGGTCCATCATGTTCGGCGCGTTATTAACAACAACCTGAAAATTAGTTTTTATCAGGGGCACAAACAATTTTACAAAATGTGAATCAAAATATACTTATTAAAAAAAAGAAACATCAAGACTTTTGACTCTGAAAATTTGCACAGACATTTTTGATCAAAATTTTTTTTATTAATTTTAAACCGTCTTTTTTAACAATGTGTATGTGTACACATGCATTTCCTATGCAAGACCAGAAGCGCAAAAAGTCAAATCTGAGAGACAAAATATCTGTGGGGCTAAATGACAGGCAAAACAATTAAAGAAACAAAAGTCAGTAAGATTACTTGCCAAAGGTTCCCGTGGTCTCCCAAATGTGCCAGAAGCTATTTGTCTGAAAGAGCATTACATGTGAGCAAAAGTTCGAAAAAATTCAAAATTCCTAGAGGCAAAATGTTGGAAGAACGAAATGACCAAGATACCAAATACAAGATACCAAAAAATGTATTTGTAAAACAAAAGGAAAGACCAAACGTCTGGGCAAAATTTGTTAGACCAAACATTAGAGACAAAATGTCTGAGAGCCCAAACGTCTGATGCAAAATGTCTGAAAGACAAAACGTCTCAAAAACTAAATGTCAGAGAGACAAATGCATGTTAGGCCAAAAGACTGGAAAGCCAACTGTCTACACGATCAAACGTCTGAGAGATGAAATGGCCTTAAAGTCTGTCTGCAAAAAGCACTTTTAACCTACAAGTAAACCTACTCATATTATTATATTCCACTTTAAACTCTCCAGTCTCTCTTCCTAGTTTAGGACCATAAGAGGACCGCTCTGAAAAGCCCATTAATTAAAAAAAAAATACGAACCTGAAGTGTTGCGCCGTAATGCCAAAAATAGTTCTCCAGTACACGGTAGTGCGGAATGGCGTAAGAGTTTTCAACCAAAAGGTTGACCGGCTCAAGGCCTTCGCGGATCTTCGAACAGCCGTAGATGGCAAACGCCATATAGACGCAATACCAAAGCATTGAAATTGTCCGAATCATTGGATTCATGAGAATGGGAGCAAACCTAGAAAAGGACAACAATGCGTTAGCGGTAAAACTGGATTATGGACAACGAGACGTAAAAAAAGTCAAAACGATTACGAAATGCGGACAGGACAAATGAAAAGGACAACATTTGCAAACAGACAAACAAACGTAGGACAAAATAATGGACAAAAAAATGATAGGCGGACAAAAAATTGTAAACAAAATGATAGGCGGATAAAACAACGGACAAGAAATGATAAGAGGACAAAATAAAAAAGACAAAACAATCAAGTGCAGCAAAGATTCAGACAAATGAACAATAAAAAGAGGACAAATAAGTAACAAACAAAAGCCAAAAAAATAGAAAAACCGAACAAAAAATGGGGACAGGACAACTGAACAAAGACGCCGGACGAAAAATGCAGACAAAAAAGATTAACAGACAAAATGACAAAAACATGCTGGACAACTAAAAATACTAAAGATACAGACAAAGTCAAAATCGGACAAAAATACATAGGACGAAAAATAAAGCTAAAAAAGACGCATAAAAAGCAAAAGACAAAAAAAAACCAACGGACAAAAGGAGCGAACAAAATAGCAAAAGAACAAAATAATGAGGACAAAAAATAACAGATATTATTTGTCCTCCCACCTTTTGTCCGCGTTGTTTGCAAATTTTAAATTTAAATAAAGTTCAAATTTAAATTTCTGACTTATTTATGTTTGACAATGTGTCATAACATATATATATTGAATAATTGTACTTATCATTATTTTGAGGCATCTATACTCTATCTGTAAGGTGTATTAATCCTTTTATTTATTTATGTTCATTATCTATCTTTATTTGTTGCTATTATTTAACTGAAATAATAGTTTTTATTTCAGTTGTTATTGTTTAAGATAATAAAGAGAAAATGACTTAAATCTCAAAAGGTTTAATCTCAACGCGATTTCTCTATACGTGGGGGCTCAGCTTTTATTTCACATCCAAACAAATTAGGACAAACCAATTTTTAAAAAATAATGAGGCACCCGACTCGTTGAGATTCGCCTCATAGTTGTCCGGGTCAAGGTCGGTGTGTGTGCCCAGCCAAAACCATTTGGTCATTCCGTCCGCCTCCTCCGCCACCAACCTTTCGTCAACGGTCGGCTTCAGGAAGACGCAGTGCAAGTTTTGCGACTCCCAATGAATCGCAATTGCCAGAACACCCGTAAAAAAAGTCAACTGTAAAAAATTATGTTATACAGTTCCAATTAAAAAAATGAAAAATTTGGGGTAATAAATATTTTATCAAAAAACCGAAAAAAGTGATTTGTCACCAATGTTTTGAGACAAGACCGGCTTAGGTTTAATTATTAAATTTAGGCTCTACTTAAAGGCTTAGCCTTTGAGTCAAGGTTTAGCCGTATGCTAAATTAGGTTGTGTAATATGTTCCGCGTTTTTTTACAAACAAAACTTATTGAAAAAAACAACTATTAATACAACAATTAGACAAGAAGATCTTGCTTAATTCTGAGCTTTGGCGTCTTTCCTGGTGCCGTCCACTTTTTTCTTTGCTTGAAGTTAACGTAGAGACACCACTTCTCATCCCCCGTAACAATTCGGTACAGAAATCGTTGATTGTGGCCACGAGTTGCTCGATGTTGCGCAAGATTTTGAGCTGTCTTGTCGCGACGATTTTGCTTGTTGTGGTCACTCAAATTGTGCAAAATTCATGCCCCTAGTTTTTGTTTAAAGCCCATGAAGTTAAGCTAATTGGCGATGGTCTTGAAGCTGTAGTCTATCTTTTCGGCCAACTCTCGTGTTGTTTGACGACGATCTTCCTTCAAAAGTGCTTTGAGATGGTCTTCGTCGAACTCGGAAGGTCGACCGGGCGCTTTGTTATCTAGGTCGAATTGACCACTTTTGAATTTTTTGACACCAGTCCTGAGCGGTTCTAGCAGCTATAGCATCTGCCCCATACAGGTCACAGATGTCTCTGACAGCTTCCGTTGCTTTTTGACCACGACGAAAGGCAAAGTATAGCAAATGTCGAAAATAAACTTTTTTGCCGCCTGGAATTTCAATTTGAAGAGCCTGAAAGAGTGTTTAAAATAATTGATATAAAAAATTGAAACACATAATTTGTAGAGCGGAAGAGAGCTTTCAAATGCATATATACATTTCACAAAATAAAAAATACAATTATGAAAAAAATCAAGTTTAAAAAAAACGCGGGAACTTATTACACAACCCAATACATGATCCGCTTTAGACTTAAACTCAAGCTTAGGTCTAGTTAAAGTCGTAGACATAGTCATTAGCTTATATTTAATATTAGACTTAGTAGTATGCCTATGCAGAGGCTTAGCTTTATACTCTACTTAAACGCATAGCCTTACGTTTAGGCTCAGTCTAAACTTTAAGCTCAGGCTTGTGCCGAAAGATAAGGTTACTGACGTAGGAGCCCAACCTTCTACATTAATCAAGCGTCTCAGCCATCACATAATTGGTAATTACAAAACAATAAAGCTTAAGCCAACCCCCCTGTATTCTGGCTCAAAAAGAGCGAGGTAAATCAAGTAAAAAGCCCAAACTATCCACAAAAAAACCCTCAACCTGGTAGACGAACGTAAAGACGACCGCCGCGCACGTGTACACACAAAAGATTTGGACGGCCGGAATCGTTGTGATACAGCCGACGCCAAACGAGAAAATGTCGGTCAGCGAAGTAATGAACATCGAAACGGCGGCGTCGCTCATCGCCTCGCCGATCCGCTCGCCCGTTTCCAGGGCGCGGTTCGTCCGCCGGACAGCCGCAATCATCAAAAACATATTGTCCACGCCGACCGCTAAAAAAATGAGTTTTTGAGCCAAAACACCCGTTCAATGAGCTGTAAAGGCGCCTACCGACAATGAGAAAAGGCATGACGCCGACAATGTCGTTGTAGGGAAACGTCAGCCAGACTAGAAAGCCGATGGCCGACGCAATGCCCATAGCGGCGTTTATTACGCCAAAGACGGCAATCACTGGCTTCGAAACCACCCAGTCAATGTGCCTGCAATGTATAAGTAAAAATGAGGAGTATTTGGCATAGTTGCGTCAATTTGAACCGGAACCTGTTAAGGTTTATAATAAATTTCAATAAATTATTCGATATTTATAAATTAATTGCCGTTTAAATAGCCAGTAGCACAAAAAACAGTAATTAAAAGCGGTTTAAGATTCCGGCTTTAGGGCCACAGTTCTGGTTGAACTCTTGCTTATTCCTGCTTAAATTACAAAAGGGTAAGTTCCGGCTCAAATTGCAGCTCAATCTTTGAGCTCTTTAAACTTAAACCCACAGCAATGGTTTATCAAACTTTGTGGCCATTAGACTGCTCTTTGAAAAATTCTCAATGACATAGTGGCACAAAGCAATTTAAGATTACGGTTAGGTACACAGTTCCGGTTAGCCAAAAGCCTATTTCGGTTTACATCACAAAAAAATATAATTTAAAACAGATAGAGCTCACTTCTCCATCTCGTTGTGAACCCATTCAACTAAATTAACTTCAAATAACCACAAAAATTGAATTTGGATTCCAGTGCCATTCAAGCCAAAGCCTTGGCTTAACAATGATTTGCCCCAACTTTAATTTTGACCACCCAATTCATGACCAAAACCTTATTTGGTCGACAATAAATAAAAAAAAGTAAGCCTTACCACGATCCATCGCAAAACGCCATATTGCACAAAATACAAAAAATGGTTAGGATAAAAAAGGCAAGCGCAAAACGGGGGACTAGAGACTCGGCGTTGCGCTTCAACTCCTCCGCCAAGGTCTGCGAGTGGAAGAAGGTGATTTGAATGTAGGGGTTAGGCGGGTACGCTTTCATCGCCTTTTCGAACGCCTAAATTTTTGAAGGATTACACTCACTCAGTATACCTCTGGCAACCTAGAAGGCCAGGCTGAGCATTATCATTGACAACTTAAAGAAACATTTAAAAAGATTATGAAAAAAAATATTAAAGGGGCAAGGGGTCATAAAACTTTTCACAATTCAGAATTGCAAGAGCCAAACGCAAATGTTAAATTAAAATTTATCTAATAAGCAGCACACAAACTTAATTGTCAACTCACAACGAGCACAACCTTGCTATCTTATAAATTGACACTCAATGGAAACAACGGCTACAGAATAAACCAAAACTCACAAGAATAAAAAATGCCAAATAGAGGGAAAAGTTGGCTCGCGCCAAGTTGCAGCTTAATAATTTTCCCTCACACGGCTAAGCCTTTTTCAGCTAAATCGTTGTTAAATTAAGTTTGATCACAGAGAAAAGGCTAACCCGTTCTTTAAACAAAACAACGGCTCAAGGAAACGGACCAAATAAGGGCAAATGCCTAAGCCTTCTGACCTTCTGTAACTTGGCTAAGACTTTGAAGCGCAGTCGTCAAAAAAATTAGATATGGCTTAAAATAAATACAAACATGATTCACTTTCTTAAAAGTTTTAAACAACAAAAAGAAAAATAAACCTTTTCCCACAGCCCAGAAATGAAGGAAATCTCGGCGGGATAGAACTGCAAGTGGTAGATCAACAGCCAAGCCTTTGCTCCTGACAAAATCATCGAGCCGTTTTTGCCTTTGAAAACGCTAACCCCGCCCAAACTGCTGCCGATATAGCCGCGCCTAAACCAAAACAAAAATCAAAACTCCGCCAAGAAAACGGTCAAAAAAGCACTTACACGTCGCCAACTTTCAGCGTGGGATAGGTGAGGTTGAAGCCGTGCTGGAAGAGGTCGGAGATTAGTTGGACGTGTTTGTTGCCGGGACAGCCCTCGTTGCGGTGGTGGCTCAGACAGAGGTCGGTGAAGCGGTACGTCCAATTCTCGTGCTCAACCTTGATCCGATTTTGGATGTAGTCATCTAGCCGCATTATCGAGTCGACGTAGCGCGCCTCCAGAATATTGCCGTCGTCCTTGGAGCGGACTGTCAACTGAAATTGGCAATGGAAAAGCTCTGGAGGCATTAAACGAATACGGTCTCATGTTGCCATAAAATCTACAAAACGAGTTCTCAAATGTGCTAAAAACGATAAAACTTTTGAATAATTGCTTAAGCATCAAGCTCGGGATCAAGCTCAAAATCCGGAGTTATGGTGCAAATCGGCTTAAACGTACTTAAACGTACAACAATAATATCCAAAAAATGCATTTTTTGAGATTCCGAAGTCTTCTAAGGTGCAATAACTGATAGAACGTGCAAAAAATGTTCGAAAACGCAAGTAGGAATGCAATAACTGCTCAGTAACTCTGTTATCGGTCTCCCACTCTTAACGCTTCGTTAAAATATGCATCTTTCTTTAGTATAACCAGACTTGTTAACTGCAATACGGTAACCAGCGCTGAGGGGTTGAGTAGGTTCTACCAGACAAACGTTTCATCTCATGGCCATCGGCTTTCCTCCTAAGATTGCGCCTTTTCAGCACTTAAAAGGATGGCTTAAACAGCTCAAACCATTATTTTTTAATCGGACAAGTTAAATCGGAACTCAAACAGCAAAAAAATGAATTCGGCAAACAAAACCAACTACAATACAACAATACTAATACCTGGACTTCACGCGACTGTGTGACGGCTCGGCCGGGAATGTACGAGCCGTTGACCAGCGGCCAGAGGTCGTGGAGCGCCTGGCGTTCCATTTTTGAAGGGGCGCCCCGCGGCGTGAACAAATAGATGGCGTCGGTGATTGACTCCATGTGCAGGAAGCCGGTCGACGTCGCCAGCGTCAACAGAATGGGCACGATAATAAAAGGCGTCGGACGGCCGGTGACGTAGCGTCCATAGCGGTGGAAGAACACCGACAACGGCCGTTCAATACAGTCAAACATCGGCATTCAACAGCACTCCTGAAAAATGGGTGGAAAAGAAGGGTGAGATATAAGGATTTCATCGCAGTTCTGTTACTGGCGAAGGCGCGGCGCCGTATGAAAAAATTGAAAAAACAAAATTTCTGGGATTTCAATAAAAATTTGAAATTTAAAAAACGCAAAAAAATTATTTTTTGAAAATTCGCAAAAAATGAGCTACTTTTACACAACGAACATTCATTGCCTCCGTGCTCTAAATTCAATTCAAAGGTAAAACTTACCAAAAATTTTGGCATCGGTCTTCCTGATTGCCAACCAAAATTGTTAGCCAGAAGACCTATTATTTTATTCAATGGGTCTGAGGAGAAATGCTCAGCAACTTTGAAATTCAAGGGCTATTGCCCCTTCGGGCTTTGCTTTTCTGAGACTGCCAGTCCTCAATTTTCCTAAAAAAACAATTCTGTGCTCCCAATCCTTCTAAAAATTTCTCAATCATTTGTAAAAAAACACAAAAAATTGTTTAATAGTTTTTATTAAAATCGGAAATTATGTAAAAAGGGAAAACATCAAATATTTTAACAAGCATTGTGCCAAAAAAATTCAAACGAAAAAAAGATCGACAATATCCCTTCCCCCTTGGGATCGATCCATTCAATGAGTGGCTCAAACGAACTTACAAAATACGCTCTTCCCACTCTTTTGAGGAAAAATAAAGAGGGGCCGCAAGTAAAGGAGTAGTGAATTCACTTCAGAACCGAATTATCGGTTAACACGCTAAGTCTCTGCTAATGCTCCCAAAGAAATCATAGCCAGAGCCAACCACTTGAACGTGACGGGGCTAATCAGTGAAAACCACTAGAAGAGTATTGCTAACCACAAATCCCATACATCATTAAGAGATCACCAATCTTCAAGAAAGAGCACGCCAATTCGGAATACCAAGTGCTCCCGCCACCGAGACAAACATTTATTCGGTAGCAGGCTTTACCCTATTCTATACGCCATTTAAAGACATAAAAAGGATATGATATAGCAGTAAGACGTCAGTGAGACGGTAAAATGCGACTCTTTGCCTCTAGAATGCCGTAACAATAGAGAGCTCAACTTGAAGGTAACACGGATAAAACTTGATTTCCCAAAAAGTCCAAAGAGAACCGACATCGCAAAGCTGCAGACCAGCGGTGGGAAAAAGCTCCGCAACCCCCTTAATTGTCAATGCTAATTTTTATCTGGCATAAGGAAAAGATAAATAGTGTGCAAAAAGAGGGCTACAGGGATTTTACTAATCACTGCTGTTCACTACTAACTGGTCCATAAACAACAGAATTGAAATCAAACAGTTACATAATTAATCTTTAATAGTTATCCCACCACTGTAGACCACAAAGCATACATGGGAGCAGCATTTATTCAAGTCTTTAATCAACCAATTAACTTCACATAAGCCCACAAAATCTGTAAAAATTAAGATTGATACAGTCCGTCGACTGCTGCTGAAGCTTTGCGACTGAAATGAAAACACAGATTCAATCACAAAAATTTCTATAGGAGAAACTCCAAAAGAGCCAAATCTTAAGTGAACTTAGTAATTATTCCTAAACGGCATTCCCCCTTGAACCAAAAAAAAACAATCTAGCAGTGGAGGAAAGTTTGAAGACACTGCAAGAAAGATGGAGGAAAAGGAAGAGGATGGCCAAAAATCTCGTTCTCCTCGTAACAAAAAAAAAGCGAAAAACAACGTCAAGAAGAAATTTGTTTTAAAAAAAATAAAAAGATAAGCAAAATATAAATAATTTTATAGTAACAATTATAATAACTAACAAATATAATAGACAAATTATGAATCCTCAAAATTTGTCTCTCCGCTCCGCGCCTCAATTTTCCACAAAAAAAGGATTGAGGGGCGCGGAGCCTGGTGTGGAGGAGGAGGAGAAATGAGCCAAGTGGACGAGTACCCGGAAAAGAGGGCATGAGGGGAACAAACAAGCGTCTAGGGAGATATAGGGAAAGAGGATAAATGAGATGCAGTATTACTTAATATATGCATTATTATAATTAACATTCACACTATAAAAATACAAAATTAACTTTGGGCCAAAAGAAAGCAGGAAAAACGCCATTTTTTATTGTCGATTGTCGTTGTACATCGCGTGCAACTCCTTTTCAAAGGCCTTTTCAATTTGTTTTCGCTTGAGTTTGAGCGCCTCGGTGAGTAGGCCAGAGATTGGCGTCCAAGGCTCCGCGCAAAGGTAGACCTTCTTTGGCAGCTCGGGGCGGCTTAGTTTACCTATAAACAAATTAGGATCAATGATTTTTCGCTTTAAAAATAAAACACGCCTGGAGAAGCGGCTAGCCTTCAGCCTCTGGAAAACACAGTTTTAACCTCTGAAAAAAAGCTCATAAAAAAATACCAGACGCATAATCCTGCAATTCTTTGGCAAAATTTTTGCGGACCTCCGGATTCTGGCAGAGTTCTTCGAATTTTTGACCTTTTACGCCTATCTACAAAAAAAAGCCAATTCAAATAAAGCAAAAAGCATAAAAAAGGTAATACCCTGTCCGCCAAGTCCTCGAGATTCTTTTGGTTAGGGACGACAAGCGCTACTAAAAAGTCGGTGTGGCCGTTGCCGTTCACGCAAATATTGTCAACGAGTGGGTTCGTCAGCAAATTCGTCTCAACCCTACCCAATGAAATGTACTCGCCGTGCGGCAACTTGATCAAATCCTTCTTGCGGTCTACAAAATAAAGTTTTACTCAACAAAAAAAGCTCGACAAAACCCACCAATAATCATTAGGGAGCCGTCGGCGCGGAACTCGCCAATGTCTCCGGTGGCAAACCAACGCTTGCCCTTCAACTCAATAAAATCCTCTTTGGTCTTCTCCGGGTTCTTGAAGTAGCCGAGCGCCACATTGTCGCCGTAAATGAGAATCTCTCCTTGCGGAGTGTCGTTGTTCGGCGAATATCCCGCCTCGCTCCACTCGCGTAGCATAATCTCACAGCAACGAAGAGGCGGTCCCACTGAGCCCGTACTCAAGTCGTGAACTAAAACAAAAACTTGTTTAACAAAGCTGACAAAGAAAAAAAATGTTTAACCGTCAGCCAAAGTGGCAGCGCCACAAGTCTCCGTCAGTCCATAGCCTTGTACAACCGGGCAGCAGAAGCAAATGTTCATAAAACGTTGAGTTTCTGGGCTCAATGGCGCGCCACCAGAAAGCACCACACGGAGTTTGCCACCCAAAAGCTTGCGAATTCGGTCAAATGCCAATCTGAAAGCAAAATAACCATAGGCTGATCAAAAAAATGAAAAATGCTTACCGGTTCATCACTAAACTGGTGTATCCATCCTCATATCGCGCGCGTTTTCTCTCGTAGCAAATACGGAAGAGTTCACGTTGGAAGGCGGACTTCTCCTTGACTTCGTCAGACACAGCTTTAAAGATGCGGTCCATGATGGCCTAAAAATTGGCATAACCACAAAACTGTAAAATTGCAAAAAAAAAAACGGAAAACCCGGAACCAAGATAATCAAAAACGATAAAAAAATTTACCGGAACACAAGCAATCAAAGTCGGCTTTAACTCGGCACAATCGCCCTTGGAGCCCTTCTTGATCTTTGGCGCGCGGTCAAATAAAGTCTGGGCGGAGGAGTAGCCAATACGACAGCCTTTGTACAAGATTACTAATTCGGCGCAGACCTCTAGGATGTGGGCCAACGGCAAATAGCCAATGTAAACGTCTCCCACACTGCAAGAAAAATTTCCGTTTCCATTATTTAAACAAAAAAAGGAAAAAACCCAACCCAACGCCAATCACAGCACTCTGGCCGGTGATGGCGGCAATAATGTTGCGATGTGAGAGTAGAACTCCCTTCGGATTGCCGGTCGTGCCGCTGGTGTACATAATCATGGCCAAGTCGTTTGCTTTGATTTGGTTGCGAATTGGAGCTGAAACAATAACCCAAATAACCCCAAAAATACAAAATAAAAAGCTTACAGCTATCCTGCCCAATATTCAATAAAATATCAAAGGCAATCAGCTTGCGACCGGCATTGGCAAAAAAGTCGACGTCGGCGTCGTTCGCAACCTTGTCCGCATCGGCCAGCTGGTGAAGTTCCGAAAAGTAAACAACCGTCCTGATGTTGGGGCAGTCTTGAATGGCCGGCGCAACCTTGGACAACAGATTCCTCGTAGTGATGACAGCGACGGCGTCGCACTCATTCATCGCGTACTTAATTGCCTCTTCGCCCAGCGTCGGGTAGACAGTAACGACTGCAAACAAATTTATTTCGCTATTCCCCTAATCCAAACACAACAAAAGTCACCAGGAAGTCCGCTCTTAAAACAGGCAATTGCCGACACCATCCACTCCATGCGCGTTTCCGCATAAATGACGACGTGGTTGCCGTACTTGATGCCAAACGAGTTTAGGCCCTGAGCGACGGCGTTGATGTCTTGGTCGATTTCCGTGTAGTCCTTCCATTCATATTGGCCGAGAACCAATTTTTGGAAAGTCCGACCGTTCTGTTGTCGTTCCTCCAAGACCTCGTAGACTTTGCGTGTTCCCATACAATAAAGGTCCGAGTGTAGGCGGGCGGCTTCGTCCCAGAGCTTTCCCAGGCTATCGCATCCAGGGAACATTTGATTCCACAAAATGCTTTCGACGGTGTCAACGTGGCGCCATGGGGAAGCAGGGTCATTTTCACTTGATGGTCGGGCCTAAAAAACAGCAAATGCAATTTTTAACATAAAAACAAAATGTTAATGAAAAAAAAACTGATAAGGTTGCCATGACCACTATACTGCTAAATGAGAAATCACACTTAAAACATAAAATGGAAAGTCGCTCGATTATATTTTAAACTCAAATGAAAACACTGTATTTGAGCATTTTCCAAAAAAATTTAAGCCAATCTTTGGTGAGTACACCACGCAGTATAGCCTTTAAAAAAAAAGTGAACCAAAAATTAAAGAAAATACTTATTGCACTTAATATACTAAGACTAAGAGCTAGGTTTCAATCAAAGGAAAAAAAGGGATTAAAGATACATCCTGTTTGGTAGCGTTAGAAAAGTTAATGTTCGTAACAAATTTTTTGCCAGCATTTAACGCCTACAAATATTCAATATTTTACAGAAAAAAAAACAAAGTCATACAGTAAAAGCCTTTAGCCCTCTTAAAACTGAGCAAAAAAAAACAAAGATAAAACAGCACAAAGCCGTTTAAAAAATCAAACTTTTTCTCTTTGAGATCTTTCCACTTTGGCATCGGGGTCAGCAAAAATCTTGAACGGTATGTAGACGATCAAGTCGTAAAAGAAGAAGAAAACCTTCAGAAAGCCGGCCAACGCAATTATATACCAAGGGCAGGCCTGCTCGCTGAGCTCCTGCTCAATCCGCTTAATATCGTCCACAGACGCTTTTCTGTCCGGCATCTAACAATTTTTTTAATCTGCAAATTATAAAAGAGCATCAGTAGGAAGTTGACTGCAACAAAAAAATACACAACAAAAGTAAATAAAATAACAAATTTTTTTATTGACTTTTCAAAAAAAGAATTAAACGTCGCAAAATGTGGCAATTCGTTAGAGAGAAGCTATTCTTTTCGGTGGTTTTCCAGGTAATCCTTAATTCTTTGTTGAATTTCGACCGGCGAAGGAAGTTTGGGCATGTCATAAGTCTGGTTTAGGTAAATGCCCGCATAGAGACCCGTCACCAGACACAAAACATTGCTTGAAATGCCCATTTTACGAATAAGGCTAGAAAAACTCGTTTTAGGCTGTAAAATTAGAAAAAATATAGCAACACAAAAAATTTTTTTTACAAAATCGCAAAACCCGCGTGTTAGAAGGGAAGGGATGGATTTCTAAACAAATATTTTAAATGAAGAAGGAGAATAGCGTGGATAACTGCTGCACAGTATATCTCATAATCTTTATTAACCCAAAACCAAAAATTATTTAAGCAGGGGAAACAAAAGTTTAAGCTACAAGAGCTCCAAAAATTTCAACAGTCAAACTGTCATTAAAGGAATCAGGATGGCAAACACACAATAAATACTTAAAAAACAGCCTTAAATTTCAAGTCGTAAAAGAATGAAAACCTCAAAATCAATACCCACCGTAAACCAATTGCATCGCCAAGCTTTAAAAAATACTGTAAAGAAATTTAAAAATGAACGCTTTTTCAATTACCGTAATATCTAAATACTATAGAATTAATACAAGCTTTGGATTTCAAAAATAAATTCAAAAAGAACGAGACTGAGAGACTAAGACCGTAAGGTCTACTACTAAAGGTGCCTAACCATTGTAGCAAATTTAAGTTAATACAAATTACCTAGCTCAACCACAAAATTTAATGCAAAAAACTGAGGTTGGAGTAAAGATTATAATAATTTACAGTGAATTTTACATTATAAAAAATTATAAAAGCAAAATTACGGTTAACATTCAAGCCTATCATATCAATTATAAAACTCTTTTAAAGCAAAAACATCAAAGGGATCAAAATAAAGCTCATAGATTAAAGAAGTCGGCAATAACTGATTGTAATAAAAACGCGCATTTTGGCTCTCAGCCCAAAAACCAAACATTTAACGTTGCCTTCTAATCTTAAAAGCCTAAATAGCTCAATCCACATCGCCCGAGAAAGCAACCCTACTCCAAACTGGAAAACCACCGCCAAAACTTTTAATTCCAGAAAAAAATAAAAATAAAAAAAACATGGCAATTCTCGCCATTGCAATTATCGGCAATTAAAAAAACATAAAAGTGATTCTCATCCAAAATTCCGAATTGGGAAAAAAAACAAGAAACCTAAATCGTTGACCAACAAAAACGCAACTGAAAAAAAAAGCTGAAAAAATTGCGCATAGCGAATTTAAAAATGAATGACAACTTGGCGTTGCCAAACCCAAAATTTGTTTGGCGCAAATTCAAACTTGTTTAGCAAACTTGACAAAAAATTTGTTTTTAGGGGCGAAAAACAAACAAATAATTCAATACATTCACATTTGCAGGTCTTAATTTAATATTTGCCCCAGATCCCACTACAAAACTGGACTCTATTCGAAAGGTTAAAACCAAATTTGTCCTGACAAGAAATACAAAAAAACAATTGAATCTGTTCAGGCATCAAAATTTAAAAAACCCTTGAAAATTTTCTAAATTGCTTAAAAATTATTCTTTGTGGGGCCAAGAAGTTCCTAAAGTGTTTTTAAAATATATAAATTTTTATTTCTGTACTTTTTGTTGCAAGACAAAAAAAAAGTCCGATGATAAAAAATTTTTTCGGACAAAAGTTCACAAGGCGAAAAGTCTGTAAACAAAACGTCCGCCAGGAAAAAATCTTTCGACCAAAAAAATTAGTAGGAAAATTGTTTTTCCACACAAAAGTTAAAGCGTCCCGCTTAGGCAAAAGTCTTTCCGGCCAAAAGTCCACAAAACAAAAAGTGGCCCCGGCCAAAAGTCTCCCAAGCAAAAAGTCCCTCTTTTCCCTCCGTCCATTAAACAAAAAAAATCTCCAGCCAAAAATCCATTAAAAAAATAAGTCCGTCCAGCCATAAGTCCATTAAAAAAAGTTTTCACGGACAAAAGGTTACCATACGAAAAGTCCCAGTCCCTCCAAAATTCGTTTCAAAGCCATCAAAAAGTTTATCTCATTTTTTTACCGGTAAAATTAGAATAACCATGGAACACTTTTACGCCGAATTCCAACTAAAATTGTGAACTTGCAACAACACTTGCAGCAAATATTTTTCAACATTCTCCCCAACAAAAAATACTTCCCCTTTTTGCTATTTAGCAGCAAAACGACTGATAAAAATTGTGTCTCCAATAAAATGATATCAAAATGAAAAATAGGGGGGAGGGCAGAAATTTTCCTAATCATTACATAATTGTTTTTTTTGGTAAATATGTTTTGTTTTTGCACCGGCCAAAAAGAGAGTAAAAAATTTGACGAAAACAATTGAAAAAATACAAGTAAATGAATAAAAAGTTTACGTAGAAACTGAGACTGCCCATCAACCCGCGCCCCTATCCCATTTTGTGCCAACCAACCTACTGAAAAAATGTTATCTTAAAGCCGACACCCGTTGGAGTTACTGTTCTCCGACTTGTAAAATTGAAAAAATACCGGAACTCTTTAAGGTCTAATTTCGGAACTTATTAAACTTAAAAAATATCGGAACTTTTTGAGGTTGAATTCCGGAACTTTTTGACAACAAAAAAAACAACTCCGCAGCCTTTTTGCAAATAAATCTTTTTAGCTAAACCCAATACCAATTACCTATATTGATGACTGAATCGAAAGGCACAAGGCAATTAATTAATCAAATTACAAAAATTGCGTAAAACTATTATTTTTCCCTCCACCAAACAGTGATTTATTTTAGCAAAAACAAAACCAAAAAAAAAACATTGGAGAAGTGCTCCATTCTTTTATAAACGGCTACAAATTGCAAAGGGTTTTTCAGATATGGGATCTCCATTGCAAGGTGGAGAGGTTTAATGAGTCTAATCGAACATTGAAAAAGCTACTAATAACAAAGCAGTCAATTAAGGAGCTCTTTCGGGTATTGGGTTAAATTAAACGAGGGCTCAATTGGAAGATGAGCTCAATTAAAAGGCTCAAAGGGCTACAAAAAATTAATTAACATAAAATTTGGCCAAAACAAAAATGAAAAATGAAATTTTTTCTCTCAAAATACTAATGTGATACTAATGCTCGACTTTTTTACGCAAGTTTAAAAAAAATTACGTCAAGCCTTTCTTTTTTGCTTCATGCACGCTGTCATGAGGGTGATCTCAAGAAATAATTTACCCCCAGAAAACAATCAAATCAATTGTCAAATCCTTTATCAACGGCCAATAAATAAATTTCTATAAAAAAAACGTTGAAAATTGCAAACGCAAAATTTTCTTTCAAAAAAAGATAAACGAATTTTCGCTTTCTTTTTTTTCTTTCTCCTTTCCGCTTTTTTCTTCCTTTCTCTTCTAATTATTTCTTTCATTCACATTTTTGATTTCTCCACCATTTTGTTCTTCTTCGTCCTCGTTTTTTCTTTCTACATTTTAGGTGTATTTTTTTCTTTCTCTATCCCTTCTTTTTTTTTTCGTAGTATCAATTAATTCTTTCTTCACTGTCTTCTCTTGTCCTCCTGATTCATTTAACCATCTTTAAGCCAATTTCAAATAGTTTCGAACTAGGATCAATCAGTCTTTTAACTTTCTCCAAACCTTAATACTCCTTCTCCAAATCTTTCACAAAAAAATTGCACTTTCCCTCTCAATCTCTTTCTCCTTTTGATGGCAAGCATTCAAGTCTCTGTGCCCTTTTATAATGTACCCGATCTACTGGCATGGCTCGCCACAAACGGCCCCAAGTTCTTTACATTTTCCTTCATATTGCCATCACTACTTTTCTCTTTTTTGCGAAACGCGATAACCGAGTTGCTCTCTCCATTCGCCCTATTCTTTTCCCTTTATCTTTTTTGTACCAAACCAAATCTTCTTGAAAAGTCTGAGTCATTTTGTCCGCAAAAATGTGTCCCGACCCTCTTTCTATAATCCATTGCCCCATTATTTACAGTCTATAACTACTTGGTTTGCTGTGTTTTTTATTATTCTTTTTGCCAAATACCTTCCGCTGAACACGTGATTTTTGTTTTTAAAATAGAAAAATTTTATTTTGTTTTTAAAATAGAAAAATTTTATTTTGTTTTTATTTGTTTTTTTGACTTTTTTTTTCCCAATTTTGATTTTGTATAATTAAAACCTTTTTTCTCTTGTTCTCTAGCTCTCTTCCCTGTTATCGCACTCTATTCAAATTTCTTTCTTCTATTCCTCTCTTCCTAATTTCTAGTTTCTCTCCCCACTTTTATCTATCTCTTTTTATTTCTCTTCTTCTCTGTCGTTCTTTCTGTGATTTTTTTGTTCACTCTCTCTTTCCTCCGCCTTTTTTTCATCACTTTTTCGCCATTTCACTCTTTTTTTCTCTCTTTTTCAATCAATCTCTCTGCTTATCCGTATGTCTCTGTATATCTGGCTGTCTGAATGTCTCCTTCTCTCTCTTTTTTTCCACTTCATTGAGTGTTGAGTCAAATTGTTCTCTGACAATTAAAGCTTTCGTGTTATTACATTTATTATTTTAAGACGACGTGTTATTAGTATTTTTATTTGTTTTATTCCTCAAACGTATTTCCAAATTGACTGTTGGCTCCGCCTTTTTCTTTCTTCTTTCAAAAGTACAAAAAAAATTTGTTTTGTTCGAAATGGTTTTGGCTCAATCCAATTCTGTTTGTACTCTCTTAACTTTGCTTCTCACCGTCTCTCTCATTATTTAGTACTGCCTCATCTTTTTTTCGTATTTTTCTCTACTTATTGCAATGTTTTTCAATAATATGTCTCTTTTCTGTGTCTTTCCTTTTTTTTCCTTGTATTTCTCTGCTTCTCTCTCAATAATATGTACTCTTTCTTTTGTGTCTTTCTTAGCCTTTTTGATTTCTCTTCATTGTCTGCCTCTTTTCCAATTCATATGTTGTTTTATTGATTTCAGCTCAAAGCCTTCCTTTGGTTTGAAACACCCAATACTACATAATTTATTCAACCCCTATGCGTTGGGGTGAACCCAAAAGTTTTATTTTCGGCTCCATCAACATTTTTCTCCTACTCTTCCATTTTTTCTCTTATTATCTCTCCCCTCTTCAGTTGCCCGCTCATAATCCCTTTTTCAATGAACCTCTTTACTGCCTTTGACTCACATTCACGAAGGAAAAAGGATTTGTATTTATAACAACAATCAGCCAAATTATTATCACGATTATTTATTTATTTATTTACGTCATATGACGCGACAAAAAATAAGGATTACAATAAAAAAAATTACCGACCAACTGTTTATACCCATTTTTTCATTCAGAATCTTCGAAGAAAACAAAATGAAAATTGTATTACGTGTTGTTTTCCAGTCTAACACAAAAAAAAATACTGCCAGCAACAAAAATAAAGCGTAAAGACAGTTACACCTCAATTTTTTTGTTGACTTTGCCCTCTGTTTTCTTCTCTCCGTTTCCATTTTGAGACGATTTTTGAGAGTAGAAAAAACTCGGTCGTCTATTTTTTTAGTACAAAGTCTTTTTTATGAATGTTCGGAATTGCAATAAAACAATTTTTACGTCATCTTTTTGTGACTCGGCTGAACATTTTTTAATTGAGGCTACAATTTATATATTTTGCTAATTTGAAAAGCCAACAATAAAAAAGATGGTTTATTTTGAATAAAAAATCAACAGAAAAAAATTAATAAATAATTTCAGAGTAGGCCTTGACGCTTGAGATCCTCAAATGTTCGCCGGTTGACAACATTGCCCAAGGAGTCTTCAAACTCCTCGTGCATGTCCGAATTCCACCGCGCGCTATTCTTCTCCTCACAAATCTTCTTCCACAAGTCGACCGCCTCGCTAATTTTGGTAATGTTGGCGAAGTGCGCCGTGTTGGGAATGCCCATACAACGCATTCCGTGCGAATGACGCCATTCCTAAAATATGAAAGAAAATCAAATAGAAACCGACAGAGGTAAAAAAACGCGAACAAAAAGGCGCACGGACAAAAAAAAACCCAAAAGAGCCTATACTCAATAACAAAAGTTAGTACAATTATTTTTTTAAACATTTTCCGATTTGAATGCAGTACACGACGCAAAATGTATACGCGGATTATTTTTAAGTTCTATGTCTCATTGCCCGCGCACCAGCCGTCTCGACCGCAACTGCCAAAACATCAACTTCAAAACCGTAATTTTTATTTGGAATTTAAGAAAAAAAATTTACCGTAAAATGTCTTTGAAAGGTCTTCGGGCCTTTGTAGACCTGGTTACCGCAAATCTCACAGGTATAGGGAATGTTGAGCCCGTGTAATTTATAAAGCCAATAGGGAATCGGCTTGCCATCCCAGCCCAAAGGCAAGTTTTTCGGGTTGTAGGGCACGTTGCTGTCGTCGTCCTCTTCGACAAACTCGTCTACGTCCTCCTCCTCTTCGTCCTCTTCACCAAAAGCACGTGCTTGTTTGCGCTCAACATTCTCTTTGGTAGCGTCGCGCTCCTCGCCCAAATATTCAGTCAATCTAAAACACTGAATCTTAGTCCAACAAAAAAGTGGAGAAACGATTACCGAAGAATGCGGAATTCCGTTTTGGCCAAGTGCTGCTGGCGCTTCTCCTCCTTCAACTCATCTCCAGTCTTCGCCACCGACTTTCGCACGTCCTTAATATTGTTGACTTTCGCGTTCCACAGTCGTTGGGCTCGCTCCTTCAAAGCACTAAAAATAATTTTTTACAAACTATAATGAAAAAAATTAAGCTATACGGCGCATGTGTCTTCGGCTTAAAGCATGATATGAAAAATTGACAGACAGTTGCGCATATAACGCAAAGGCATTGCAGGTTATTCAACCAACAGCCACGCCGACACTATTAAGCTAGAAATCTTAATCATCAGCGCAAAAAGTTTGAAAGCTTTTACTTAGGCAAAAACGGAAATCAGCTGAGTAGTAATTTAATAACAAAACATTGACAAAAAAATAAAAAAAGAATGCGAAAAAAAAAACATTTTAAAAGTTCACTTCTTTCATTTCGTTTTTCCAAAATTTCCAAATTTTCGGCAAACTTTAAACTTTTTGCAAGAGAAGCTTTTAGTCAGAACATTTGATGGCAGTTTAAGAATGCATTCAAAAAATGACCATAGCTTACAGGCTTTTCATTAAAAAATTATAAAACAAGGAATGGAGTGAGAACTTGCTGCAATAGCATATTTCAATAACAACAAAATTTCATTAACGCATGCTGACACGTCTCCGCATCCAAGTAATGTTTCTATTTTAAGCGTAAAACAGCGCTTTTGAAACGAAAATGATAAATTCAACGAATTAAAAAAATAGGCGATGTTTTTGTCATTAACCTATTATAACTAAAAAAAAAGCGCAAAATCAAAAAAATACCCTCCACACTTTAGGTTCAATGCGGTGAGCGCCGACTTGAGGCGATCCAGTCCCAGCGCCTCTAACTCCTGAATGGAGCTAAACTGGGACAAGTCTAGCGCCACCGCCGGGTTGCTTAACATCTTCGAGCTTTTGGCCTTCGACCAGCCGGGAACCTTTTCTTGTTTCCATTTCTCTTCAAAATCCTAAAAAAAAATTAGTCAGAACTGACGTAAAAAAGGAAAATTTACTTGATCGCACGCCTCAAACTCGCCTTCCACGTCGAGCAGCGGTTTGACCCTTGTCAAGAAGTCCTTAAGATAGTCGAGCAGCGCGCCGAGGTACAATTTGTAGGCGCCCAACTTTTTGGTGTCCTTTGATATGTCAAAAAAATGGTCGAAAACTGTGATGTAAGCGATGTAGCCAACGCGCTATAAATATTTCCAATGCACTAGCAAACAATAATTACACAACTTTCTGATGTTTTTATGTGGAGACAGGCACCCCATAACAATTTTACAGGAGATAGATTCAGGGAAACTAATTATAAAAAACGCATACCATAATGTTTCAGAGAAGTCAAATATTCGAACTAAATTCCCCAACACATAACAGTTGGTAATGTTCTATATCAGCCTATATAGATAAAAGCAACATCACGAATATGCCAGAAAAAAAATAACGGAAAGACAGCTTTAAAAGTGGGATCCGTCCTTAATTCAATTCAATTAATGGGATTTCGAATCACGGAAAAATAATTTTGTGTCTTGGGTTTCAAAAGTTTGAGCGTAGAGTAGTCTGCAATGATCGGACTGCTCGACGGTTTTAAGCCTTAAGCTAACGTGTAAACAATAAGATTTGTCAGATTTGTAGATTTGTCATACACTATTTACGCCCTTCAAATATCTCCTTAGAATATGTTTCATACAAGTTTTAAAAAATTGTAATTAAATCTGCAGAATGGCTAACGGATATAATAAAATATAACATTTGTAAAAGCCGAAAAAATTTAACAATTTTCTCGTGCAAGAGCTCCTTTTGAAACAACCATTGCAAAACTTTATTTCCTGAAAAAGCCCCTCTTCCTGGCCAATAAAAAACGATTTACAACAACAAAAAAGCCGCACCTTGATGCCCTTCAAATTCAAGTACTGCTCATGAAGCAGGTGCATGTCCAGGTATTTCCCGTAACCTTCTTCATCGGAAAAGCGAACAATGTCGCGCTCCGTTCGGTCGGGGTCAAGCAGAAAGTTGATCTTCTCCTGGAACTCAATTGTCAGCGACTGCGCCGCCTCATTCGGATTTTTGCGGTGAGTGTCTTTGAGTAATTTGAGGCGCGAATAAAATTCGGCAAACTCATTCGGTCCACCAATCGCGTGAATTTCTTTGGCGCGCTCTCCGCTTTCGTCCGCGTAAAAGTCGACAAGCTTTTTGGTTGCGTTTTGATATCTCTGAAATGGACAACACTTAATGGCAATTCGAAAAGTTAAGTAAATTATTAAATTGGAATTCCAACTTTTAAGTACTTTTCAAATTAAAGTCATAATAAAAAAAGTTAATAAACTTACGTTAAGACAAGATTTGACGCGGTGATCCGAATTGATTTTCTCTTTTTGCTAAAAAAAGACAATTAAAACATGAAAAAAATTGTCGAAAATTTAAAGAAATACCGAGCGCTTCTCACACATACTCTCTTTGACCATCGAGTCGACGCACCGCTCCCTCTCTTCGTGATAATTGCGCTGGACTTCGATCAACGACTCCATCAAAATTGTTCGCCGTAACGTAAAATATATAAAAAAAACGGCGCAATTAATAGAATTAGAATTAGTTATATTAAAACATTTTAAAAAGCACTTTCAATTGTTATATATTTAAAAGTTCAGGAAAAGACATTAAGAGCTTATGAGCATTCAAATTACTGAGTGATAGCCTTGTTGCAATGAGCTTGATTGAGCGGCGGTATAAGCAATAATTGACTGAAAACTTATTTGCATTTTTTCTATGATTTTTGGTTTCCTAATACATGTATTATATTACTGTATACATAAACCCAAATTTCTATAATTTAATTCATGAGCGTAGCATGCTGCTAACAGCGTAAAAGGAGAAAAATTGGGCCATTTTTTTTATATATAAAAATTTTTATGTATATAAAAATGGCTATTTAAAAATTTTGGAAACTTTCCAAAAAATCAGAATTTGCAATTTTAAAAATTGTGTAAAACGCCACAAAAACTTCAGTCATTTTTTTAAAAAAAGTGAAAAATTTTAGGAAAAAATTTATTTCGGTTAAATTTGCTTCGACTTTTTTTCGCGTTGCCGAATTGGACGCCGCTTATGTTTTCTATGCATTTTCATAGTTCAAATTTGATCTTTGGTGATCATCTCCTCCAAAGCTGCGTGCCAAGGCGTTTCAGCATCAACACGCATAATTAAGCCCTTTAACCTTCTACTTTTACCATAACCTAAGAAACAATATTTTGCTAAATTAATTAAGGACAAAATTAGCTTTTTTTTGTATTTTTATGATTTATTAAACTGCGATCTCGGCGCTTTGCGTAAATGAATCAGAATTGTCCTTAATTTTAAAGGAAAAATGTCTATGTATTATATCATTTTTTACAACCAAAAGGGGATTTTTATTGTATTTTTTTCAATTCCTAGCACTATAAAAGAATGTAGATTCTAGACGGTAAAAAACCAGATTAACGTTAAGTTAATGTGCTCAATCGCTGTTAGGTGCTTTATGAAAATCCATTTGGCTTCTACTTGCTTTTTTGACCACTAATGTAGGGCTAATTTATCTATTGTTTTCCGGCTGTTTTGCATCCGAGTCCCCGCCAATCTCTTTATTTTCTGATAATTTTATGCAATGCAATTCGTTTGCTGTTTTTGATCAAACCATTTTCTCTTAAAATATTAAATTTTTTTTTTCAGAAATTACAGAAAAATGCAAAACGACGCCGGAGAATTCGTTGATTTGTACGTGCCGCGCAAGTGCTCCTCGTCTTCGCGCATCATTGCCGCTGACGACCACGCGTCCATCCAACTCGATATTGTCAATGTCGACCCGGTTACCGGCCGTTTGGTGCCAGGCAGCACGTCGCGCTACGCCATCTGCGGTGAGCTGCGCCGTATGGGAGAGTCTGATGACTGCATTTTGCGTCTGGCCCAACGCGACAAGATTGTCCCCGTCCAAAAGAACTAATTGCCGTTCAACGATGGAGTTTTTTGCGAGTTTTTAAAATTTATTTGTTGTTGCTTAAACTTTATAAATATAATTAAAAAAATTGTAAAGATTTTTGTCAATAAATTTTTTTGTTTGGAAGGGTTTTAAGAAAGAAATTTTGTAACAAAAACATATTTTTCATAAAATCTAAGGTTTAATTTGTGGATACGGTTTCTGCTATTTCCCGCATAAATCCTCCACCAAACGGCTTCTTAGATGTTCTGAAAACGGTAGAAATTCTGTATAGCAAGGCAATCGGGCTTAAAATTTGAAGTTTAGGCACAAACGGGGATAAAACCGATAAAGATGTGACACTGCCGAATTTTCAAATTGCATTTTTGTGTGTGTGTGTTTGTGGTTTTCAATAAAACTCTAAAAAATAGATTAAAAAAATTTCGGATAAAAATGTTTACCACTTCCTCCAATTGTTGGGAAATTCAAAGGAGCTTTGGTACATGATTTTTTTGAAAACAGACTGATTGCCTTTTGTTAGATTTACAGGATTTAATATTTTTTATAAGGTCAAGTATTCCTGAGGCCAAATATCACCGGTAAAGTGCTGCTGTTACCAGCCCGAGCTGAGACTATACTATATATTGATCTCTAATCACTTTTAAAAGCGTCTAATATCTGTTTGATCTTATGCCTATGTTCCATGAACTGTTTCTATGACCGAATATCTCCTCTTTGGCCATAGGTCCCTATGACCAAACGTTTGTATTACCGTAAGCCCAAGAATTATTTCAAGCTGAAGCCAAACCACTCCTAAAAATAACTTTGAAGACTCCTGCAAGCCGACTCCTCGGCGTCTGTTTATAACCTTTTCTGCCATCAAAAAAACTTTTTTTCCCAACTTCTAAAAGCCTCTAATTAATTATTACACAATAAACAGCATTTTTGTCGTTTTGCCACTCGGCTAACGGCCACCAAATTATTTTTTTACGGCTCGACAGCTTTGAAATTCGCTCGTTATTAAGTTTGTAAAAATAAATAACTTTCAATTTAATTTTAATGCATTCCCCCTCCCCCTATTCCTTTCGTTGACATATAAGTTAATTCGAAATAAAAAATGGGAATGAAACTCAGCTTTTTCAAACAACATTTTTTAACGACGCTTAAAAAAAGAAGTTTTGCGTTATTTTTTTTCTCATTAACAAGCCGAAAACTGGCTGTGGGATAGTCGACTAAGAAGTCGAAGAGATTGCGTAAAGCGTAATTAACAACAACGCTTTCTGTTCTACACACAGTTTTCCGTCTTCCACAGTATTTATCAAATTAATAAACGCCCAATTAGTTTGTCTTCTTTCTTTCCTATTTTTTGCTTTTTGTCTGCGTAGTTTTGTTCATAAGCCTATGATTGTCCGCACGTTTTTTTAGTCCCTACGTTGTTTGGTGTGTCTTTTTGTCCCTATGCCTATTTTTGTCCCTACGTTTTTTGTTTGCGTCGTTTTGTCTCATGTCTATCTTTCTTCCTAAGATTTTTTTGACTGCACCATTTTGTCCATACATCTATCTTTGATCAGACAATTTTCTGTCATTCTATCCGTCATTTTTTCTTAGTCCAGACGTTTATTGTTCATTTTTTTGTCTGTATGTTTTATTGTCCGACGTTTTCGTCTATCTGTTTCTTTATCGGTCCGCCTTTTTGTTTGCACCTCCTTTCAATTAGTGAAAAAATATTACAAGGAAAACGCCCAATGAAGTAGCTTTGATCTGTCTTTCGAGTTTTCATTCTTAGCAATGAGAGGTGTAGTTTTTATAAGTATAAGCCTCAATATAAGTATAAGCTTTAAGCGGAGGCCTAATTGGGAAAAAATGAGGGAAATTGGAAAAGAAAAGGCCAAGAAAGCTCGGTCTATTAGAATGAGGTCTTGGCTTGCTTACCCTAAAGTTGGTTATATATAGGAACAAGGAATAAAAACGATGTTTTTCAGTGAAACAATTAAGTAAATTCTCGTATGAAAGGACAAACTTAAAGTACGTAAATTGAATGGAAAGAGAAAACTAAAATGACATGGAATTATGACTTATTTATTATCCATTAGTACCCTCCCGACAAAGTTAAACAGGTATTTAACAAGATAAATTGTTTTTTGGTGAAATTCTAAAAAATATGATTTTGCTGAGAATAAAAACTCGAAAAACAGATAAAAGATAAGTTGTAGTTAAGACGAGTTGATGTGACCCCTGGGCATCAACTGAGATTTTATTATATTCACTTACGGGTATGTTTTATAGCTTTTGGTTTTAAATTCAAATTTTGGCTTCGGCTTAGGCTTTGACGCGAACCGCGACGAAAATTATCGAAAACAATTTTCTCAATTAAATTAGCGCCAAAAGTGCAATTATGCTTACTGTGGGCAAAATGCAAATGTTTGATTTTTGGGCAAATTTAATTTTTTGATTGGCCCAATTTTTCGTTTTTTGTTAGTTTTTTTTTGTTTTTGCATCAAGCGGTCTTTTGTTTAATAAAATTTTGTGTGAACACGCGCAAGGCACAACATAAATCCAATCTCCACAGGCTTAGGCTAAAGCTAGAGGTTAGGTTGAACTTAGGTTTAGGCTTTAGATTAGTCTTAAGTTACTCTTGAGGATAAACTCAAATGTTCTTATGCTTTTGGCTTGGCTTTATATTTAGGCATAGGCCAAAGCTTGGCCATGAACCTGGTCTTAGGCTAACGTTCCTGCTTTGTGGTTGTATTAATATTTAAGCCTTATCTTAAAATTTAGCTTAAACTTCCTTTTCATATTTAACCTTCTAGTTTCTGGCTAACAATGGTGACTAATATGCACTTTATTCTCCGCATATTAAATTTTGACAACCACTTTTATCGCTACTTTCGTTTTGTGATTATTACCCAAACGCTACTAACATTTATTCTTAAGCTCACACTTGAAAAGTGGAAAATAAAGTATTGCTCAACTCAAAATTTTTGCCACGCTTCTTCGCGGCTTTATTGCCTCACTTTATCTGCTTTTTATTTTTAAAAATTGCATTATATGGCTATATTAAAGCGCGGCGCGACATTTTAATTCTCTCTCGTTCCTCCCTCACGTCCAATAAAAAAAAATTTGTTTTGAACAAAACCCATTAAAATTTCATTTAAATTTTGAAAAAAAAACTTAACAAAAATAATTTCTGTTTCAAATCTCTCTCTCTTACTCCCAAAACGCGAATTATTTTTCGTTCTTCGACGTCAAAAGGCCTTTTTTTGGTTAGTTAAAACACACATTCACACACACAATAAGACAGGCAGCGGATACTTTTAAGCATTTCTTTCAAATTTTTCAAAAGCTATTTTTCTCAAAAATTTTCAGTCTTAAAGACGACTGAGTTTGGGCGAACAGACGAACGTCGCATTAGCCTATTGCGAGGAGGCAAAGACAGATATAGAGAAAGGCGAGAGGCGTTTTGAATAATAAAATCGTTTGTTGCCTCTTCTATCTAGGAAAGCCACCCTCTTTCTTTTTACTCAAGACAAGGCCTTAACATAATTTTTTCGGGTGAAAGACAAACTAAAAACAAAATAAAAGTTTTGCCTAGATTGCAAATTTGTGTGTCCACAAAATGTAAGTGTTTGTGTACATGTATGCGTGTATTTATAATAATAACTTAAAATTGACGCATGCAATATTGTGCCTATGCTCACTTATTTTTTAGTTTTTTTATCATTCTTTATTTTTTCGACAGTTGCTTTATCATTTTTTTTCAGAATATTCAAAACATTTTTCAATTTGATAAATTTTGTTTGCTCAGGGTTTTTGCAACAATTTAATGCCTACTACTTCATAGTTTGAGTGTTTACCACTTTATTGAATTTTTTACTAATTGTTGGTCCATTATCCTTCTACAGTTAGAGTTATGTAAAAATCCCAGTAAAGCAATGAAACAACGTAATGTAATTTATTTTAAATGACGAATAATATACGCCAAAATTTTAATTTTCATATTTTTTTTGGTTTTCTTTGTGTTGTGTACATATTTTTGTCTTTTGTATGTAATTGCAATATTTTATTGGTTACACCTTTCCCCTCAAAAGATAAGTCTCTTTTTGATTCTTCCTTTTCCTAAAGGGAGTTGCACGTGGTCAAAGGGTTTGCAGTGACTACTCGGGATTAAAATAATTTGAAAATGAAAATATTAAATAAACTGACAAGTTTCTTCCAGAAAAAAACCAAATTTTTCCTTTCCAGCCAAATCAGAAGATAGAGAGGCTAAAATGTTAAAAAAATATTTCTTAAAATAAATTTATAATTTGCACGCGATGATTGTTTATTTTTTTTTGTACAAATAAAAGTGAAAAACGAAAGAGATAATTCTTTTGCGATGATTAATCCGAAAGCCCAATCACAATCGGCTACGTGACTTTACAACAAAAAAGTGCTTTACCCTGCTCATTTGTTTACCAAAATTTTTGCAAAAGTCTTGTCGCTTTTTAAAAGTTGTTATTTTAGCAAAAGTTTTTTTTTGAAAACGCTGTTCAGGAGAATTTGGCTTAGGCTTTATGATTGTTTTAGAGCATTTGCTTTTGTTCTCGGTTGATTTGGGGTAATTAACTTGTCTTTGGTTTGTTTTTAGAGCATTCGTCTTAGTTTCAGGGTTAATGGTTTTGTACTTAGAGTTGTTAAGCAGCATCAGGCTTGTGTTTAGGCATGTTTTGGAGTATTTTTCTTGGCTTTAGGGTTGTTTTGAAGCCATTAGCTTTAGCTTATATTTGTTTTAAAACTTTTGGCTAAAGCTTATTATGAAGTCTGTGCCTTAAACTTATTCTTCAAATTGTTCATATGCAATTGATAATGTTTGCATAAAATTTTTTGCTTTACAGATTCATAGTTTTGCTTTTATGCGCTATATTCTAAATTTTTTATGGGTGTGACCTATTCCTTCATCCATGATTGAACGCTTATCTGTTATTATCGTGATTCTTCTATAATTATTTACCTCCCCCTCCGCCATATTTATTTGATTTATTTTTTCAGAATACAAATCGAAGAGATATTTGATTCGATGGCTGACGACAACCTTCCGGTATTTTTAAAAATTATTGATTTTCTTAATTCATTACTGCACTAATGCAGGTTAAACACGATTAATTTTTGATTATTGAAAAAATTGGTTAACCAAAAAACCTTAGTCTCCAAATGAGTGGGCTAAAAGTCAGACCGGTTGGTTGGAATTGAAAAAACGTTGGACTAAAATTCTATTATTACATTTACTGAAAGAATTGTTCTCCTTCAAGCTCAACCCAAATTGACCAAAATGAGTCAAGAAGGATCAATTGAGTTTGAACTTGAATTAAAGTAGGCTCATTTGGCCAAAACCTCTTAATGCAAGCTTAAGTTAAACACCTTTTTGATTTCCTGTAATAGATCTTTTTTTCTAGTACGAATTTTCCCGTTAATAACGATGATCATAATAATAGGTAATTTTTAAGCGCAGAATGAGCGTAACAGATAGAATACAACGATTATCTCAATTTTAATTAGAAATTAAATAATTCAGGTTGTGCCAATTAAAGGAAAACATTGTACCCTGAATGTCTATGTTCAAGGCGACTTGGAGGATCGGCATGGAAAGACGGTGGTTCTCACGATCCATGACATTGGCACTAATCGTAACTTTTTCCAAGCATTATTGGCCTTTAGTTAAATTTTGTCTCGTTTAGACAAATCGTTGGTACGCTTTGTCAATCACCCGTCAATGAGCGATGTCAAACAAATGTCAATCTTCCTCCACGTCTGTATTCCCGGCCAAGAAGACAACGCCCCCGACTACACGGGAGAGTAAGCGTGTTAGATTAAGTGCATGTTTAAGCTTGTGCTTAAGTTTTAACTTTGAGAATTAAAACAAAAATATTGATTCAATGGTTTAGATTCCCGACATTGGCGCAGTTGGGCGAAGACATGACGAGTGTCTTGGACCATTTCAATTTCCAAACGTGTATTGCTTTTGGCGAGGGCGCCGGCGCCAACATTATTTGCCGATTTGCGGTATTTCTTTGATATTTATGTATTGCAGACTTAAGACCTTTCTTAAAATTGAAAAAAAATGCCCAATGCTATACATTTTTATAGCTAGCCTCGCCTGACCGAATCATGGCTATTATTCTTCTTCATTGTACTTCAACGACGGCCGGAGTGATTGAATACTTCAAGGATATGGTTACGTTTTCATTAATTTATTTTTTCGTTGTATTGTCAATATTTTTATTTTTTAGATTACAAATTTGAGATTAGAAAAGGACGTGATGACACAAGGCGCGTGGGACTATCTTTTGATGCACAAATTTGGCTCAGTAATTATCTTCTTTTTTTTTTGTTTTCTAAAAATAAAAATTATTTAGAGTGACAAAAGAGAAAAACAACAATACATTGAAGAACTTAAGGCGGCGCTAAATCCGAAAAACTTAAGCAAATACTTGTACAGTTTTAGCAAACGCACCGACTTTTCAACGGTTATTGGCGCTAAGTTAGACTCGTGAGTGCTTATATTTTTTTTTATTCTCCCCACTAAGAACTCATTTTTGTTTCAAATGCAAAGTCCTAAAGTCAATTATAAATTTCGAGACAGTTTTAATGAAAGTAGCATCAAAATTGTCAAAGTATATTTTACATTTTATTTTACATAAATCGCTATCTTTTTTATAACTTTAACGCCCGCCGCGTTCAACTTAACGAAAAAATGATGATAGATAGCAGCTCTGTTAAAAAAATGATTATATACTTAAACTTAGCATACAAAGGTTATCCAGGCCGCTGATTTAATTGGTCCAAACGGATTTTTGATTCTAATATTAGGAGACCCTGTACCGGTACAAGGACCAGTCCCATTTTAAAAAATTTCAAATAGTAGTCATTTTAGACTAAATTTTTGCGAGCAATTCAAAAATAAGGCTATTTTTTTAATTAGAACTCCGTTAAACTCAATAAGAAATTTAAATTTAAGCTAAAATTTTTATAAAATCTTATATAAATATACAATATTTAAAAAAATGTTTATTGATTTGTCATTCATTCAACAAACTCTTCATCAATGTTTTCCACAAAAACTTCTGCATGATCGTCAAAAAGCACATCTTCCTCATCCGGAATGCCACTTAGACGACGCTTTCTTGGCGCTTCTTGGCAATTCTTGGCAACAAGCCGAAACTTTTTTTTTTGCCTCAATCAATTTCAAACTTTTACAGCAGATAGCTATAATAATGAGGAAAAATATGTACAATTGCAAATCAATAGTTTTAAGAAAAAAATTTGGAATATTAATCAAATATGTATAATCTTTTCAAGACTACAAAAATAGAAAAATGGTTAAATAATACAAAACTTTTATTTTATACAATTTCAGTACATTTTCAATCGATGCAGAATTTTTCGCTCTATCGAATGTATACAAACACTTTACAAAATTAAAATTTTTTTTGTTAAAATTTTTACAAAAACAAATTTGAAAAAATAAAAAATTTGAAAAAAAACCCTATCATCATTTTGAACGCGGCGTACTAACGTTAAGCCTATACTTTCGACTAATTTTATTATATATATAATAATTTTTTGATTCAATGCGTTAAAACGGGCTTATAATCCTTCCGTATGTCTACGCTTACGCCTAAGTCCTAAGAAAAACTGATCACGCATAATGTGTTAAATCTATTGCTATTTAATGTATTTACTTATTGCTTATTTGTTTACTTTTTTTTTCATTTTTAAAAAAAATATGCTAAAACAAAAGCCATTTAGAATTGACGTTCTCTTAGTTACCGGTTCAAGAGCGCCCCACGTTAGCACGGTTTACAACACTCACAAAAGCATGAACAAAAAGAAAACGACGCTTCTTGTTGTCGACAACGTCAGCGATGTGCTTTCGGAAGCGGTAAATTTCTTTAATCATAATGCTGAATTTTTTAATTAAAATTTGTTTCAGCCCGAAAACGTTGCGCGCTCGCTGATTTTGTTGTGTAAGGGTTGTGGCGTTCTATCAGGCGTCTCTATTCCGGGCATGGAGCGCCAAAAAACGCTAAGCGGGTAATTTATTTTTAACCAATTTATTCAATATAAATATTAGTGGTTTTTAATGCTACTGTTTGGCTTATGTTTAATTTTAGGCTTTAATTTATGCTAATTTTTGGGCTTAGGCTTACGCTTAAGCTCACGCTTAGGATATGGGTAGTTTTAGACTTAGATTCAAGCTTATGTTAGGCTTAGGCTTATGCTTTTATTTAAGCTCACGCTTTGTCTTAGCATAGTTTTGCTTTTAGGCTTTGGTTTAGGCTCGTCTAAATGCTTAATCTTAGGCCTGCGCTTAAATCTTTGGCTTAGGCTTAGGCTTATGTTTAGGCTTGCCTTGGGTTTTAAGCTTATGATTAGACTTAGGTGTATGCCTTGCGCTTATTATAATCTACACAGGCTTATAACTTTATTTTACTTGGGTTATAACTCACAGGCTTATATTCCTTTGCTCTATTTTCAGCTCAATGGAAGAGGCGGATCGCCCGCGTCGGTTCTCAATCACGCAGGCCAACAATTAAAAACAATGTATTGACCACATTTTAATTATTATGTTTTCGGAGAGCAGATCGTAGACACAAATTCTTATTTTTTATTATCAGCATTTTCAATTTTTTTTAATTTTTACTTTTTAAATTTTCAAAAAATTACGAAAATCTCAAAATTATGTATAATTTTTTTGTACTTGTTTATGACATTAATTGTTTTTTGCAAAAATAAAAAGTTTTATTATTATAATTTTTAAGAATTATAAAGATTTATTTATTTTTCGTACTTTTGGCTTTGCAGAAGATGGCTTGCTTTGCGCCGTTCAAATTTTTTTGAAGCAATTGAATGCAGCCAAACACAAAGTGTTAGTATGTATTTGTGCTGGCAAAAAGCTAAAAGTTATTTACGGGGTTGCGCATTCTTGTGGCGGGATTTGAATTCGCTCTAACTTTTTTGTATTTTGGCGTATTGTAAAAGTTTTTTTTTCCTAAATCTCAAGATTCAAGGATTTTGTGTAATACCAAATACGGTAAAATCGGTGCTAAACTGTGGTTTTTATAACGGTTTAAAAATTATGTTAGAATTTTCAGGCAGTTGTCAAATTTTCATTTTTTAGACTCGGAATTTACTGGCTTGAGACGGAAATAAGCGTGGTCTGTGATTTGGTATGGCGCCTCTGGTTCACCCATAAGTGTTCAACATAGCAGTATTGTAATCAAATACGTAACTGCAATTCTCATGTTATTCAAAGCTGCATCAAAACAATTCGTCGCTGGTGCCAATTATGGCGAATTGGCCGGACTTTGAAAACATTATCTTCATGCAGGATGGCGCAGCTCCACATCATCATGGCGACGTGCACAACTGGCTCAATCATCATTTTGAAAATCGACAGATGTGTCGTAGAGATGCACCGATTTTAGCTCCGCTAATTTAGTCGCGCCATTTCGCTGGGGTCCATGTTTGCCCGATTTAACACCGTGCAACTTCTTCCGTTAGGGATGGATAAAAAGCCAAATTTACCGCACTCAACCGACCGATTTAGACGATCTGCAGTCTCGAATACAACAGGCCTTTGGCGAGCTTCCGCAAGAGATGATTAATCGATCAATCGAGTCATACAAGCGCCGACTTGAACGTTGTATAGATGTCGATGGATAAAAGTGTAGAAATTAATTTTGGAAATTAAACCCTTTTATTTGATGTCATTTTCTGGTCTAGTCTAATAAATTGTTATAGCAAGGTTAGTATCACACAAAATTCTAGAATCTTAAAATTCAGTAAAAAAAATTTTTACAATACGGTTAAAATACAAAAAAGTTAGAGCGAATTTAACTCCCGCCACAAGAATGCGCGTATATGTTTTTTAAACTGATAAAAATTGAGCTTAAAATTTTACCAACTATGTATTTTTTTGGCCGAGTTTGTCAGCGACATTTGCAAATGGTTTCTGTGAACAATTGAAAAAGCCGTTTAAGGTAATTGATCATTGAATTTTAAAACAGAAATAATTTAATTCCTGGCGTTTAAGAATTGATGCATTTGGACAAAGAGACACTTCGTTTTTGATGTATTGAACAGAGACATTGTGCCTCTGTCATTTAATAACCGAGACATTTGTAACATTTGGGCAGTCAAAAATTATAAAAATATTTTTAATAAACTTTGTTAAAATTTTTCTGCTTTATGGCAGTATAGGATTGAGGTAATTGACCGTAATTATATCAACAGGTTAGTCTATAATAAATATTCATTAGTTCGTTACAAACATTGATTATTATCGTAGTTTTAATTCTCTTGATCTTGCGATTTTTCTTTCCAGTTACAGTATTTTACGAATTTAAATAATTTCAACTACCAATCTGGGTTTAAATTAGCTTGTGCCAAATTGTAATTTTCAAATGTTGCAATCTTTTTTTCTTTCTTCATTTGACTTCCCGATAGTATGCGGACAAAAAGACAAGAAAAATTATTTTATAAAGAATTTTTGAAAAAGTATATTTTGTTTTTGAATACGTTTTTTCCCCCCACTTTTGTGGCATTATGGTTTACGATATAAATTGTTTGGTGTTTTAACTTTTAGTTAAAACTACGGCATATTATTTTCATTTAAAATCACTTTTTTTGTTATGTGCGTTTTTTATGTTTTGTCTGATGTTTGTTTTGTCCTAGAGTCTTTTTAATTAGCATAACTAGGTTAAAGCTTGAGTCCTACCGAGCTCTTAGTGTACGAAAACAGTATTAAAAGCCATCCCAATGCGATCGATTCAAATCTTATGTTGCAGTCACAATGATTACTGTAAAACAAGTGTGCATTCAACTGATTTTGTGGACTTTTAATCACTGTCTTAACGGCTAAAAGTTTCCAAATTTAAAATTTAGGTACAGTAATAACTTAATTGTTTCTTTTAAATTTCCAATTAAAATTCGACTACCGTAATAAATTTAAAATTTTATAAATTACAGCTGTGGCATTGTGTTATAATTTTTTAATCTCTGGCTAGCAAAATGTCTAGTAGACAATATAACAGAAAATTGAATATTATATGTAGTTAGACTTGATGGTCCAAAAAATTGAAAACGTTTGTGAACAGTGTCTTGATTCGGAATGTCAAAAGATACTAAATGAATCCACATATTAAAATTGACTCCCCCTTATCGCACCATTACTTTAAGTGAGCATTTGCCAAATAAATGCGAAATAGCGAATCGAACAGCACAAAATTTGGTTTGAAAATGACCATTAGTGTAAGAAATGTCTGGCATAATTTTCAACAAATGGACCCACCTCGCTCGCATTTTATCAGCCAATGTTCACTTTGCTTTAGCTGTCAATAAACGATCTAATTCCAGGCACTGTTTGTGATTAAAAAGCGGTTAAACCACTACTGACCATTGCTCTTTCAATCCGTCATATTTTATCAGTGTTCGCTTGGCTCTAGCTCTAAATATGTGTTATAAATTCAAACACGGGTTGTCTCCTCTTTTGGGAATTAAATTTTTTTTGTTTATACTTTAAAAAAGCTTTTTAAAATTAAATTTTTTTAGAGGAGAACATAAATTTGTCAATGCTTTTTTCAATTGCTCACTGCCGCATAACAAACATTTTTTGGCTTTAATGGGTTAAAATGTTTTTGCATCGTTATTTTATTCAAAATTTACTGTTTTTTTTTCGAGGCTATAAAAAAAACTTTAATAGCAACAAACTATAATTTCTCTTCTCTTGTATTTTGGGTTCGACAATTGAAAGTGTAAAACATCGGCTGGCAATTGAATGTTTATTCATACACGACATAAAAAGAAGGAAAGAAAATGGACGAAAAAGAATCAATTTTTATTTTTCCAAATAAAAATTCTTTTTTTTGTTGCGAGTACGAAATGTTTTAATTTATTAATTTTTGTCAATTTTATATTTTTGTTGGGTTTTTATTTTTGTGAACTCAATGATAGTTTTGGGACAACCTCAACTGGGAGGAGGAAGGGGAAAAGGAGAAAAAATTGCTTATACTTGATAAGGGGGGAGGTCAATTTTCTTTTAGGTTTTTGTAAACCTTTATAAATTTATCACAAAATGCTGTTTTGGAAATTAAAATTCAACGATTTTTTCTGCGCTTCTCCTTGAGATCTTTCCGTAAAAATGAAAGTCGCTTCAGTTAAAATTTATTTGACAGCAATTTTAATTTTTAAAATTTCTCTTCTCTTGTATTTTGAGTTCGACAATTGAAAGTGTAAAACATCGGCTGGCAATTGAATGTTTATTCATACATGACATAAAAAGAAGGAAAGAAAATGGACGAAAAAGAATCAATTTTTATTTTTCCAAAAAAAAAATATTTTTTTTGTTGCGAGTACGAAATGTTTTCATTTTTTAATTTTTGTCAATTTTATATTTTTGTTGGGTTTTTATTTTTGTGAACTCAATGATAGTTTTGGGACAACCTCAACTGGGAGGAGGAAGGGGAAAAGGAGAAAAAATTGCTTATACTTGATAAGGGGGGAGGTCAATTTTCTTTTAGGTTTTTGTAAACCTTTATAAATTTATTACAAAATGCTGTTTTGGAAATTAAAACTCAACGATTTTTTCTGCGCTTCTCCTTGAGATCTTTCCGTAAAAATGAAAAATAAATATCTAATCAAAAGACTCTTAAAGCACAAATTCTGTGCACTTTCAAAAAAAAATTTTTATTGGTCTTTTCTACTTAAATGTTTGCGCTTTCAAGTCACTCCACATAAAACCCTCGTCGTTGGTCTTTCTTTTTTCGGTTTTTTCACAAAAAATTTTTTTAGTATTTTAAAACTTTTTTGTGTGGCAATTTTAAAATTTTTTTCAGTTCAAATTTTTACAATTGATTTTTTTGTTTATATTTTCTTTTTTTCAACATTGTTGTGTCCTTTCTCTCTCTAATTGATTTTTTCTTTCTACTCATATTATTAATAAGGTGGAAGAGCGGGGTTGAAGAGAGCAAAAGAATGAAAATTTATTTTTGGATAATTTTATTGTATGCGTTTTATAATTTTTGTTTCAACATTTTTTTAAGTATTTTTAATTTGAATTTTTGTTTAGAAAAGTCAAATCGAAACCAAAAAATGGCGGAAGAAATTCTTAAGGTAAATTTTGAGCATTGATTTTGCTACAGTTGTTGTCGCAAATTTTGAGTAAGCTACATTCAAATAAGTCTGTTCTAGAACTGTGGTTGGTTTTGGATGACTAAATTTTGTAATATTCTTGTATGGTTGTCGTTTGTCTATATTTTGTCAAATACTAAAAATTTGGCGACATAATGGCAAAAATAAAAATGAAAAAAATTTAAATTTGAAAAAAATTATTCTCTTTTGCTTTTTGCCAAAGCTATCGGAATTTAATAAAAATGCTGTACTTGATTCTGGTATCGCAACTTGAAAGTAGTACCGTTGCCTTTATTTGGAATTTCAACTTTTGCCTCTTCCGTTACAGCATGCAGTTGTAAAACCGTACTTTGTTATGAGCTGTGCCGAAAATAAATTTCGTTGTATATTTAACATACCGTATAAATGACTTATTGAAATATTCAGGTTGTGCCAATTAAAGGAAAACATTGTACCCTGAATGTCTATGTTCAAGGCGACTTGGAGGATCGGCATGGAAAGACGGTGGTTCTCACGATCCATGACATTGGCACTAATCGTAACTTTTTCCAAGCATTATTGGCCTTTAGTTAAATTTTGTCTCGTTTAGACAAATCGTTGGTACGCTTTGTCAATCACCCGTCAATGAGCGATGTCAAACAAATGTCAATCTTCCTCCACGTCTGTATTCCCGGCCAAGAAGACAACGCCCCCGACTACACGGGAGAGTAAGCGTGTTAGATTAAGTGCATGTTTAAGCTTGTGCTTAAGTTTTAACTTTGAGAATTAAAACAAAAATATTGATTCAATGGTTTAGATTCCCGACATTGGCGCAGTTGGGCGAAGACATGACGAGTGTCTTGGACCATTTCAATTTCCAAACGTGTATTGCTTTTGGCGAGGGCGCCGGCGCCAACATTATTTGCCAATTTGCCGTAAGTAAAAAATAATTTGTAGTCAATAAAATTGAACGATTAATATTCAGGTTGCTGCGCCTCAACGAATCATGGCGATTGTACTCATACATTGTGCCTCAGCGGCCGTCGGCATTATAGAATATCTGGTAAGCCGATTTAGACCACTTTTAAACAACGGTAGTACATACTGTAACACAAAGAAAGATGTTAAATATTTGTGTGAAATTGAATTGTAATATTTTTGACTAAAGGTTTGGATATTGTAGATTGCAGTCTTGCTTGGTTTACCGTAGATTACAATCTTGCTAGGACTACAAATTTTAGTACAGTTTAACTACTATAGACCGTAATCATCGTATAGATTTGACTACAACATTGAATTACAGCTTAAAATATTTGTGTAAAAACTCAAAATTGTCTAAAAACGGACCGGCTATCGTTCTAATTACCTTAGTTTAAAACCGTAAATTCTAATTTAATATTTTACGGTACTATTTACCCAGATATTTTAGATTTCGAATTTCCGATTGGAGAAAGACGTGATGACGCAAGGCGCTTGGGACTACCTTTTGGCACACAAATTTGGTTTAGTAAGTCATTTTGTTAGTTAAACTGAGCTTCCGACATGCGGATTCGCCAAGATTTTTCCCATATTTAAGGTCATAATTTAGGGTGATCTTGATTTAAGCCAAGCCTTTCCTTTGGAAGACTATTTGTCAGCTAATGTACTAATTATAAAAACAAACTCACTTATAATGACAATAGAGCACAATGGAAAATAGGAAAAGACATAAACAACTCAAAACAAGTCCTTTAAATAGAAAACTCCAAAACAAACAGAAAATTTAATCCACTAAAAATGCTCAACTAAACATTAATAAAGCCATAAAAAAAGAATTAAATTTGCAGAATGACCACAACCACAAGAATAGTTTTGTATCGGAAGTTAAAGCAATATTGAATTTGAACAACCTGAGCAGATATTTGTATAGCTTTAGCAAACGCACCGATTATTCGACGATTATTGGCGCAAAATTGGATGGGTGAGTTTCATTTTTCATGTGTAATTAAAGGAGATAAAAGAGTTAAGCAAAAATATTAGAAAAATGCAAGATTGAACAATCTCAAAATAAGATCAGATGATACTCATTTTGTTTTTCTCTATTTTTTGTATAAAATTTTATAAAGGTAAATAGTCAGAGTCGTTTCTTGTCGCAAACAGTGCTGGGTGAAGGCTTCAAAATCGACTCATGGCTCAAGTTTTGGCTCTAGAGCAATTGAGTTAAATGACTCCATTGCCTGAGCCGCAATGAATCCATTTTGGAATTAAGAAAGCTTGCAGGCTCGTGAGCCCTTTTATTTATTTTGACGCATTAAACTCAAAAAGCTCTAAGCCATATAATTTTTTTTGAACTGTTTTACTCAAAGGCTTATTTTGGGCTAGAATTTTTTTTTTTCTCGATGCTTGAAAAGGCTCAGATGGCTCAAAAATTTTTTTCTCCAATTTTTTTTGAGCTAACTGAACCGTTTACGGCTTGTGAGTCGACTCAAATGACTCAAAAAAAGAATTTTTTTTTAGAGTTTTTTGAGTTATTTTAGTCGACTCACAAGCCGTGAACGGCTTAAACGGCTCAAAGAACTCAAAAAATTTTTTTTTGAGTTATCTGAGCTTTTCTAAAGTATCTAAAATATAAGTCGACTCCCGAGTAAAAAAAAATTTGAGTCAGAAAAACAATTTTTGAGCCTTTTAGCTCAGGTTTTGAATTACTTAGCCATTTGATTTAACTCAAGGCTCATGAGTCGGTGATCCGAGGTAGACTTAAAATTTTTGGTTGACTCACGAGTCTTAAGCCTTCAGACTTATCAAAAGGCTCCGATCAACATGAGCCTTGAGTCGTTGAGTCGACTCAGGCTAAAAGGATCGCGATCCTTTTGAGCCTTTTACACAGCACTGGTCACAAAGACTCTTAAGGATTACAGTAGAAAGCGATCTTTGGCCACAGTAAAATTTACAAATCTTTCGCCTAAGGACTCAATTCAATTTAAACAATTATTTAAATTTTATATTATTTTTGGTTGATTGTTTTTACTAAACCATATTGTATTATCGTAGTTTGCAGAATTATGGTAAAACTAAAATTCTAATTACCGTATTTTGTCACGGAACTATATTTGTAGTCGTAGTTGGTTTAATTTTTTTTAACCGTTTAATTCCGGTGTTGTCATTTAACATGAACACCGATACGATACCTATGCACCTTATTAGCATGGTGAAATACATTTTTATTGCCATTTCAATGTTTAGAATCGATGTTCTTTTGGTTACCGGCGCTAAGGCGTCTCATGTAAATATTGTCCACGACACACATCAAGCAATGAATAAAAAAAATACAACACTTTTGGCGGTCGACGACGTCTGCGACGTTCTCACAGAAGCGGTAATTGGCTTTTTTTTGGTTTATAATTTATCATTTTCATACATTTAGCCGGACCACGTGGCGCGCTCTTTCATTCTAATGTGTAAGGGATGCGGCTTACTTACGGGTGTGCACATTCCAGGCCTGGGCCACAATTTAAGCGGGTAAGTCGTTTATGCAAACTTGTTCATCGAAAAGCTGTAAGCCAGACAAAATTTTTAATAATGACACTTTTGGCCAGTAGTCTGTTCAATAGACGGAGTTTACGCCACACAGATTCATTATTTTCTATGAAATCAACAATTAAACTCAAGAAAATTCAAGCAAAAAAATTATTTTTTTTTTATTAAACATTGATAAAAATTGATATTCAAACATTTGTTCATAAAATGAATTGTTTTTCCGTTTTTTAGTTCCTACAGCTCGATGGAAGAGGCGGATCGTCCTCGTCGGCTTTTGGTGTCCAAGCAAAACAATTAAATCATACGTGTTTCACTCATTTTTGTAGTAAAGTCATAGACACATTTTTCTTGTCATTTATTTTTATTATTAAATTTAGCCTTATTTCAATAAAAAAACAATTCACTTGTAATTATGAATAATAAATTGATGATTCGACTTTAAAATTTACAATACAAAAATTTAAAGTGTTGGCATCAAATTTGATTAGGTGTGTGTTTGATGTGATGTGTTTTAAAAACACGAGCAGAAAAAGTTTTAATAGTTATATAGTGCAAAATATAATAATATAAATGAGGGGTGCGACTATTTTCGAATTTTGATTTTTGGTTTTTTTTTTCAATTTTCAAAAAAATTTTTAATTTTCGATTTTTAAAAAACTGAATGCTTTTTGATGCAAGAAAAACACTCCAACCGATGCTGTTCTCAGTTCTTGGGCAGGCGACACAAAACAGTAAAACCGGTTTGATATATTTTTTGTGATAGGGTATATATAAAAAAATATATATAATATAAGGCTTAAAAGGTTTTTGTAAAAAAACCATCCCAAAAAAAAACTCTGTTGTCTCGCGAAATTGACACAAAGCAACAAAAAGGTTAAGAAAAAGAATTTTGGTCATGTTATATAACGGATAAACCGTTTTTATCAACAATTAATCATCCTTTAATTAAAACTTTGATGTTGCCAGTTTTTGTGAAGAAGACACAATGCAACAATATTGAACACCATTAATTAACGGATTTTTTCAGGTATGATTTGTTCAATTTTTTAATTTTGCGTGTTGAGTCATCTGGGCCTTTTAATTCGACTCACAAGCCGCAAACGGCTCAGCATCTCAACAAGAAAAAAATCGGAGAAAGAAAAATTTTGAGTCATTTGAGCTTTTTTGGAAAATTAGAATAAAGATGAAATTGTTTTTTTGATTTTACCTTGCTATTTAATAAAGCTCACTATTGTTGTTCATTTGTTATACTAGCAAAATAACATTATCTAATTGAAGTAAATGTAATGATGTAAAAATAAATGATATAATGTAAATGATGTAAAATGATGTAAAAAACTCAGCAAACAAATCACTTTTGTTGTTGCAAGCGCAAAGCAAAATTTTGGGGAGCAAAAAAACAATTACAATAAAAAAAATTTTTTTTAGTTTATAACAGCGCTTTCTTTTGCTCCCTAATTCATTTTTTAACTTTTTATAACTATTGCAATTTAAAAACTCGTCGATTTGCGGCATTTTATATTTGATTTTGGTTTAAAACTTTATATTTACGATGTTCCGGGCCTAAACATAGGTCTAATCCCAAGCTAAGCCTAAGCAAATAGCAAATGATTAAATCTAAAAAATAAGCCTATTATTAAACCGCAGCTTAATTTTAAGCATAACCTTAAGCCTTCTTCCTAAGCTTAAGCCTTTATTACAAGGATGAAGCCTTTGCTTTTGGCAAAAAAACACAATGTTAATTCTAGGCGTGGCATTTGGGATTACTTGCATTTTTCTTGATATCTCTATTTTTTAACTATTGAGTTATTTTACTCAATTTTTTAATAACTTTTCCCGCACACTTCACGCTTTCCCAAAAACTTTATTTGTCATTCGATTAGTCATTTCTTGAGATTACATCAATTAAGCTGGAAAAACTTCCAATATTTCTTTTTTTTTTATTTTGACTTAACTCTTTATTTACCTAAATATTATACCTTTTTCTCGGACTCCCGAATTGTCTTTCATTCAAAAAATAATTAATCGCCCGCCATGAATTAGTGTGTGTATGTGCATTCATTGCTAAGCGTCAAAAGTTTCCTAAAAGAATGCAAAAAAAAACAATACGAGCAAAAATAAGTTATTTTATTAAACAAAAATGTTATAACAAAAAAAAATGTTTGGCTGCGTGGAAAACAAGTTTTAGCTTATTCTTCCCCGCATTCCAGCTTATTCACTTTTTGCTGGGCGCACTAACCTTTCATTATTTTCCGACTAAAATGTGTTCTCTTTACAGTTTCTTGACTTTTTGCGCCCAGCCCAAAAATAGCTTTTCACCCATGAAATTTGATCGGGTTTTTCAGCGGCGTGTGCAAATGTTAGCAAAATTATATGAACTGTTGAAAGTCTTTGTTTACGCTCAATTTTATTAATGAGACTTTTGTTGACTTTGCGCTGTTGATTTTGACAGTGATAAATCATATTTTGTTTAATTTTGTAATTTGTTTGGTGCTTGAATAAAACATTTGAAAAAGCTTAGGCTTAAGCGGTAATATCTTTAGCTTATGCTAAAATTATGGCCTTAGCTAATACTTTTGACTTAGCTTATAACTAAGGCTAAAATAACGCTTAAAGCAAGTCTAAGATTAAGCCGATGGTCTAAGCTGTGACTGAACCGGCATAAAACTTAAGCAGAAACGCGTGCATACATTTATAATAACATTACCTATAATAAAAAAATTGACTGAAACAAAAGCATACTTCTAGTCTAAGTTAAAGCCTAAGTATATGCTTATGTCAAAGCCAAAGTCCAATCATAAACCCAAGGCTAAGCTCAAGCCAAATCCAAAGCTTTAGTCATAGAATAAGATTAAACCTAAGCCTAAGACTAACCATTTTATTTATTCTAAGTTTCATTTTTAGCCAAGGCCTGAGCCTAAGCGTTAATCCAAATATATGCTTATGTCTAAGCCTAAGCCCAATTGTATATATACCATAACTAAAAATTTTTGTTAAAACGTAACCTTACGTTCAGCGTAAAGCGACGACTTAAGCTTAATCCAATCCTAAGCTTAATCCCAAGCCTAAACGAAAAAACCTTTAAAAAAAATTTTTAATTTAAAAATTTGGCGCTGTACCGCAATTTTAGTACATTTTTTGTTAAATTAATATTTTTTTTTCAGAAATTTTACAATTTTTTTTCAAAAAAGGAAAAAATAGATTGATTTATTAGCAATGTTTGCTCAACTGGCCAATATTGCTATACAATAAATTCTGTTTATTGCTTTTACTGAAATGGCGGGCGAACCACACGCGTCCTGGTCGCGCTGGGATTCACCAGGTGTGTTATTTTACACAATATAATTAAACCAATAATATACTTCAGTTTTTTTCTGTCCCCAAAAAATAGTTTTTCACTATACTAATTCAGATATTCGGTCCGAACCCTCGCTGTTGGACTTCCAAAGCCAAAACCGACTGCCACAACTCCAAAACCCATTGACTAATTCGCTCACTCCTCACATATACGGCGGGCGATACGCCGATTTAAACCCATTTTCGTCGCCGTTGGCTAAAGGCAATCAAAGACAACTCGACACAATTCCGCTTCCGGCCGCCAATTCTCAGTTTATTCCGGCTACTCTCCGCTCCAAAGAGTATAATAGTAAGTTGGTTTTGCAACGGTTTTGCATCAGTTTTTTGCACAGACTGTAAATTTTCTGGGCTTATATCACATAGTCATTTTCCCGGCTTTTTACAACCAGCTTGCCTCATTATAGTTCAACCCCAAATGAGCTTTTAGATTTTTTCTCCAGGAAAAGAGAATAGTGTCAATTGTCGGTGCTAATATCTTCCTGTCTGACGTAAGAAAAAAAAATAATGTGCAAAAACGAGAGGGTTATTGAGCCATTACCAACCACTGGTCTGCAGCATAATCAAACATTTAACATCAGCTTCGCGGACAAACAATGCGCGTCAAAAATTGTTGCCATTGTTGTTGTTACCGTAAAACGCAAATTTCCACCCCTTCCCCGCCTCAACGGTTGACTTACTGTACATATTTAACATACAGCACTGATGTAATCCCCTACTGCAAATTCCTTAGCCAATTTTTACTTGAACAACAAAATGAGCCAAAAACCCAGAAAAACAGTAAATAAAATTTTAAATTGAAAAATTTGAAATTTTGATGCACAACTTCTGCTCGAGACAAATTTCATTTTGAAAAAAATAAATCTAGGTAAACTGCATTCGACAAAGTATAGTAAACATATACTGCAGTACGATCGGAAATATATAAACTTTTACATTTTTTTTTTATTTTCTATATTTAGCTTACGATCCCAGTTTTTACGATTGTATTTACGGTGTGGCAAACAATCCTCAAAAATTCCTCCAGCAATGCCATATCGACATTGACTGTTGTGAGACGGCGTGCTGTGAAAGTGGATGGTTTGTTTTTTTCGTATGCATTGTTTATTTTTGCTTTTTTTATATAAAAAATTGATTAACGGAACAACTGTTTGAAAAGCATTTTTTCCTCTATCGTCCGGATTTCTTTAGTTGTTTTGTTCGATTGTCTGGCGTGTTTTTTGACAGCATATCGTTTAGCAATTTTTTTTTACATATTCCTTACCCAAGTAGATTAAGTTTTAAAATATTTTGGTGCTCACGGTGCCTACAGAAACACAGTAGCAAGCCAGAAGTAAGGGTTCAAATTTTATTTAGGCGATTCAAATACGGTTGGACAATCGCATTACTCTGTTTATTTTTGGTTGCCGTTGTCATCGCGTCCGTGATTTGGTTGATGTTTTGGATTGTGAATCGACGGCGCGACAGACAACAAAATCGAATGCAAGACCAACAACAATATTTGATTGATGCACGAAGAGGAAAAGTGACGCCTACACCCTCAAAAGTTCGCCTTTTTTAAATAAAATTTTCGTTTGGCTGAATCTTTGCCCCCAAACTTTAAAATTTAAGGCATTATATTTTATCTTATACTGTATGTGAAGCCACATGAAAATATTTTTACGCTATTTGATTTACCTTTTTTTTTACACATTACGATGAGAGTTTTCAATTAATATATTGATAGTTTTTTTTTACATTTTGCCAACTTTTAGCTTATGCCAATTTCGGTGCAAAATCAAATTTGTTTTTGGATCACTTTCAATCATCGATGTAAAAAAAAAAATTTTTTTACTTTGGATTATACAAAAACACAGCTTCAATATCAAATTACTTAAACAAATTTAGATCAATATTTCGGCGCCGTACGCCACAGGCTCTATCGCTGCCCATTCCTTTCATCCGATGACCATCGACGGCCGTTCATTGCAACGCCATCCGGAAACGCTTACTAAATTCTAAACAACAAAATATTGATTTGTACAAAAAATTGTAATTTAAAGAAAAACCACCTTTAAATTTTGCGACTTAAAATAAAAGCTTTGTTCCAAGCTTACCGGCATTCTTTTTAGCTCCGCACACTGTATAGCGTTCACACAGTATTTTTATGGTAATAAACTTTTGTAAAATAAAAAAATTTTTGAATAAATTTTAAAAAAAGGGAGCATACCAAGAGACCAAGGAAAATAAATGATATTTTTTAAAAACCGACTTCAAACCCTTTGGTCGACTTACTTTAAATTTATTACTTGGTTCTTTTACGAACTATAAAGTGGCTATATTCAAACTTTTAGTTAAAGAAATTCCAACAGTGACCAACTTTAAAATTTTTAAATAACTGTAAAATAGTTGGAGAATTTTAAAAAACTTAAAGTAAAATTTCCCGGCGCCATCCCGAAAATCTCAAATTTTTCACATTTAGAAAAAAATTTATTTAAAAAAAAATTATTTAAAAAAAAAATTTGCTAAGGCTCGCGCATTTCCTCGCGTATTTGTTTTGTGACAATTTTTCATAATATGTTACAAAATCTTTTTGCTGTTAAACTACTTGAGCAAAATGTCAAAAATTCAAAATTATTAAAAGTTCAAATTCAGTGATTCCATATTTTTTCAAAAAAAAACTCATGAAAATTCATTTTGCCAAAGAATTGGCATTTCAACTTTCTGTTTTATGAAAAAATTCAACTTTTGATTTTTTTTTCGCTACGTGCTTTGGCTGAAGCCATTTTTAATTCATGTTGAAAATTTCGTAAATTCATGAATTTTTTCAACTTACGACAAGTTGAAATGCCACAAGTTGAATTTTTCATCAAAAAATAATTAGCCTAAAAATTGTTTTCTTTTTTTACAATAAACTTTTCTTTTCTTCTTTAATAATTCAAAATAGCCAAATAATTACAAAATGGGAAGTCTGCGGTACGCGCCGAACAAAGAACAAAGTGAAACAAAGAAAAAAACAAATAAATTAAATTTATGATAACAAAAATTGCAACAAAAATTTTTAATGGTAAATCATTTTCTCAGCCAACCAAAATTGCCTTTTACACGTTTCAATATGGATGGAGGAGGGGAGTGTAATGCATTATAAGGTCACACATGTTATGCTTGAACAAAAAATAAGGTGTACCCAGCTTTTTGTTTTGCAGTTGAAAAATAACAACCAATTTCATGTTTGTTACGGTTTGTGAGAAACAAAATATTATTTTTATAATTTGCCCAATTTTGAAATGCTTCTCTGAAATTTTTCTTTGTATTTTATTTGCTTTTGGTTTATCTTTTCGCTTCTCTAAGCAAAAACTTAATTTTGTTTTCTTAATCTCCACTTTATTTTCTCAAAAATAAGAATGCACCTTCCAAAATGTGTTGTAAAAATGTTTCATCTTTTCCCTATTCTAAGAACACTCCTTCAATATAGGTTGAAAACAAATCTTGAAAATTAAAACTCATGAAAATTCATTTCATTTTTAAATTTTTTTGGCAACTTGAATTTGAAAATTCATTTTGCCAAATAATTGGCATTTCAACTTTCTGTTTTATGAAAAAATTCAACTTGTGGTATTTCAACTTTCCGTAAATTAAAAAATCTTTTTTCATTTTTTTCGAGAATTTTTGGCATAAATTAAAAATGAAATGGGTTTATGTCTTAGCACGTTTCAACGCTTGCGGGAAATATATTTTTAAAATCTTTATTTTTTTTTTGCTTTTTTTTTTCGCTACGTGCTTTGGCTGAAGCCATTTTTAATTCATGTTGAAAATTTCGTAAATTCATGAATTTTTTCAACTTACGACAAGTTGAAATGCCACAAGTTGAATTTTTTCATGAAGTGGAAATTCTCATGAAAAAATGAAACTTTCACTTCACAATGCCAATTTTCGCTTGGCAGTTGAAAATGAAAATTCATTTTTGCAATTCAACTTGGCAAATGGTATTTTTCTTTTCATTTTTGCAATTCAACTTGGCAAATGGTATTTTTCTTTTCATTTTTCCATTTTCACACCTTTTTTTCATAAAAAATGGAATCACTGTTCAAATTACTATCGGAAAACGCCCATTTTTGCTAAAGCGAAAAATCAAAAAATTTTTTGAAAATTTAATGGAAAAAACTGCCGAAAATCGAAAATAGTTGCATACATACTTTTATATTCGACCCTACATTACTTTTTTAAACTGGTGTAAAGATACATGTACAGGTTGCGTCAAAACAAATTGATTTTTGCGAAGGCATTGTCCTCCACAATAATAAAGTATTTTAAAAAGAAAGATAAAGACAAAAAAATGTTTACATGTTTTTGGAATTTGTCTTGCATCGCTTTCTACAATATGAAATCACTTTTGTAAAATACGCCCCAAATGGGAACACCATTTTTCTGCAAGAAGTTGAAAATTATGGCTAAAAGGAGTAATGAACTTTTCAGACTTTTTGTTACATTTTTTCGGAAGCAAAACTTTAAAAAATAATTAGCCTAAAAATTGTTTTCTTTTTTTACAATAAACTTTTCTTTTCTTCTTTAATAATTCAAAATAGCCAAATAATTACAAAATGGGAAGTCTGCGGTACGCGCCGAACAAAGAACAAAGTGAAACAAAGAAAAAAACAAATAAATTAAATTTATGATAACAAAAATTGCAACAAAAATTTTTAATGGTAAATCATTTTCTCAGCCAACCAAAATTGCCTTTTACACGTTTCAATATGGATGGAGGAGGGGAGTGTAATGCATTATAAGGTCACACATGTTATGCTTGAACAAAAAATAAGGTGTACCCAGCTTTTTGTTTTGCAGTTGAAAAATAACAACCAATTTCATGTTTGTTACGGTTTGTGAGAAACAAAATATTATTTTTATAATTTGCCCAATTTTGAAATGCTTCTCTGAAATTTTTCTTTGTATTTTATTTGCTTTTGGTTTATCTTTTCGCTTCTCTAAGCAAAAACTTAATTTTGTTTTCTTAATCTCCACTTTATTTTCTCAAAAATAAGAATGCACCTTCCAAAATGTGTTGTAAAAATGTTTCATCTTTTCCCTATTCTAAGAACACTCCTTCAATATAGGTTGAAAACAAATCTTATTCAAAAGTCAACTTTTTTCCAGTTCATTTGCCAATCAATCGTTAGTCAAAAGAGGTTAGGCAATGCAAGCTAAAAGGACAAATATCAAAATGGCGACAGCGACGGCAATGGTTGCAAATTTTCCCAATAACCAGCCATTTAGAAAAAAATCAACGCTAAATGGTCATCATCCAGGTAAGTCTTTTCTTTTCATTTTGAATAAATTGCAATTTGCTGTCTTCTTATTCTATTCAGCGTTTTGTTTTTCAAACTTTTTTTTTGCCAAGTATTAGAGTCGGCAAGGCTAAATTTTATAAAAAGTACCCGAAACCGCGACACCAAAAACCAAAGACTTGGGCAAGAATAAATAATGACCTAAAGCCAAAAAGCAAAGGTTTGCGCCGTAACACAAAAAAGAACTGCGCCGTCACAAAATGAACGCGCAATGTCCCGCGATAGATCTATAGAACAAAAAGTAATAGAGACAAAAAAATGCTTATAGACAGTTAAAATCTTTTGTCTCAATGATGAAATTTCCTGAAATAGTAAATTCAACAGTCACGCATAGTAGTCAGATCACTTACTTAAATTTTTAACTTATCGTAGTTTGCTACAGTTATTTTTTTTCAAATTAATTTCTAAAATTTTTGTGGTGTTTTGTCAAATTTTTTCAAATTTATTTTTCATATTTTCTTAATTTTTAATTTTATTAAGTTTCTTACTATGTCGCTGCAGTGCCTGCTAGATACGGTTTTGCCTGATATAGTACAATGCTAATTAAGCCATACACATTAACGTATTCTAATCGTTTTTTTCAGGCAATTTTGTGTTTAAACGCGGTACAAAAAGGTGTTTTTCTGGCTGGCGGTCGACTAACGATGATGTTGCGAAGAAAAAAATGGTAAAAACTTTTGTTTTTACTTTGGCTCATTTTTTTTCTGATTTTAGACAACTCAACCACTTCGTCCTTTGCTGAATCGCGATCTGCTTATTGAGCTAGGCGAACAATCGCTTTTTCGCAGCAAATTTTTGACGTTGGAGACGCTTCGATTCCTGGTTTTGTTTATTTTTTTATTGCTTAATAAATTTAATTTTTGGTTGCATTTTTCATTTTGATATTTATTGCATGAATGTCTTAGTTTTATGAAACCTAAAGATAGGATTTGTTTTGTGCTTGAATTAGTAAAGCTAGGCTCAGGCAGGCAATAGACTAATTGAGCCTTAACCTGTACCAATTTATGCTCATACTCCTTACCGACTTGCGCCGTATATAATTTTGCTTTGCGTTACATTAATTACTCATTTTGTTTGGCCGGCGCGAGTTGACAAAAGGCCTTAGTTGTCGTAGTGCAAATGTTTTAAGCTGAAAAGCTTTACGCCGATTTACTAACGGCTGAAATGTACTTTTATGACTTTTTGAGGCTGAGTTCAGAACAATATTAAGCAGGCAATGTGAGCCGTTTTTGTACTATTCTTTTATATACTTTTGGCAATGTCAACCCACAGGTGTGGATTTGTGATGTTTTTAATAAGCCAAGGCATTCCAATTGCCTCTGTAACATCATTGCCATGAATGAACCATTGCGTATCTGCTTATGTGAATGTGTTCTTTGACCTTTTTTGCCATATTTTTTGTTGTAAAATATTTATTTGTAGTTTATTGACAAGACTGTTCGATTGGCGGTGCTCAACCGCTTGTCCAAATTCCATGTTCTCACCATCGAAAACGGCTACGGCCGACTGTCAGAGAGGCCAATGTCCGAAAAGGTGTAAAGCTCAATTTTTCTGTCTTTTATTTATTATATTTTGTGTTATTTAGAGCGGCAAAGCGCTGTACATAAAACTTTCGAAAAATTCGAATGGAAATGAAATTTTTGGATTTCTCGTGCGGACAATGTTGGCGTATTACGAGACGTTCATCACTCAATTGTACATCAATTCTGCCAAAGAATTGTTTCTGAGGCCGTTGATTAAAATCTTTGAAAGTTTGAAAGGTTTTTTTTAAATTACGCCAATTTTTTGAGGTTTGACCAATTTTACTTAAGCAATTATTTTGTGTGATTTTCAATCAAATAGGTTAAATTAATAAAAAAAATACTAATGCAATGGTGTAAATCTTTTTCGGGTTTAGGATAAAAAGACGCAGTCAAAAAAGAAAAAATTCTTTGCATGAAAATTCACAATAAAATAATTTTTTTATAATTTTTATACATATTACGGTATGTATAACATTGTTTACCGTATTCTTGTCTAAAAATATTAAAAAAATATTTTATTGTGTTAATTTTGATTTTACAATTTTGCGCTTTTTTTCCGGCATCACATTTTCAGGCGTTTTATTCTAAATTCTACCTCAGTTGCTTTTTGTGCTCTCCCTTCCTCAAAATCCATCTTTTGTCAATTATGTTAGAATAAGGACATTTTTTTTAAAAAAAAGTGGTTTGCTTAATTGTTTTTATCCATTTTGGGTTTTTTGCACCGCGTAGCGGCTCCCATCCCGTGCAAACTTTTTAAATATTCCTGCTAATAATTCTTGCATACCCTAGAGATCCTACGAGTTATGAAAAAAAACTGCTTGGGGCAAATTTAGCATCAATCTTTTTCCAAATTTAGGGGGGAAGCACACTTAACTGATCACAATGCAATAATAAAATGTTTATTTGGTTCAAAACCGCATTATGCCTTTGGGATGAGTTGCAGTTATTCCTGTGAACCTTTTTCTATTAGCTATTTAAGCCGGTAAAAGAAAAGGGTTTTGTTCCATTATAGCGAACGTTGGCTTGAAATAATTCCGGGCCCATTCTGCCCCTTTGACTCTTTTTCTTCTGTATTGCCTCTTTAATTTGCTTCTAAATAATTTTTTAGGGGTTACGCATTTGAGTATTCCACACTATACGATAATGTACTGCAAAAATGGTATGTCGCTTTTCCAACAATTGATCGACAAGAACGCCAGAACCCTGAAGGTTTTGAAGCATGTCAATGCGGTGAACTGTCTGCCCAAGGAAATGCGTCAGAGAGTCTGTATGATTGACCACGTAACGCTGCGCGGCTACCAGAAAGTGAGAAAGCAATCAATCATTTTATAGACATCATGCTGCCGGCATTTTAACATATTTTTTGCTGGCATTTAGTTTTTTAAGACATTGGTTTTTTTATCTTTATAACCATTTGGTCGCAGACGTTTAACTTTAAAGATCCTCAGACATTTAGTCGAATAGACATTTGACTTTTAAGACAATTGGCCGCAGAATTTTAGTTAAAAGACAGTTGGCCGCAAACATTTGAACTTAAATACATCCGGCCAAATAAATTTGACCTTAAGGACACTTGGCTGCAGACATTTTACGTCATGGACTTTTGACCACAGAAATTTGACATCAAGCATGGACTTTTGGTTGTCAATCCTAGTGTTTTGTTTTACATACGCCGAAAATATTATGTTAGCACTATTTTAGTCAAATTTTCGATACTTTTGCAGTTTACGCCAAACCAATCAAAAATTTAAAAAATGTCAACAAACATAATGCCAAAATTTAATTATTTTCCACTTATTTTGCGTTTCTACATTTCCTGAAAATGTTTGTTTGCATTTTAAAAAGTTTTGACTGGTGTGGCGTTAACTGCAAAAGTACCAAGTTTTCAGTGGTGTGGAAAGTCTGTATAAGGCTTTTGAACGAGCTTCTCTTGAAGCCAGATGTTTTCATCCGAATATTTTATTAAGTCTTTTGATTTATACTTTAATTTAAGGAAGAGGACTTTTTGGCATTCAACATGCGTGATGTCGAATCGCAGAGGATTGAATGCGTAGAGGGCGGTGTGGTGATGAAGATTTGTGTGCACCGGCTCACCGACTTTTTTCGAATTGCCAAAAAGTTTGCTTTTTAATTTTTTGCTTAGTATTTTGTACGACTTGTCTTTCTTTATAATGGGCATGACTTCTTGCACGTTTTTTTGGTTTATTGGTAATTGTCCAGTTTATTTAATTCTCTTCTAAATCTCCACACATTGGGTTAACTCTGATTTGTATGTGTTGTGGTTTTGTAGGGAATTGATTATTAAATTATACACATCGCGGTGCGATGCGATTATTGAATACGTAAGGAAATTAAATACATATTGTCTATCTCGCTTTTTGTCTTTGACTTTGACTTTTTTGCCGCTGGCATTATTAAAATTTTGAGGACAAAGCACAACACAATTCCGATTTTTGCAAGTATTCTGCGGGTGTTGCATTAGTGTATTGAGCAATAACCAAATGTGTAATACTTCCTATTTCCTTTAATTGAATCCCTCCCTTTAATTAGGCCTCGTTTTGGAGGATGAGCGAGTAATGGAACTCCTCGCTTGTCTATTTGAGCCATTTATTTAATCTAAAATAACCTCTCTTCCTGTAGAAGGTAGTTGAACAATACAACCCCCGGGGATTTAATTAGGATTTACTGTACTTTCTAGGTAATTACAGTTAAGTTAGAGAAAGTTATAAGCAAAATGCAAGTATATTGCCGCAGATATATAGGTACAATATGATGCCTTTTACCAGTGCTGAAACGATGTGTTTTTGCACATTTATTGGCAAAGGATTCACACCAATTGTTGGGCAATTTGTTGTTGAAAAAATTCAAAGGCGGATTTTAATCTAATATGAATTTTTTAGTAATTTTATTCAAGAGGTGGTGACGCACTTGCACCTCCGCGTCGTCGAAGTGTTTACTCGGAAAAATGTAGGCGAAATATTGGATGGCCTCGCCGATTTGCGGATCATTTGGCCCAAACTCGATTTCTTTGAGCTGCAGCTGGAAAAAATGGAGGACGACGTAAGTTTTTTTGTTGATTGTATTTTTTTGGTAATAACTAAAATTGATGAGTAAACAAGTTCATTTTGCGGAGCCATCTGATGGAAGCTTAGCTGTTTGGGTTTGGCTAACGGATTTTTTCTATTTTTTTAAACATGCACAAGACCAATAGCCTGCAACGCCTTATTAATTCCATTAAACTCGAGCTATGATCAAACTGGCGCAACTACGAATTGTCGTCCATCTACTAGTTTACGCTTTTTCAAATTTGCGCTAAAGCCCATCTCTGTGCCCATACCAACTTATGCATCAATCAACTCGGTTCCGCAAAAATTTAATTCAGAAGTTTGGGCTCTAATTGAGGGACCAAATCTAATTTTTTGGTGTGCGCGACTTGGTTTAGACCGCTTGATGGGCAATCGGCATTGCCGTATCGATCCTGACGTAGAATCAATCTGCTTTCCTTTTTTAGTGTTTGTCAGGTTAGAACGGAGGCTGAAGACAAACCGTATTTAAGCTTTTATTCAACCATAGCTTAAGCTTCAGTCGGTCAGCCCGAAAATTTGTTGCAGTTGGAAATTCCGATTATTGTAATGAGCTTACAATTTCTTTTGCAGCCAAGAGACGACACCAACACGTACTTCCTTTTCGAAGGCGAGGATGATCCGGACTTTAATGAGACGGAAATCGTCCCGTACTCAGCGTTGCGCGCCCAGGAGATTGCCCAACAGTGTATTGATTGGCTGAAGGCGAACCCGCTTCCCTACAAAATCGACATCAAAGTTGTGTTATCGATTGAGTACCGGTGCAATTTGCACGACAACATTACACCATTTGTACGTTTCCTTACCATTTTTTTATAAGTTACAGTAGCCATCAACGGTTTTTTATGTAAAAGTTTCGGTCGCTCAAATTTTAGATTATTGGATATACCGTATTTTTTATAATTTAATCCGATGAGGCTCTTTCTTCCAATCCATTTGTAGACATGGGGGTTGCATCGGAGGTGGGGCTCAGTCAGAGACTGATGCTGAAGCGGGCACGCCAACTGCTACCACTTCAACTGTTTTCATTGTCACTGCTTTTAATTTGACTCAATTTAAGAGTAATTGGCACCATTTTTTTTCTCCAAATGCATTTGGTCGAGTTTTGTAAGGTGTTTAAAAGAAAGGATATGTTGTGCCATTATGTTGAGAGAATTATATGAACAACAATTTGTTATTAAGATTTATAAAATCCTGACAATCAACGAAAAATCACCCGCTTATATACTATTTTACTTAAGTTCTATAATATACAATAAGAATCATAATAAACAAAAGAAAAGCATAGAAATTTAAATATGTATATGTAACAGGATAAAAACAGTTTGACTACATAGGAAGATAAGATGAGAGAATGAAAAAATTTTTATTCGAAGCGAAAGCAGAAACAATATGAACGGTTGAAATGGGAGCAGTTGGGTGTTACAGTGAAAATACGGTGTATTTAAAAAAAATGTTGTTGTTGTAGTCGAGTGGTTGTGATATACGATTTAATTTTTCCATTTGGATTCAAACCCCTCGGCTTTTTATTTAATGCATTGTTGTGAAATTCAGTTACCAATATCAAATTATTTTTCGAGTCTTTTAGGAAAAAATTTTTAAAGTATTTTAGACGGAATTTGTCAGCCAACGTTTAATCACCGGCTTTCGGCACTTCAAGCTTAAGAAGAACGAGTCGACCGGCGACGGTGGCAGCAGGCGGCCTTTCTTTTTCACACAACCCAACCTCTTTGCCAAACAAGCAATCAGCAATACAGCCAGTTTTGAGTTGGCAGTAATTTTTCATGTGGTCAAAATGTCGACCGCCGTTTCGAGTGGCGGTGGAAGTCTGGCGGCAGGCCAATTGCCGGCCGTCAAAAAGTTGGGGGTGGACGATGAGGTGGACGACAATGAGTTAATTCCACACGATGAGAACTACTTTTTATAGTTTTTTTTTTGAGAGGGAGATTGTCCGACTGGGGATTTGTATATACACATTTGTTTTTTGGCGGCTGAAACTTGAATTTTTGATTGTTTGTTAATATTTGTTGATTTGTACTTATTATTGTTTGGGGTTTGTTGCTCCCAACGCTGTAGAGGCGCATCATTCGGCAATCGTGCAGCTTGTTTTTGCGGTTTGAAAAATCAGTGTAAAGCAGTGTGGAAGCATGCATATTTTTTGTATCTTTGTCATAAGGTTAGTTTCTTTTTTAAGACTTATAGGCTTAGACTAATGCTGTAGGCTATTTATTTGATTAGCTGAAGTTGAGAAAATTTATGTGTTTTTCTTAGCACTGTAACGCTTAAAGCTATTCCAATTTAATTAACGCTTCTCCGCAGGCTTAAGTTCAAGTTCGGTCTTATTAAGGCTAATCTTTTTTAGATTTTTAAACCTATAAAACGTTTTGGTTTTGCCGACATTTTGAATTTCATGCAAATTATTTTTATTGTTTTTGTTTATCATTGGTATTACTTTTTTTTTCGATTATTGTGCATTTGGGCTTCAGTGGAACTAGTGGGCTTTTCTTTTTGATTGGAGTCCAATTACAACATTTTTATTATTTTTTTAGTGTTTTGCTAAAATCCTAATTGATTTGATTTTTGGGTAATATTTCTCTATATGTCTTTTGGTGGCATAATAATGAGTTCCGAGCTTCTTTGAACGACGCGACTCATTTGAATTGGTGAATCTCGCAGTTTAACGTATTTTTAGTTTTTTGAACTAAAAACTGAGCTTCGAGCCGTAGTCGGATTTATCTCCAATATTGTAACCAAATTTTTAACCATTGTTCAACATTGACGTTGAAGTAGTACATGCTTAGATGTAACTAGGTAGTTCATTTACTGCGAAGTGGTTATATTTTTTAGTCAAAGGTAAAGGTTAAAGCTCCGAGCTCTATATGATCAATTGGAAAATTTGGTTTAATGAAAGTTTCCGAGTCTGTCAACCTTTTATATTAATAGTATTGTTTATTGATATGTTTATACCCGTTCGTTGTACAACTTTAACATTTGGTCGTGTGCCTCATTGGCTTAGTGGCAAACCGTCTGTCAGAAGATCGCTGGTTCGATTCCGGCATGAGGCAACTTCTTTTTCCCATTTCATTTCCTCAATCGCTATTAAACCTCATAATTTTTTTTTGTGTAATCCAATTTTCATTCTATTTTTCAATGCGCTTCACTTTCACAATTTTTTCCTAATTCTCATTTGTTAGCTAAATTTCAGATCTATTCGCTATATCATTTTGTTTGAATAAATTGAATAAATCTTACTCTTGCATTTTCAATAAAAAAAAAGCTTCCGTATTTTAAAATTTTTTTGATAATTCAAGACGATTTTTCTGTTTGAGGTCGTGTGCAAAAAAAAACCAATAATTTGGGGGATTCCAAAAACGTGCATGGATTCTATCCCTCGACAAAACAAAGCACTCGATCAAGACTCCTGGCTAGGTCAAGTTGTAAATTTTCAAAGAAAATATAAATTATATTTTATGAGGAAAAAAGTTTATGTTTTTATCAATTTTTGTGAGGAAAAAAACAATAAATTATTTACAAAAGCTTGCAAAACGAATTTAACAGTAAGAGAAAATTATAATTTATTAAAAACTTTCATGCTTCGAACTGACTTTTGGGTACTGAAAGTTGATTTACTAAATTGAAACTAAATTCTACAACGAAAAACCGGTTTTCGCAAAAACTTTTGCTTCAAAGGTTTTATTGGCATGAGCTGAAAAAGCCACACGGTTAAGCCTTAATAGCCTGAAAACATTAACAAAGCAAAAAGCACCTTGAGCATTAAAAAAAAACTATTATTAAAAAAAATTAATCACTTCAATTTACTTAACCGCTAAAGACCAATTCTCGTTTAACTTTTCCTCGACCCAAAAATTTTGAACAAAAGCATTCAAACTCGTAAGTAAACCTACCGTCAACCGAAACACTATACCCAAAAACACGAACAAAATCCAAAGATAAACAAACAAAAAGAAAAAATCGTTTTTCTACCTCGAAGTTTTAAAAAGCACTAAACGGTTTTAAAAACAATTTTTTTGAGGATGAGCGTGTGAAGGGAAAAAAAAGAATGAAAAACCATCTCATTTTGAAACGTTCAAAAATTGCAGAGCAAAAAAGAAAACAAAATGCAAGTGTTTAAGTGGTCGGGTTGAGCTGATCGAGTTCGTAGTCATCGACCGGCTCTTCGCCATTTTGACGCGCCTCGTATCGACTGACGGCACGGAGCGGCAGACTGACAATGCCGCTCAACATCATTAGCCCTCCCATGACGTGAAACGAGACGTTGAAACTGTTGGTCAGATTTTTTAGCAACGCTAAAAAAATTCTTTTTGCACATTTAAAAAAAATTTTTAAAAAGTATCCCTAAATTCAAAATGAATTTTGTCCCAAAGCGACAGTTTTGCAAAAAAATACTATAATTTAAAAATTTTTTCCTATTTTTTTCATTGTTGTTTTTGTCGTTGCTTTTGTAATGAGTGGACGGTTTTTTTATTCTCCTCGCTAATTTTTCTCTTTCCAAAACATTTTTAAAATTAAATGATCGGCTCACCCGCAAACGGAGGGCCAATCAGCGCCGCAATACCCATAAACAACATCAGCATTCCGTAGGCGTTGGTCAACTTTTCAATGCCCAAAAGCTCGACGCAGATAATGGAACGAAGGGCGGCGAAGCACGCTACGCCTAATGCAAACGGCACACAATACAAGGCGAACATCCAGAACTCGGTGCAGAATGGCGCCAGAGAAGTGGCCAGCCCGCCCGCAATCACCGCCACATTTGACACAACCAACGGGTCGACCATTGGATGATCCGAAATCACACTAAAATTGTCTTTTGTTACACAACGCCGGAAGAGAATGTAAACTGGACTGACCCACAAACAATTCGACCCAGCAAGTTGATAATGCCAAGAATCACTACCAAATACTTGGATAACGACTCGTCAACACCATTTTGTTTGGCTAACGCGCCAACAAACCTAAAAAACGTTCAAAATTGAAAGTCGCTAACCAAAAAAATCAGCAAAACACGAACATAAAAGGCACAAAGAAGCAAGCAAGCGTCAGAAAGCCGCTAAACGCGAGAATTAAGTAGCTAAGGCTCTTTAGCAACGAGAAGTCGAGCAAAGTGCGCAAAGACTAAAATAAATTTAGTCATAACGGTAATTAATACCTAAAATATTCTAAAATAATTATTAATTGCTGTCCGATTAAAACTTTAACTTTAGAACAAAAAAAATTATTGTAGAAAAATACAACGAAATTTGCTGTAGAAAAAACCGACAAACTTTGTTGTTGCAAAAACAACAAAATTTGCTGTTGAAAAAAACAACTTGACATACTTTGTTGTCGTTCAGAAAAAAAGACTGACAACAAAACATCCAACTATGCTGTTAAATATAAAACAACTGAAATATAAAAGGTTGTTGAAAAAACAACTAACCGCTGCAATGCTTTGCGTCCACTTTGGCGACGCCACATAGCCGTTTTTGTCTTCATCGTCTTCACTTGGCAGGCCGGCGACACTCAGGTACAAGGCCGATTTGTTGGTGGTGGCCTTTCCCAAATCATGTCCATGCAATGCGCTCGTCGCCGCCGTTGTTGTGGCGCGTTTGCGCAGACCGCCCGCCGTCCGATGACTGCCCTTGGCAGCCAACGACGCCATGGAGCCCGTGTAGAAAATGTCCATTTTGGACAACGGCCGATTCAAGTCCGCCATACTCGCCTTGGTGACTTTGGCAACCAAGTCGCCTCGACTGCTCGAGCACGCCACCGCTTTGTCCTAAACAAAAATTTTGCACAAACGAAACCATTTGCAAAAGAAAAGACTTACAAATTTCCGGCTGGCGTGCAGCTCGATGGTTGAAAGAAAAGGTCGGTCAGCATTCAGCTGGCGGCGACTGCGCGCAGCAGAAAAATGCCCGTGGCCCATGGCCAACTGTTCGAAGCGCTCGATGGCGACGCCTTGCGTGACGTGCGGACTCGTTGTTGTTTCGACAACAACTCCATGGTCTTTGATGCCATTTCCGTTGCCAGTGTGGGCATGCGGCGTCGTCGCCAATTTTTCTGCGCCCGTATTGCTGTCATGGCGTTCAATGTAATCGTTAGTCAGTTTTGTTACCTAAAATGTAAGAGAATGCAGCTTCTAGGCATCCTTTCACAAAATCTAAACGTTGGCAGTGAGAATTGACGCAAATTAATCAAAGAAAGGCAATTTGAGAATTTAAAAGGCATCAATATTTGAACGCTACAATTAATTTGACCCTTTAAGATTATCAAATGGGTCAGCAGCAAGATAATAAGGAAAAAAATAACCAAAAGACGATAAACAATAAGACGCCGGACAAAAAGACGTAAAATTCAAAAATATAACGAAATTATTTTTTTTTCATAATTTTCTGACAGGAATACAGTTAGCAACACAAATTGTGCCGAATCTGTTTTAATAATGTAATAAATTTATGTCGTTGTACATAATTTTATTTTTAAATTTTGCGTCTATTTGTCCGTTATAAGTCCGGCGTTTTTTTTGTCTGCGAAAAACAAAACAAAAAAATTGAATACCTTGTCAATTTGCGATTTGGAAGGCTTTAACGGCTTGAAGAAATACCCTACAATTGTGCATAAAAGCGTAATACCCGCGATAACGACCAAAAAGATGCGCCAATTGTTGTTTGACATACGCAAAATGATTGGATTTAACTGCAAAAAAACATTGCACAAATCAATTGGCTCGGTTTAAACGGAGTTCAACTTACATAACTGAAAAGTGAAGTGCCGATGCCGGAACCGCAAACAGCGATGCCCGTCGCGAGGGCGCGCCTCTCCGAGAAATACTGCCCGACTATTACAACGGCCGGCAGAAAGATCAAACCGTAGCCGATCCCTAAAAATATTTAAAAAATCGGCGAAAATTAAGAATAGCAGTAAACCTAATAAAACCTTTAGTAGAAAACTTAAATACACACAACGCAAAAAATAATACAGTAAAAAAATTAAATACCGTATTTCCTGCAATAAAAATACCGTATTCTAACACAAATATCATATTTTTCCAAAAAATACAACTTTTAATTTATTTCTAGTCTTTATTATTTTGCTGATTAACAATAAGGCTTGCTTTAATCAATACCCAAACCATTTAACGTATTTATAAGAACCAATCAAAAACTATATTTTTTACCATCGAAGCCTCCTTTTAATATGATTAAATAAAGAGCTACTGAATTTTCATTATGCATTGACAAATTTTAATGAACAAAAATATAAAAATATGATAATTCTAACAAATAATACAGTAACAAAATTTTGCAACGACTCACCGCCAATAATACCAAACGTCAAATAGAGTACGGGCAATGCTGGTACAAGGACGGTTAAGACAAGACCACTTGTCGCAATTATAGCACCGGCAATAGCTACCGTATTACAACCAAAACTGTTTGCTAGTGCCGAGCCCAGTGGTCCTGCAACAAAAAATAAAATAAAAGAATGATAATAATTAACATGTTAGAAAAACGTACCTGAAAGCAAGTAGAAGCCAGCCAACAGAGACGTGGCAACTGTCGCCATAGAAGTCGTCGTATTGAACTCCTTTTCCCACAACGGCACAATCGTCTCACTGATCGAAAAAATGACACCGTCCACAACCATATTGGCTAAGAAGGAGGCAAACACAACCACCCAGCCATACCCACCATCCAAAGGCTTGACAATGCCCACCTCCTCCAATTGCGTTTCGACAAAGTCGTCCGTCAGACAATCGTCCTCTTCCGCCCTTTCGTCTACAAAGTTAATCATCAGAATACCGTAATTGAAAAATTTTTGATTAAAAAAATAAAATGTTGGCATTCTGCCCCAATTTTGAAACCTAAGTAAAAAAATTGCATTTTGTATTATTTTAAATGCAAATTACTGTATACAAAATATTTCGGCTACCGTTATATACTATATTACAGTTAAAGATACAAAAATCACTGTAATACAAAAAGCTCGTTGTTCGCTACTGTATGTGCGGAATATCTAATTTCAGCTACTGCGTACTTCAATTATTAAGTACTGTACACACGGAGTGCTAGTATCTAGCTATAATCCAGAGCAAAACGCACCGCTTTACAGTTTAAAAGCCTATACTAAAGCCAAAAAAGCGCCTACCTATCTCTTGTCCATTATTGTTGGCGTGGCTATGTCCATTCGTCCATTGCTCCTTCTCCCCCATCCTCGCCAAACGACAATTACTCTCTTCCGCCGTTGCCAATTCAAATACAGCAAATTTAAATAATCGACGCAAAATTTATAATGAAAAAAATGTTTACCAACTATTTACACATTCTGAAAAAAAAGTGAACAAATTTATGCGCCCAAAAGTCAAATTTTAAGCGACAAAAAACAAAACGACTAAAATGGGAAAAACACTTTTGTCAAAATTTTGCTCCAAAAACAACAAAATATCAGCTGAAATTAATAAAAAAAAATTTGAAAAAGCGGCATTTATTTGTCATTTATTTTGTCTTTCAATAAATTTCTTACCTAAACTTCCCAAAAGCCTTAGACAATAAAAAAAAAGTTTGAAATATAAAAACATGGTGGCTACTTAGAACAATGTTGAGTTTGGTAAAAAAACCGTACTTTAATGGTTTTCAAGTGTAAATCAAAAACGTTCAAATTCTGAATAAAAGGTAATCATGATTCATTCCGAAAAAAAGAAAAAAATAAGAGGGCAAAGCCAAAACTTATGTCTAAGCCTAAGCCAAAGAATACAGCTAAACTTAAACCTAACCGTATCCTTTGGTATACATCTAAGCCAAAAGTTTAATATCAGCCCAACTGCATTAAAGATTAATGTTAATACAACGCAAAGGCCGCTGGTGCCTAAGCAAATTTAAACTGTAAGCAAAAACATGTATTCAATCTTGAAGCTTTAAAGCCAAATCTTAACGTTCACTTTACATTTACGAAAAAACCAAAACAATTGTACTAATATCGCAACAAATTCCCCAATATTACCATTCCAAAAATCGATTATTTTTGATACATTTTGTTTTGGTCAAACCAAACAAAAAATTTTTTCGAATGCTAAAACACAAATTTGGTGAAAATAAACAAAAAAAAAAGATGAAAAAAATTATAAACTGCAATGCAAAAAAAAGAAAAAAATTTTTGCAGCAAAAAGCCTAAAACCAAAAAGTGAAATGGAATGTTCTCCGCTGCCCAATGTGACAAATGTGTATTTTGCTGCTGCTTTGAAAAACAGTGGCAGTTTCAAGAGAAGCTGTGTGCGCAAGAGAATGTCTGGCATTATATAAAATATGTTAGCGCTGACTAATATTGGTTAAAAAAAAACTTAAAAATTCTAAGTATAAAGCAAATATCGTAATGTCTCGGACGGAACTCCCTCATTAAAGCCCCTTTAACATAACTAACCACTAAAGCCTCTCTAAAATACTTCTTTGAAACAATAAAGTCAGATAAGCCCAAAAAGCAAAAATGGCTGAAATATCCCAAATACGATGTTTTTGAAGTATATTCCGTAGTTCAAATAGCCCGTAGGTCCTTCGGTGGTCCATTTAATTCTTTTTTTAATTTTTCAAAACCAAATTTTATTTCAACCCAAAACACAATTTTCAAGACTGATTTGTTAAGTATTTCGACGCAATGCTTTTTGGCTGTCACTCCTTCGGTTACCAATTCGATAAAAACATTTTGAAGTGATAAAAAAATAGAGTTTATAAAAAAAAGTGAAATGCGATGGAAACTAAAATTAGGAATTATCTGAAAATTATACAATGTAGAAAAAAAATTTCCGCCAAACTGCAAATTTCGTCAGCATAAAAAGCGTTTTGAAGGCAAAATTTTTGACTTTATCAATTCATTCGCTTTTTTTTGTTTTCCTTTCAACACTATTTTTCTTGGAATCACATTTTAGCTTTCTTTCTCCTTAACCTTATTATTTCTTTACTTCCCATCTTTTCTTTCCATTCTCTGACTGTCTCTATTATATTATTCCTTTTTTCGTTTTTTCTTTTGACTATTCTCTTCCCTCTAATCACCCTAGTCTATTCTTTCATGTTCCTCTTTATCTTCCTCTTGTTTACTGTCCCTCATTTTGTATACCAACTACACTTTTTCCTTCCGCTTCCATTCTTGATCTTTATTTTCTTCAGATCTTTGTTCTACTATCCCAATTGTTTCAGCCTCTGCATTTTGTCCTTCTTTCTCTGTTCTATTTTTCTCTTCTTTCCTCTCATGGCTATATCTTCATCTCAATATTCCAATCCTCCAGTTTCTTGGTCTATCTACCGTTTTTTAAATATACTTCCCCCTTATCATCTCTTCCTTTTTTCACTATTATTCAACTTCTATCTTCCTCGTCCTCTTTTTCTATCCACCTCCTTTTTTTTTGACATTTATTAGAACCTTTAACAAGGACAATAAATATTAGAATTTACAACAAGTGTTCAAAATTGCCTCCTTCGACTTCAATACATTCACCAATACTCTTAAAAAAAAATCGCAAATTTAACTACCGTAATTTGGTCTCGTATATAATTTATTGCTCTTTTTGTTTAACCTTTGCTTTCTATTCTTTCCTCAACCTCCATTCTCTTACTCCCTTTTTCAACACTGCTAGTATACAGGACAAAATTTCTTTTCGATGTAATGAGAATTGAACTCAGACCTAAATTGTGGTACGACGAGCTGCGTAACCAGACCAGTGATAAGTAAACGCTCCGTAACCCTCTTGTTTTTGCACACTTCGTCAGACAGAGAAAATAGCATTGACAACTGAGAAGGTTACATAGCCTTTACCCACCATTGACCAGCGGGTCATAATATAGCATTTTTTATTACTTGCTAATAATAGGCCAAATTCCATAAAAATTGTAACATCTCCCAGATTAGAATTTAACAAGGAATTTAACAAAAATGACATAAAATTTTATCAATTAAAAAACCAAAAATAACGAGGGCTCTTGGCCTACCTTGTCCTGACTGAAAATAATAACAATACTTACATATAATTTGTAAAAAAAAAATTTAAGACATAAAATTTAAAATTTCTATAAAGGAAAAATAAAAAAACAAAAACAAAAAAGCATGAGTACAATGCAATCAAAACAGACAACTAGAGAGCGTGCCTGAAAGAAGATTATGGAGAATAAAGGTTGTATTGCAGACAGCCGATCCACAAAAAAAATTTTTCAAAAGGCAAACAAGCTGACGATCAAAGAAAATAAACATGTATATAAACACAAAGCAAATTACCTAGCGGACAGTAAGAAGAAACACGTGTGCAGAAGCGCATTTATAAAAGCAAAACACGAAATAACACAAATTTATCCGGACAACAATGCACGTGTTAGACAATATAAAAAGAAAATGCAGACAAGCCGACTAATATACAGACATATACACAGACTAACATATTAACAGACAGACAGACGTTTAGATGGGTATACTGACTTAAAAAAATAGATAGATGTTTAGACCAACTGACCGGTTGAAAGACAAACAAGCCCAAACAAAGAAGTACCAAATGCTCATGAATGCCAGGCGGGCAGAGATTTTAAAATTAGAAAAGCATTTTCAAAATGCAAAAATTTAGCAAACGCAAAGCTTTTTTTGAGTTATTTAAAAATAGACAAATTTTTTTATTTTAGGTTTTTTTTTCAAAATCAGAAAAAAGCTGTTAGTGTTATTTACTATTTACGCCTATTTCTTTGAGTTTTTTTTTACAACAATTTTTTTTCTTTTTCTTTTTTACTCAGTTATTATTTAAACCGCAAAGTTTCAAATATACACAAAACAATTAGAAAAAAAAAATTTTAAAGAAAATTTACTGAAAAAAATTTGGACGTTCGCGGACAAATGTTATTTTAGTTATAATGCAACCGATTGAAAACCGTAATTTTTTCAATATTTGCTTTAAAACGACAAAATATAGATGAAGCCTAAACATGTATTACTAAAAACCCGATAGCAAACGAGTACGGTAAGGGAAAGTTGATAAGCACTGAAGCGCCTTCTGGCAATGACGCACATTCAGATTAAACGCGAAGGCGTAACACAGTTACGGTCAATAGAGGAGAAGGAGTAGGATCTGAAAAAGGGTGAACTAAGCTTAAAATCAAAGAAAATTATGTTGATAGCGTAACATCAGTAAGTGAAATTTCATAACAAAAGTATGAGGCAGTTTCGTCTCGTGCATTCACAATTGAGGAAAAGTTGAAAAACATTATGAAAATAGAGTTAAAGAGACAAAATCGGTAAGATATAATGAGATAGAGTCGATGCAACAATCCACCATACAATGTGTATGAGGGTGAATAGTTGATTTAAATATATAAAGAATGCAAGATAACGTTTAACAAAGACGCGAGTTGTTGGGCGTTAAAAGCCATTAGGCGTAAAGCCCGCAAATTAACTACATCTTATCACTTGTACCAAGGGAGAAAAACATAGCCCCATTTAAGCGAAATAAAGTGAGATCTGAAAGAGGATAAATTATGAGCAAGGCAAAAACTCTCCAGAATCAGGAACAAAATTTCGTAGTTGAAAAGGAGTAGACAAATCCTTAATGAAGGAGTGAAAATTAAACTCAGAGCAAAGAAATGGTTTGATGTGCTTTATAACTGCTAGATTACCTATCTACTACCTTCTATTCGAGCAATACTCCGTATATTACATTGATGATAAGCAGTACATCACGTACTATTAATACACCATTTTGTCTGTTCATCACGAAATTTTTTATTTTTTACGAAAAAGTTGAGCAAGTTTAAGCTCCAACTTATACAAGTAAGAGATTAAATAAGTTCAAGCTTATATTAAGAAACTACTTGAAGTTTAGTAATTTTTATTAAAGATAATAAAAAAAATTATGTGAAATAACTTAGATCCGGACGTTATTGCTACTGCAACAATTTTCTATGTTGCTTTATCTGCAGCATTTTTTTCTTTTTATTTCTTTTAAATCAAAAATGTGCATGAGCAAAAATAAAAAAAATGTGTAATTTTAAAGAAAATTTTTTTTCCATACACCTTTAATAAAACTTTGCTTTTTAATTAAGAAATTGAAAAAAATCACTTGATAATGAAATCACATGAAAGTTGGTGTTAAAAAGGTAAAGACGTATGCAGAAGTTGCGCTTAGAACTAACAACAGTAATGTTAGCAGTTGATAGCTAATAACAATCCTGTACTATGTGCAATAAAAAAAGGGAAATAGGAAACGCTACAAAAACGCTTATATACTGTGCGCAGCACATGCTGGCATAAAAATTGCCCCCCCCCCCCCCGTTAATAGGGAAGTTCCTGATTTAAAACTACGGTAGTTTAGCGTTTTTACGATTTTTTCAATTGCAAAACTGCAATTTTTAAAAAAAAGCACTCAAACGCAAAAAACGCATTGTAAATTTATTATTTAACAAAGAAAACATCACAGCTACCGTAAATTTTTGAAAATTTATATGAAAACGGCATTATGCCAGAAGCAAAATTTTTGCGTTTCGCGCGTTAATTCAAAACCTAATATAAAATATATTTTCTACATTAAACATTTCAATAATATTTTTCCTATATAAACCCGAGTGTCTCAACTAAAAAATAAGCAAACAAAAAAAATTGAAGAGCAAAGATTAAAAAGTGTTTAAATTTAAAAAAATATTTGAAACACGTTTTTTCAAACACGCTAAGCAAAGAAAAAGCATTCCACTGAGAAAGCTTTGAAGGCTTTATTAAAATCTTCTTGCTTTACTATCAGCCCTATAGATAAAAAGCAAAAAAAGGCTGTGTGTAAAATCGGTATGATCAACACGCCTAGTTGAACAAGAAGACCCATTAAAATGTTGTCTTTTAAAAAATAGGAATGACGAGACATCGTAAGAAACTTTTCCCATTCAATTAATCAAAAAAAATTTCTTCTTTAAAAGTACAAATTTTTCTTCGTGTAAGAAAAACAAAAAATTTTCACTTTTTAAAAACCAGAAAGTATGTGATAAATATACGTTTTGCATGATAAAAAAAAGTTTCCTTTTCATTAAACCACCTCAAAAGCAAAGGGGAAAGAAGGGGAAGAGAAGGACAAATTATCAATTAAAAATCAAAGATTGTTAAGCCTTTTCAAATTATTTAAGCAAAAAATTTTTCTTCCCTTTTTTTGTATTTTTGATTAAATTCTTTTTTTAAAAAATTATCAAAAATTTATTTTTTATTTTGTATAAAACGTTGAGAAAGTTTCTTCGCTCACCACAATCAATAGAAATTCAATTTTTCAGCAAACATAATTAAGAGGACAAATTATATTTAGTAGACAGATTGGTTGAGAAGTTATATGAGCTTGAACTAGAATGAATAAACTTCCGAGCAATTCGTAAGAGGAAATACTTGCATCAATCAAAAGAGTAGCAAACATGCAAATTTATATATACATTGTTTCATATATAATTTACCATTTTTTAAGTTTTGAAGCTCATGCTCTGCCACTAGTACATGCAAGGAAATCGGAGTCATGCTCCTTGAGTGCAGGCAGCGCTTTATGAACGCATTCATTTTCTTTACGCCTATAGGCTTTAAACGCCCAATGACTAGCGTTTTTGTTAAACAAAGGAAAGCTAAAAATATCCTATTCTACTCTTTACCCACACAACTCAAAAATCGCCAAAAACTTTTCGGCTTATCGATCCTTTTTTTAATAGTGCAACCAGTCAATAGTAGCGCCCGCAAAAATGTCTGCCCGTCGATGTACTCCTTGAAAAGAGTTTCTTAGAGAGAAAATTTTAATCAGACAGAACTATTTGGCTGAGCTGAAATTTAAAAATATCATTAGGCAAATGATAAGCCAGAAAGCCCTATAGCAAAGTATTTAGAAATAACTAGAAAGTTGCTACAAGTCTTGTTAGCGCCGTGATATATTTGATACAATAACAGTCCTAGGATTTGAAGGGTATATTGAAATCTAAAGTAAAGTGAACCGATTAAAACTTTAATAAAATGACCTAAATTGCTGAAAAATTTTCCACAATGAGTTTATACTGTTTAGCCTATTACTAAATCACATTTTACTCTTTAGAGAGAATCTGGCATATTTTATGAGCACACATTTAGTTTGCTCTAGCTGTCAATAACCGCTGCAAATTGAAGCAATGTTTAATAACAAACCTATTAGCGCTTAAAGTCCTGAAAGCTCCGGCGCCGAAACCCTCCACAAAAAAAACCTTCTAGCACTACATTCATCAAAATGGCTATAAGCCAACTGCATCAGATCTATTCAAGCCACCAAACAAAATGCGTACTTTTGAACCCAAATAACTCCAAGGCAAAGCTAAAATTACATCTAAAAAACAAATTTAAAAATAATAACTGCATAACAAAATTAATAATTTCTCTGCAATAACCCCTCCCATAATAATCAACAACAAAAAGAACAAAAACTCAAAGCAATAAATGCTTTGAAGCAAAAAGAAAATCAGTGATAATCAATTTTGGGTTAGAAAAAAAAAGACGAAAATTGCTTAACATTCAGACAAAGAAAGGCGCACTGCACCGTCTCCCGACGCCAAAAAAATAATCCACAAAGCAAAGAGAAAAGAATACCTTTAGAATACCTTTTAGTATAATTTACCTAACAATAAATATATTTTATTCCCTCAATCCCAACCCCATTTTTTTGCAGTTTAAGCACTTTTTTGATAATGCAAAAAAAAATAAATATTTATTTTCGTCAAAAATTTTAAAAAATTTTTGAACCAGTTTTTGTGTCACTGTATATACAGCTGTATGTCTCTCTTTCTTAAACTATTTTTCTTCTCCTTGGTTTCGCAGATGGACTGCTGGCGTTGCTTCTGGTGTTTGTGGTTTTTTTTACTATAACAAGACGGGCTGGGTAAAAAAAACTTGAAGATAGATTGATAGACAGGACTTTGGAAAAGAGAATAATTTACAGCTGACTAACAAAATTAATATTTATTTTTGTGGTTACAACATTAAATATCATTTGAGGACTACTCTAAACGTGGGACTACTCTAAACATAAAAATACGAAAAAAAAACTGTTTAGCGCTTTCTGCGGCTGTGATTCTCCAAATAATAAAAACAAGTGGCGCAAAAATATACGAACAAAATTTTAAACAAATTCGCTGCGGGTATCGGAGAATTTTATCCACAAAATTTTATCAAATAAAGCACACCTCTCGATGCAAAACAAAAATAAAAAACTCATAATCGCGTTGTCGGCGCTAATTTAAAATGATAAAATTATTTTCGTTAAATTTGGCGGCTTATGGCAACATTCACTGAGTATTTTTTCAATGCCATTATTTTAATGACTTATATTATTTTTCCCGTAATTTAAACGCTGCCATTTAAAAAAACTGTAAAAAAAATTTTAAGTAAACAATTTTCAGAATTTTGTTTGTGGCCGAATTCACTTTGTGACCAAAAAAATTCCTGAATTTAAGTCTCTGAGACAATATTTTATGTGGAGTTAGACAAAATGTTTTTTTGATCAAATTTTTGCTCCAAATTGTATTTTTTACTGGATTTGAGGATCAAAACATTTTTTATCAAATAACAAAGACAAAGTGCTTTTTTGGCCAATCCACTGTACCTAACACAAACATTGAGAGAAATAATAACATTTACCGCGCTCAATGTTTTACGACGTAAATGTTACAACAAAAATTGCTCAGAACGTCGTTTAATTAATGTTTGCGTTCAGCTTTGTGTCAGAACATTTTTTATTTGAATTTCGTTAAATTAGGGAGCCCAATTCCTGAGATAACAAGATTACAACAATTGTAATGTAAAAAGCGTTTTACAAATAAAATTTTTGTGCAAACGACCAAAACAAAAAGATATATTTTCCATGCGTTTCATTTACATTGCATGAGCCAATTGGAAAAGTGAGGAATGAGTAACGCGGCCTTCATTGCGCAGAGTATTCTCATAAGCGATCGCCCTATAAAAGCGTAAAATCACTTGAGCAAAACTCATTTATGCTTACCTAAAATACTCGAGAGTCGGCACTTCGAATGCACCCGACGTCTTTTTGGAGTTGGCAACGAAGATGTGGGGAACGCCAAGTCGGTTCGCGTCCACCAGCCGACGGCCCACCGACTTCTCCAGTCGGTCGTCAATTAAAATTTCGTCACGCAAGTTGGGCAGCTAGAAATTAGGAGTAAATATCTCTAAAAAAATAGTTCTAATTAAACTTTATCGAGTTCCGCAATAATGCTTTCAGCGAAATTCCACAAAAGATCGGCCGGCCCGCTCTTCGGCAAAATCACAGCAACTTTGTAAGGACTGATGGCGTAGGGCAAGCGCATCGCATCACTTGACTTCGACAATTCGTCAATACTGAACAAAAATAATAAAATATTTTAATTAACTTTGTGAGAAATTTTTCTTGGCAGAATCTACGTCAGCAGATAATAAATTTGAAAAAAAAGTCGGACAAACAGTCCCGCTTACATTCAAAAAGAATTTCAACAAAAATAAATTAACTTTATATAAAATGTTTTAAGATTTGAATTTAAATACTTTCTCAAATATTTTCTAAAAATCTAAAAAAATCTCCGAAATTTCATAATTATTTTTTGATAAATCGTAAAAATTTTCCCAGAGATCGTAAAGTTTTATTTAAATTATTCTTAAAAATAATGTACAGTTTACTGTAAAATAGTCAAACGTGTTTAACCAAAAATTCAAAAAGTATCAAATACCTGGCGGCAATCAGACGAGTCAGCCCAATGCCAAAACAACACATAAAATAGGGTTGATGAGAAGAAGCGAAAGCGTTAAGTGCTTTCGTGTAGCGCGTGCCCAATTGAAATGTGTGTGCGATTTCAATTGAATTTTGGCAAACAAATGAGTGTTCTCCACTAGATGATGAGCACTGCGGTGTGTTCAAATTCTCCTGATCCGTCGCAGCAAGGCGGGCCAAATTGCAATTTTTGCACACATCAATCTTGTCTTCACAGGACTCATTGAACATATGAAATTCGTGTGAGACCTGACCGCCCATCGCGCCGGAGTCTGCGCCGACCCGAAACACATTCCTCAGTGAAAGGGTTTCGGCAAAAAGCCGACAGTATACGTCTGAAACCATCTAAAAATAAATAAAAAAATTAAATTCTCGCCGAGAAATATCTCAAAAAGATCGAAAATAAACAAAATAAAACTGACCTGGTACGTCTGCTGGGCAGACGCCTCGTCACGATCAAAACTGTACATGTCGTTCATTAGGAATTGCCGACTCCGCAGCAGTCCAAATTTCGGAGAAGGCTCGTCGCGAAACTTTTGATTACACTAAAAATTTAAAATTACAAAAAAAAATTACGGTGCTTATTGCCCTGTAAAAATATAGTTAGAGATGTAATTGAAAAAATACAGTAATCAAACAGGAAAATGTTACTATATCAACAAAAAAACAAGCTACACTAAAGATTACAGTAGCCGTTTCCATAGTAATATTAAAAATGTTTCACCGATGTAAATACAAGCCAAAATTTACTCTACAGTATTTATTAAGCAATAATTAACGACTGCAGCAACTCAAAATACTGTAAGCAAAAATAAAAAATTTCAAATTATACAGTCATTATTTTCAAATAAAATTCCACAAACAATTAGAAAGAGAAACTTTTTGTATGAGACAGCCAATGGGACATCAGAAGAAATTTACCCAAAAAAAACTAAAAATAACAATTACAGTAATTAACTTTAAATATTGCGGGTTATCTTCCCAATTATTGGCTTTTTGTAATAATTTACAAAATTTCAAGCTTGAAATCGGTATGTTCCACGGGCTATAAATTGATCAAGCCAATACAACTTTCGCTTTTAGAATATAAGGATATAATATGACAGATATGCGACATAAAAGCCGATACAGAAAAAAGCGACCATCTTAAATTTGGCAAAATTGAGAAAATCAAAAAAGACTTACTTGAAAAGCCAAGATTGGAAAACATTTTTGCCGCGGAATCCCAACACTCTCGCCAACAACCTTTGTGATGAGCTCTTCGGCTGTGGGCTGAAGACAATATTCTTGGCCGGTGCGGTCCATTAGACGAAACAGCTCGCTGTCCAACGTCTGCCATCTGCCCGTCTGTGCCCATAGGTCGCGTTCCGCAATATGAGGAAGTTCGACTTTTTGGGCGCCAATAGCTCGCAATTCTGTTTCTATCAGCCGTTCCAATTTGTCGACGGTGCGTTGGCCAATCGGCAAGAGGGCAAAAAGTCCACTACCTAATTGAATGAACTACAGACAAAAGGCGGGACAGAAAGAGTACAAACCTACTTGATGGATTAACCCGTTTTCCAACATAAAATGATGACTCAGGCATTTACTTTTCTTGGTGCCGGCGCGCATCTTTAGGAGAAGGCGGCTCAGAAAATGCAGAGTCATCTTCTGTCGCAACTAAAAAAAAAATTATAAATTACAATTAACTTTTAAAAATTGTCCGAACTAATCTGTCTAACGGAGAATTTTCTCTACAGTTGCTTTTTATTTGTTTCCTCAATTTATACACATCTTTTAAAAAAAGTTTCAAGACAAATTATGAAAAACATTTCTAATGTATTTAGCTAACAGTACGCAACTTTCAAAACTCTAAAACAATATGTTGCATACACAAGGATCCACAATGCGGCCTGCGGTATTGTATTGTTGAACGCTGATCAATTTTTAAAATTGCGGTTTGCAAATTATGAAAAATTTTTTATCTTACAGTCTTCGGAAATTTATGAACATTGCATTTCTTGCATGTGCAACTGCTATTTAAATTTTAATAATTAATTGCTTAGATCTTTAAAATCTCCCACGTTAACAGAAAAAAAGTCAAAAAATATGAGAAACAATTTTATTAAGATTTATATTACAAAAAATGTCCATAAAAAGAAAATTTTTATTGAAAAAATATATTTTAGAGATCAATATAAAAAAAAGGTCAAAAATCGGTTCTCCTTTCTTTTCTTTAATATTTACAACAACAGGTTGGGCCACAGCTTTTTGCTATTAGAGCGTTGAGTCACACTTTTGGTATTACAAATGCTAAGACAACTCTTTTAGACCGATTTTAAGGCATTTCAAAAAAAATTTGTCATTGGATCCAACATAAATTTGCAGTCTAAACTGCCCGTGATCCTTTTAACACTGAACCTGGTTGTAAAAACAAAAAGCTTTTTATCAACAAAAACGACGCGAAACGCTCAAAAATGATAAACGAAACGGAAAATAAGGCAAAAATTGAACAGTAGGAAAGAGTCGTCAATCAAAAAAAGGAAGAAAAAAACAACCAAAAAAAACAACAAAAATGATAGTAAAAACCTAAAATTAAGTTAAAAACAATTTAGGGGGAAAAGGGGCAGTAGAAGTTCAAGTGCAAAAATTAAATAAAGCAGCTGCCCTTTAAGATTTAGCTCAAGTCAATCAAAAATTTAGATGTATTTCTCAATTGCAAAGAAATTAAATTTTAAACATTATCACGAGAGCAAATAGGGTTAATCACGCTTTCAACGCTGACGGCGCAAAATATTTTTGTGTTACGCACTCAGCAAAACTCAGAAATTATAAATAACGAAATCGCTTTTTTACATAAAATGCCCAATTTCTAATTTTAGGAAAATCTATAATTCATTTTATATGAGGTTCTAATCTCTGTTGGACCATTTCCTATAAAAGTAGCTATTTTGGCTAACAAAAAATTCTATAACCTTTTGAATTCCCTTTAGAATTTCACACGGCATTCTTAAAGGCTAAACGCTAGATTATTTCTCGCGCCATAAAGCTACGCTAACCATACCAGATCTTTCATTTGAGCCCATGTAATAAATCCAACCTTGAAAAGCTTATCCGTGAACCTTAGTCTATAACAAAACTAAAAATGCCTGCTCGGTTCCAAAATCATTGTCAAATACGTCTTCAACTCGCTTTAGACTGAAATCAAAGCACTTATCCATACTTTTGCCTTTTTATGCAAAGCCTTGACGGATATAATGTACAGAACAAATTTTGGCAACGAGATGTTAAAAAAGTTTTCTCTTTAGAGGCGCCTAAAGATCTTTTTCCCACAAAAATTGTGGCGTCAGCCAGCTAAACCATTCCCAACTACACTATTCCTGCATTAAATTCTTTAAAACAAAAGTGCATCCCGCAATGAAGTGAGCCAAAAAGCATTCTCTTATAAAATGGGTGTGATGTACCAATTTTATAAACACTAACAATAGAGAAAATACCCATAAAAAAAATTCTTTTCACAAAAAGCACAAATGTTTTAACCAACAAAAAGGAAAGTGTCAACGCGGCTGTAGCGGCGGCGGCGGCTCGGCGTTGTTTCCGGGTGCTTTAAAGGCCGATTCGTTTGGCGCCGGCTCATCCAACAGAACAATTTCAAGCTAAAATAAAAAAATTTATATGGCTTAGTTAAAAAAGAGAACGTACGACGCGGAGTCCTTTCTCGATGGGGTTACAAATGTACAGGCCGTGTTTGATAAACGTCAGGTTGTTCATTTCGGCGAGGAAGATGGCCGCCTCTTCCAGCCGCCTCTCCCACGCCGACTTTATGCACAGCCGCGAAAAATAGCAAGTAAAAAAGCTAAGCGCGCACTCGATCAGCGAGCTGCTTGACGCGCTTGTTGCGCTCGAATATAGTCTATTCAGCTCGGTGATAAAGCTCGACCACGTCTCCTCGTCAACCTAAACCTTGGGTAAGGCATCTCAAGTCAATAAATAAACTAAAACCTTGTTCCGTAGTTCAACGGGGTACGACGACTGAAATGCCACCTCATAGCCGTGGCCGTAGTCTCGTTGGATGAAAATTACTTTGCATTCGTTCAAATCGACTTTATGAGAAATGCACAAGTTCGGCGGTGACATTCCTGCAAAACTAAAATAAATGAAAGAAAAAGAATTTTAAACTCACGACATCGGCCAAATCGATATAAAGATTATTCATCACCCAAATTCTAGCAAAAATAAAACTTAAAAGATGGAATCTTAACAAATCAGCAGTAGGATCAACGCTTTTAGCGCCATACTGTAGGAAACGAATGTCCTTCTATAGAAAAACAGAGGCAAAATTACGGTGCGCCGAAAATAGTTAGAAAAAATTGCTAAAATTATTTTTCAAATTTTGACAAAAATATTTTTTTAATATTATTTTAGCGAAACGCCCAAAAATTAAAAAGTTTTTTTTCAATATTTTTAAATTTTTCTCGAAATTTTTGCGCCGGTGCACCGTAATATGCTCCGGTTCTTAAGATCTCACATCACCAATGCGACGGATTACAAGACCGAAGATCTTACGGACTTTTTCAGCTATTCCAAGGTTGGACTTTTGTTTACTGTAACTTTTTCTCATGCTACTGTATATTGATTTGTCTAATTTTGTTTTTGTTTATTTTGAATAGTACTGTATAAATGTATGTTTTAGTTTCCTTCCTTTAGTAAGGTTTTATTACGGTTTTGTGTTTGTATATTTTAATTTGTTTACTGTATTTCGAGTTGTTGCTACTGTAACTTATCGGAAAAACTATTTTTACTGTTATAATTTTTGTTTATTTAATCTCAAACATATCCTTTACTTTTTTTTCATCTTGTTACTGTCAGCTTTGTTACTGTAGTTTTATTTTGTAATTTCCAAACTATCGTAACTCAAAAAGTTGTATCGATGAGGATACTTATTACGGCTTGAACTGCTATTTCCATATTGCTTTAAATTGTTCTTGTTTGATTTGCCATAAATTACTGTTTTCACAGTTTTTAAAACATTATATTTTCTTTTATTACTTTAGTTTTATCTTCCTGTTTTTGTTATTTTTTTATTTTCTCATTCTGTACAAAGCTTTTCATCTACAGTAATTTTGCTATGTTGTTTTGTTACTACAGCTTTTTGTTGGCATTGTTGAACTTCTGCCAACTTTACTTTATGAACTTTGCGCTCACTGTATTTAATTTAGATTGCAACACATGGCTTTCCGCAACGCGCCTCCTGTGTTGCAGTCGACGAAAAATTGGGGATTTTGGCCATTGGCACAAAAGATGGTCGAATACATATGTAAGTTCCTTTTCGTTTAAAGCGTGTGCTTAAAAGGTTTTGTTTCAGCGTTGGCGGCGAAGGCATTGAATGGTCGACGACAATCGAGTCCGGCCTGCCAATTGCCTACATTTATTTTGCTGCGGGCAGCGGTGTGCTCATTGTGTTGTGCGATGACGCGCGCACAGGAGTTCAGTCTTTTCACCGCTGCCAGATTGTCAACGATCGCCTGAGTCTGGCGCGCTTGAATCAGAGCAGTGAGTTGAAGCGGATCACTTGTTGTGCAATGCTCAATCGCGAAGACGGCAATTCGGCGCTGCTCATTGGTTGAATTTTTGCCTTTTAAAGCTAATGAAATGTCTGTAATATTTTCAGGCTCTATTACCGGCAACGTTTATGCTTTGTGGACGCAGAACCTGGAGCTGATTGAATATTTGATATTCTCTGAAACCTCTTTGCAAAGGTCTGAGTCCAGTTTCCTAAAATTACATATGTTCTTAGATTTTTAGAAATTTCATTTACCATAATTTGTTTGGGTTATTTTTTCATTGGTTACTGTTACTTATTGTAAACGTTGGGTACAGTGTATAATACGCAATTTAGTAATAGGACATATTAAATAATAGTTGATTTTGACTACGGTACTTACTTTATAGAGTCAATGTTAGTTACAATATTTTATGTTACAGTATACATAGTGTTACAGTTGATATTAGACTACTGTTGACAATTATTTATAATTGGATATTGGCCAGAGTACATTTTGACTATTAAATATTTTGTTACAGTAAATTATGATCATTGTACATTTACTACAGTAAATATTGACTACACTAGCTGTTAAAATTAAGGACCCATATTATTTGTGTTTTTTTTTTGGCTAGTTATGACATTTATAATGAAGAATTTAAGCAATGAGTACATTAGTTTTTAGTTAAAATTAATCTTAAATCATATAGTGCTAGCTTACACTTGAAATGTTCTCAGTTGATTTCGGCAGTTAATGCTTTTCAAAGTTATAAATCTATTTTTAGGCTAACCGAATTGAAAAATGTCGAAAAGCACATTAGCAAAATTGTCGTCCACCCCAAGGACGCCGGAAAAGTGTTTTTGTTGTTCAACAACAAAATTGTTGTCCTCTACGACACGCTGCAAGACGAATGCGATAAAGTTTTTTTGTCTGTCACACCAATTACTGTATGTCAATTGTTTTGTGTATATCGTAGTTTTCTGTTTTAATGACACAATTTATTTGCGTATAGTCCCGAAACGAATTTGAGGGGGAGACTAACAACTAATAGTATTTTTCTTCTGTATTCAAAGCTCTAACGTTAATTTGAAGAAAACTGTTATATGGCATAGCAAAGAGGCACTATAACTTTTCATTGGGCGGAATTTTTGCTGCTAAAAAAATTCTTTGACGAAATCCGCCAGGCAAAAGTCCTTTAGCGAAATGCGCACTTCCTTTGATTATTCTCTGAAGAAGGTTACTGTAAAATTGCCTACCGCTTGTGCTCACGTAAATAAGTTTTTATGCAGAATTCTAAAGCAACCACTGGCATTGGTGCTATGAGTTATTGAGAATAGCGTAGTCGAAATTTTTCTATTTTATTTTTGTAAAGAATGGAATTTTTTGTCAGCCTAATTTTTTTCCTTTTTGCAGGATTTGTTTTGCGACGCGCTGGCGGCCAACCTATATTGCGCGACAATTGACGGCTTCTACACAATCTTCAGTTTTTCTACCAAAAATGGAGTCGCATCAGAAAAGGAGGAATCGTACACCGAACGAAAAGTCTCTTGTTTTGGAACGACGAATTGCACAAAAATCTCAAAAATTTCGGGCACAATTCTATAGTAAGTCTCTTTTTTTTTTTTAATTTTTCCATCATTTTAACGCACTTTTTTTTTAGCAATTACGTGAGCCTGGTCGCATTCACTGGCGGTCTGCCCAACGAGTCGTATGGCGATCGGTACGCGCTGACGCTTCAGACCCCTGAGAAGTTGTTGGTCTTGGACTTTGAGAGTCCCATTCTCGACTTTGTTTTTTTAGCTGAAAGTGAGTGTTTGTGTTCTTTTAAAATTCAGAATGCCAAGCGAAAGGCTAAAGGGCTATTCTCTGCAGGTTGCATACAATTCGAGTTGCAATTTATTTAAATTATTTTGTCTGTTTTCTCGCTTGTTAGTTTGTCTGTTGTCTCTGCATTTGCGGCTTTTTATTTGTCTGTCTTCTTGTTTTTTTTTGCGTCTTTTTGTTCATGTTTTTTTTATTCTGCTTAACTGCATGCCCAAAGTCTTTTTTGACTGTCTGTCTTTATGTCCGTGCTTTTTTGTTGATTTGTCTTTATGTCTGCACCTTTTGCCTGTTTAACTGCATACCCACGTCTTTTGTCTGTCCGAAGTTCTTGTCTTGGAGGATATTTTCCATTGACAGCAGCAATTTGTACACGCCCTCAACTTTAACCCACAATGTTTTCGTTTCAATTGGAAAAAAAACTTAGGCGATGGAATCGGCTTTGCGCTCTTCATTCTCTGCGATCAAGAGCTGGTGGCGGTCGACATTCAACACGAAAATTGGCTACCGTTTTTGCTGCCCCACTTCAGTCCCCTCCACTCGTCGCCGGTGACGTCGACGGCGATTTTCTCTCACCTCTCGCAGTCGGCCTTCCAACGGCTGTGCCTGCTGGCGGAGCGGATGAAGAAGGCCGACTTCCTCAAGCGGATCTCCTCGCGACGGTGGCCGTTGAAGTGCGGCCTCGGCTTCTCTGCCTACAACCGCGTCAAGGACTTGAACTCGCACGAGATCACGCTCCTTCTGACCGGGTAATTTTAGTTTTGATCCCCTCCCTTTTTTGTGTAGCTCTTTGGGACTCTTCTAAAATTGGACGGAGTTGACTGTACAATGATTTTGGGACATCTGTGCGCGGGGCATTTGATCGTTGCCGTTTTGGGGGGGGTTTCACATTGTTAGTTAAAAATTGGACTGGCTTCGAATAAACTTCACTTTTGTGTAAATTGTAAATCTGCCACAATTTAATTTATATAATTTTGTTGAATAATGAAAGAAACAAATATTTAAACTTTGTTTAATATTTAGTCCTAAAGCGAAAACTTGTATTTTGCGTTTTGTAAAATACATATTGTTTTGGTTATATTTGATCTTTGAGTTGTGTTTGCATATATTTGATGACTGTTGGAACGAAGTTGGTGTTGAACTAAGAAATGACGGACACAACAAATTGATTTTTTCGAGTTTTTAGACGCGCAAAGTTTTTTTGATTTTGATTCCTCTTGAAATTTTGTTCTCCAAATTTTTTGTTTGGGCTCGCAAAACAGTGTGCGGCTTGGTAGTTGATTCCAGCATATATCCGTGCTCCGTAGCTAATATAATTTGAGTTTCGGCTTAATAATGTCTTGATTGTAAATTAAAAAGAGGACATTTTGAATTCTCAATGGACAATATAAGCGCTTAGATGCTGATGGCCTAATGTCCGTTCACCAAAAATGAGATCTAGTTTTTGGCTTTTTCCAAAAAACCTTTTTTTAGCCACGAAAACGGTTCCATCAACATTTGGCTGACCAACCTGTTGAGCTTACGGCCGTGGATCAATTGCAATAGCGCCGCCGAGTTCAACTCTCTGTCGACAATCGCCAACGGTGACGAGCTGGTAGAGGCTCGCCCGTTGGAAGCCATCGACCCTGAAGACCTGCCACTGCGCAAGGCCGGCCTCTTCGACTCGTTTTGCGACGATGACCGCCTGGCCATTGTAAAACTGGCGTTTGACATTGAGAGCGCGCAAGTGGTTGCGGGCGGACGATCTGGCCAGGTTCTCGTCCTGGAGCCCAGCAATTCCGAAGTAAGCCGCCTCTTGTTTTTTGGTGTGCGTTTCGGGAATTTTTTCGTTTTAATTTTTAGGACGATTTGCCGCCCGTCCAAATGATTGCGGTGGACATGACGGCGTCGGACACTGACATTGCCGAAGACGTCAAGCCCTCGACCTCAACCGCTGCGCCAGATGGTTGCGCCGGCGGCGCGTCCTCGAGCAGCGCGCTGGCGCCGCAAACAAAATTTGTGCGCAACAAGCAAACCGCGATCCCGCCGCGGTGCGTAGCGCGCAGCTCGAAAGACAACAGCGGATTCTGTCTTTCTTTTAAGTGGGTCACTTTTTTTTTGGGGAGTGTGTTAATCACTTTATTTTTCAAAACGTTTTTTATGTCAAAGAATAATATTTTTTCATTGTTCAGTCAATTTTTGTATGCGTATGTTTGTCCCACTTTTTTTGTCTGCACGTATTTGTCCGACTCTTTTTCTTTGTACTGCAGCCCTAATTTTTCTTTTGGTTTTTTAGCACGCTAACACAGTTTTCGCCGGCCGTCCCAATCACGGCGGTTGCTTTTCAGTCGAACAAGGCGTTATTGGCGGCGGGCAACGAGTTCGGCTACGCGATATGCGCTTTGGCCACCGGCCAAGTTCTGGTGAAGAATTGTCTGCTGTCGTCGCAAGAGATTGTGCACATTTCCAATTTGGATGGCACATTGTCGCGGTTTAAGAGCGTCAAAAAGTCGATACGCCAGTCGTTTCGCCGCAAAAAGCGCCAACTCAACCAGCTGGAGTCAAGCGTAAGCTTTTTTTTTGCTATTAAGGAGGAAGTTGTGCTTTATTTTAATTGGCGTAGCAAAGTGGAGAGTTAATGAGCCGTATTTAGCCATGACGGGTGTCTAAAGACCTTTATTTCCGCATTTTTGGCATTCTGTAAAAATTGAAATTTTTTTTTAAATTTGTAGAAAAGGCCTATTAGATTTTGTCTTGCCCGTCAAGCCTGATAGCCGGTAGGCTCATTGCCAATTTAATAAAATACGCAAAACTGTATTTTTCAACGTAAGAAAACTTTGACTTTTTTTAATTTTTAGGGATATAAAAAGTCTTTGCGTTTGCTTTGATAGCGTTTTGGTCTAAACCATTTCAGTGGTTTAATAATCCCTTTACTATTTTACCTCATTAATGACTTTAGGGTGCCTTTGTCGGAGTAGATAGAACAAAAAATTAAATGGTAGTGATACCAATATCTGTTTTATGCATTGTCTTGGAAAGCACAGAATAAATCGGCGGGGATTCAAACTCGCGCCGAAAAAAAACTGCGCGCATTGCTACTTGAGCCCGAAAGCTTTTTGACCTTTCATCCTTCATATAAGTCTGTGATAAAGGAAAAGATGTAGCTTTTCGCTATTTCTTGTGTTTCAAATGGTTTGGGTTTATGCAGTCCTGACCAGGCCGTAATTCTTCTACAGCTCTTATTCTAGGCCCGCAAATTGCCTTTTAGGCAATTAACGCCTGTTAAAACTCATTTTTTCATGCTTTTATTTTGTAGCAGGACGAGCGAACGCTAAGCATTGTGGAGGAGTGTCGACCAACGGAGCGCGAAATCATACAACGCGCAGCCAACCCGAATGTCCTATTCGGTGAAACTTCCCTATCCTTAGTCCGAGTCCTGCAGATTTGCCATTGTCGGATGGGCACGAACCTGGCACTTAGCGACTATTTGTTGGCCGGAACGTACGGCGGCGTCGTCCTCGTCCACCACATTCTGGGCGCCGAAAAGACGTCGGGGAACGGCGGCGTCAATTATCGCGCCGCCAACGAGCGATGCGCCTCTAACCATCAACCAAATAGCAGCAGCAACAACAATTCGAAGTGGGACGCACGTTGTCCGCTACTCAAAGAGATTCGACTCAAGCACGGCGCGCCTATTGTCAACATTGAAGTCAACCAAGATTTGTTAGCGTCGCGCCTCTTGATTTATACGGAGGAGCAGATCCGCGCCTACATGCTGCCCACGCTAAAGCCTTCGAGGTTCAAGTGTCGTTTTACCGCTATTGAAGGCTCACGGATCCGCAAGGCCCACACGATTTTGCTAAAAAACTCAAAGTGTAAGCTTTTTTATGTTGAGTAAGAATTAATGATCATTTTTATCGGTTTTCTTATTTTTACAAATTTCAATTTTTTTTCAGCGACGCGCGCCAACGCTTTGGAACGTTTCATTGGGCTGATCACGAACCGCGGTGAAGTCTACGTGTTGTCGATTCAGAACCCTAGAAGAGCCGTCCACGTGCCATTCACTAGGGTTTGACCCCTTCTCCTTTTGTGTCCTTTGCTTAAACTTTGACAATTTTTAGTCGTCCGACGCATCGGGCATTGCGTCGGCGGTGTTGTCGACGGAAGGCGAGCTGTTCTACCTACGGACGGGCGGAAGCGAACTACAGCGGGCGTCGATCGCCGCCTCGCCTAATTATTGTGCGCCGTCACCTTTCCGCGACGAGCAATTCCTTCCGCTAATTTAAAAACGTTTTCTTTTGTTTTTTGGTGAAGCTCTTTTCCTTTAGATATTAAAAAGCCTTCCAACATTTTTTCAATTTTTAAAAAATCGAAATATTGTGGAGGGGTTGGGCAGTCAAGTTACTTTTGTTCTAACAGGCTTTAGGACAAAATGTGACGGACAAATGAACGCGGACGTGAAGTCTCATGTTTCAAAATAGGACGGTATTTTCTTCTGTTTCAGTTTTTCCGGCGTTTTTTGTCTGTATGGCTATTTGTCTGCACACATTGTCAGCGACGCGGGACAAATGTAAGCGGTAATAAAAGACGCACATTTTATATTTTTACGACGCTTTGTTTATGTCTAACGTATAGTTGTCCTTGCGCTTATTTGTCCCACGTCCGTTAAAAACACGTTTTTTCGTCTTTGCTACTATTTGACCGGCCAAAGATTGTTTTAAAGGCTAGAAAGTCTGTTTTGTATATAACACAATGCTATTTATCCGTCGTTTCAATTGATTGTCGTTTTAATTTTGCTGTTGAGCTGATAGTCGAGCCACCTTCAGAAGCAAACTACTATTCTAGTTGGTTGCCTCATGTGTTTAGCTTTTTCTCACTGAAAATTATTGCAATATGTATTTTATTCTTTTTTCGTCCGATAATCATTTTTTACGCTTTAATTTGTTTTTTTTGCCCGCTTTTTCCTGAGCGTGCCTTTCGAAAGCCGCATTTCGATCAGAGGCGCAACACTTTTTTTATTTGTAGGACAACTAAAATTGGTACTAAAACTGCGAAAGAATCCGTCGGACCTAAATTCAAATAACTTTTTTTAAAGCTACAGTACCTTCTCTCCTTCAAAGGAACTCCAAAAGCCTATTTTCACGAAGCGTTCACATCTCTTTGCCTTTACAATGCTTTTTTCTTTTTCTCAACAAGCATAGCATCGAAAATGTAGGGCATTCAATGGACTGCATTACCCATCGCTGATTCCCTACACACAAAAGTTAAGCCTTTTCGCCTCTTTAACCCCTGTTTGCGTTTGACTTTCGCAAAAGAAAAATTCTTATATTTTTGTTAATTTTTAAAGTTTTCTTTCCGAAAAGACACTTTAGGGATATATATTGTATATATTTTGAAAACATTGAACAATGCTTTCTTTGTCTCTTGCCTTTTATACTTTAATTTTCCTGTCCACTGTATAGATTTTTTGAGCTTTATTTCTCTTTTTTTGCTTTATTTTTTTATCTCATAATTTTGTTTTATCGAAATTGCTTTACACATTTATGGAAAGAGTATCACGGCCAACGGAGAAGAGCATCGACCTCTAAATCAGTCGAGGATCTGGGCGGTCTATGCCAATGTTTTTTACGTTACTTTGGCAATAGGATGTAGATGCGGTAAAGGACCAAAAAATTAGGAGTCGAATTATCTGACAGTCCATTGAAATGCCTTTGCAAAATTTCGTTATAGTAAATTATTTTTTTAATTAGCCTCTTGCTTGTAAATCGTTGCTTTTGTACTCCTTTAAAAAAAGGTGAACGGGATTGAGAGCTACAAATTAACTCGTCCGCCCTGAACTTTGTCCGCACTTTGATAAAAAAAAATATTTGCCTCCGAATCCCACCAAGCATTCTCGACCTCACCTTTTTAGTCCATTTTGTCTTTGTCCTAGCTTTACTGTTTTTGTCCGTACTCCAAGTAAATGGACAAAGCATTTTATTTGCTTTTCTCATATCAATTGAATTTGTTTTTGTCCCCCGTCCATTATTTGAAAGTACTGTTGTCTTTTTTTATTTGTAATATTTGCGCGCGCATTACTAAAAGATTCTCAGTTTTATTCGATTTATCCAATGTTTTTTATATATCATTTTATCTTTTTTGTTTTTAAGAACAACCCGATAAATATTTACTAATAAAAGAGTTTAGCTTTTGCCTCAAATCCGACTTACACTAAAAATACACTTACAAATAACATCAAACAAAGAAAGACTTGAGGGCAGGAATGGCTGGTCGGCTCAAACATATGTACCCGACGTATTCATCCAGATTTAAGACATCATCCTATTTAATATTAACCGTCTTAAAGGCAGTTTGATAGGACCAATGTTGTATTATGCCAGCTGCGAATTTTCCATTGTTACCGCTACAGGATCATTTTTTGGGTTGTGTCAAGGTGAATCAAAAGGCAGAAGTCAGTTTTGCGGGTCATCAACATATATTAATACTACAAAATACTGTTCTATAAACCTTTAGCAATTGACTAGAACAACCAACAAGGTTTAATGGCTAAGAAATCCTCTTTTCTCCATATGTTATACAAAAAAAATGAGAGATCAAATCCTTAGCCATAACTGAAGTTCATTCACTCACAAAACCCATCCACAACATCCCCTTCCCCTTACTTTTAATCATAACGATGATATTGAATAAAACTAACAATAATACTACGTAAAGCAGGACCGGCGTTGCCCTCCAACTAATCCCACTATACAAAATGATGAAACTGCAGATTAACCTCTTTCTTATAAACACGTTTAACATTTAATTAATCATATAATGCAAAACTTAATTTATAGAAAAAGGACTTCACCCGACATTTTACCGCCAAGACAAGTTACCAGATCGTCTACCCCACCAGGCAAGACGCCTAAAACCAATTGGCTTCAAGGTTACAAACTCCATTTTCCATCATTAAAAGTTGCATAGACTTAAAAAAGAAAATTAAACAAAAAAATTGAATGCGTGAAACGCCAGATTCCACGTCTTTTAAAAGAAAATCACAGTCCAATTTACAAGCAAAATTGTACTCGTGCTAGCCGCCAAAATTTGATGTGCTCTACAGACATCGCCTTACCGAACCGGTCGTCTTCTTCCTTGGCTTATCCTCCATCCACGCTTCTGCTAAAATTGAGGAAACAACGCAGAATTGGTTGTTGACGCAAATCCCGCACCTGCTGAGCCCTTCTTTTTCGCCCTAAAACAATAAATAGCCATATATTGAAAAGATTCATGGAAGTTAGTTGAATAGGTAATTACGAACCGACCCTTTTAACTGTTCCAAACTGTACAGCGCAACTAAAGCAAGGACTAGAATCTTAAGCTAAAACAATTCGGCTTGAGATCATTCTCGCTGATTGAATTTGAAAGCCCTTAAAATTCTGATATCAACTCTCAATTATTGCTAATTGGTCCCGGTCGGCACACAAAATAGACCCAATCCGCAATATATAGTAAAAAAAAATAATGCGTGGTCTAGTGGTCTACACAGTTGCGCGCTCTTTTTTGAACATGAGGGTTCAAATCGTCATGGCGCACATTTTTTTTTATTAATGAGCAGTTTTATTTCGTTTATACCATTTCATTTTTGTTTTTGAATTTTGGTAATTTTAGGTATAAAATTAACCAAAAACATACATAACAAAGACCTATTTAAGTGATTCATGTATAACCTTGAATCTGAAGCCTCAAATAAATCAAAGGTTAAGCTTGAGCTCAATTTCAGGCTTAAGGCTCAGCCCTAGACGCTAATAGATTAGAATTTGTGCTCAGGCACACGTCTTAACTTTGTTTTGTTCTCCTATTATCAAGTCGCAGAGAAGCCGAACATAACTAAAGGCTGGTTTTAACTGTCCATCTGCGTCCAACGGCCTTCGTTCAATTATCGTAGTATAAGGCTTGGATTAACCATAAACAGCTTCTTTTCTGGCTTAAATTACCGATAAACAACCATACATAGTTCTCAACCTTCCGCTTTTCAGCCACGTGCTGGATCCCAAAAAACAACTTTTAGAAGACATACAAGACTTACGGTCGCGCCGGCGTCTTCGCCTTCGCTTTGAAGGCCATGGGCGTCTTCGTGACTTTGCCACGCGTTTTCACAAACCGCTTTTGCCCGTAATTCTTATTGTTGTTGGCATTGTAGCCGTGATTTGCACGAGGAGCCGCAAAACTGTCTGAAAATCCCAAAAATAATCAACAGCCCCAAAATCACAGACAAGGACAAATAGACGCCAGCCTAATAGCAAGGCCCTTGTCTCTTCACCCCGCAAAAAAAGCTTACTCGACCGCCCTTGCATACTGCCAAAGCCAGAAGTGGACGGCGAGGCGTGCGGCTGAATGCCCGAAACGCCACCGCCAAACGAATCACTGGCGGCAGGCGGCACAATCTGCTGGTTCTTCAACACCTCCAATTGTTTGACCATCGCGCGGTGTTCGCGCTCATCGACCTCCTTCCAAAACGGCCGCAACACGTCCATTATGTGTGGGCCAAAGCGCGTCACTTTGTCGACCGACATTGTGTCGATCTGCAGCAGTTCCGAGTTGGTGCGCGGCATTAGCGCCGCAATCTGTTCCAGGCCTTCCGCGCTAATTATCGACTAAACAAATGATAGCTACAGGCCACAAGCCACTTGGCAAAACAAAAAAATCTACTGAATAGTTTAAAAAATTGTTTTCCTGCGCAATATTTTCAAAGAAGGCTGTCAACGTTTGTTGGCATTGTTTGAACAAGTCCATGTGCTTGACTCGATACCTAAACCCGCTAGTTAAAGTCTTCCAAAATACGAGAAACCGAGCAAAAAAACAAACAAACGAACTTCTCTTTAAGCGCCTCCGCCTCCGACACCGCGTTCATTTGAAAGAGGAAGAGTTCCTGGGCCTGGTTGGCCGGATCCAACGGCGCGCCATCCTTCATTACAGTACCGATTGAGGAACGCCTTTTACGGTCGATTTCAACGTGGAAAAATATCTACAACATTCTCGGTCTCAAATATCAAAGTCTAAAGTCCGATTCAAACTATATAATACTCGGCTTAAGCTTAGGCTATACAATTGAAAACTAAAGCAGTTCACTAGCAACCGCTAATAAGGAAAAGCACATTAGTGTGCGGTAGAATAATTGAGCTCAGGCATGTTTGTAGCAAAAAATAAAATTGGCATTAACCAAAACAAGAAAGTTATCGTCGCCACAAGGTTCACAGCCATTAACGTATAGCTCTCATTAAAGTCAAAGAAAAGCTAACATAAAAAATCAATAGTAAGAAAATGAATTAACAAAATTTCACAGTACACTTAAAACATTTTAAAACTACAAGGGCTTTTTTAACAACATTACTTGTTGTTTTATTGACAACGAAATACATTGGTTTTAAGCACCAACGTTTCTTGTTATTATAACAACATTTTTTGTTGAAAGAACTACCAAACTTGTTCATTCTCAAGTCTACGAAAACTCATACAAACCTTTGGCCGGTTCGCAGTGTTCGCCAAAAACTCGAAACCCTTTTTGCTCATCGTCACAAAAGTCGTCACCGACTGGTATTGGGTAGCGACCAGACGCTCGCCAATGTAGCCCTCAATCACCAGTTTTCGTAAAAAACGCTGAGCGTCGTTCGTCGACAACGCCATCCCACGGCCAAACATCGGCAGGCCGGTGTGCCCCGACTTTGTGGCCTATAAACCAACAAACAAAACGTTAAGTTAACAACAATCTATGTGAGTTCTACCTTCTCCTTATTGGCCTTTTTGGTCAACGAGCCGCGGTAGAGGTCGGCAAAGTAAATGAGGCCGATCTGGTTAACTATTTTTATCGACTCGATCACCGCCACCGCCTCATCGGTAAAGTCGTAGAGTTGGTACCGCTTTTCGCCCCTCTTCGCCGGCCCACAAATTGTGCATGGCGTCGAACTTTCCATGCACTCCTTCGCGTCGTAAATCTAAAAGAGGACCATTGATCAGGTGCAACAAACTACCTTTACCCATTTCTCAGCCCTTAGGTCCATAAACATACGTACGACTTTTCCTACAAAAGCACAAAAAAAATATTGTCTTTGTGGGGATTAAAACTATCATAAAAAAAGTAAAAGCCGGCGGTTATACCAGTAAGCCACAGAAAAATCATTTTGGTTAAAGTTCTCTTTGTATATGGTTTCAAGGCAAAAACTGGACAACCGTTATAAGCAGTGGAGAGTAAGGGCTAAGTAACCCCCTCGTTTTTATATATTATTTAACGTCAGACAAAAAAAATAGCATTGGCAGTTGAGAGAGTTAAGATTCCTTTTCCCACCACTGCTGCACACATCAGTTGAGCCAAAAATTCAAATAACAAAACTATGCTCTTCCGAATAGCATTCCCTTATAAAATACCTTATAATTGGATTCAAATGGTTAATAACTCAAAGGCGCCGCAAGCTAACTATATCAGGCTTGCAAAGCGCAAAGAAAAAACAAATACAAAATCTAACTAGCCCAACTTAGAGTGACTCCTCCGACGTTGGACTCATTGACTCCCTGAATCTTCTTTTTTTAATCCCAGGCCTAAAGCCATATGACAACAGTCAAAAACAACAACAACAAAATAATTGCCTCGCCAAAGTGTTCCACCAAAATTTTCCGACGGCACATCGAGACGTTTTCACAAAAGCTCAACACATCGCTGATGTTTTGTCGCTTGATCGTCTTCATCTCCTCCTTGCATTGTTCGCCTGAAACAACAACAATTATTATTTTAGCAAATGCAAATACAAAAATCACATTAAGAAGGAGTTCTGCTGATTTAAAGGCAAACTTAAACACAAAAAAAAATCTTTCGGATTTCATACGCTGCAATTGGGGTATTCAGCAACAGATTGTTTCCGTACCATCAATATTGGCCACAACGGTATGGGTTTGCAGTCTTAAAATTGACATTCTACATTGGCCCGCAAAACCTCCGCTTTACAAGCCAATTGAGAACGCCCCAATCATCATTAAATTACTCAAAGTCCAGAACAAAAAAAATCGAGTACAGTGTATGTCCTAAAAGCTTCGATATCCTAGACTTTGCATAACTCTGTCTGCAATTTCAAAACCGGGCAAGAGACTTTAGGCCCAGCCCAAACGAAACGGCCAAAAGTCCTAGTACCTTTCAACTGCACATATTTTCAGTATGAAAAAAACTACACTCATACAAACTCTGTCTAGAAAAAAAAAGCCGGACAAGAAGAAACTTTAGGCTCACACTAACTAGACGAGAAGGACGTATGACCCAAGTGTTTTCGCTTTAGCCCTAAAGAAATAAAACAAGAAAATTTACGCTCAAACATTCTCAGCAGGCGGGTATGATCGTTAAAGTTGTACATCAAAATGCATTGGGCGGGTTTGCCGTCGCGGCCTGCCCGCCCCGTCTCCTGGTAGTAGCCTTCGATGGACTGCGGCAGACTGTGGTGGACGACGAAGCGGACGTCCGGCTTGTCGATTCCCATGCCAAAAGCTAAACAACGAAAATTGGCAGAAGCAAAGACCAAAAACAAGAGGCAAACCAATGGTCGCGCACATTATCCGGACTTGACCACTCATCCACCTCCGCTGGTTCTCAATACGCAGCGCGTCACTCATCTCGCCGTGGTAGGCAAGCGCCTCAGCACCAATCAACTGCGCCGCCGCCTCACAATCTTTTCTGGATGGAAAAAGAAGTAAAAAAATGAAAAAATTTTAAACTAATCAATTGAAAAAATAGTCAAAAGTTACAAATGTGGTTAAATGGGAAAGGGTTAACCGCGGCTAAAACTTTAATGAAGCTATCTATCAGATCTACTTTATGCTAAGCCTCTAGTTTAATTTTAAGCTAAAGATGGAACTGGGGCTTAATTTACTAAGCTCATATTCAAGGTCTAGCTGTAGTTCAAGCTCAAGTTGGGATCAGACTTTAGCTTTAACAACGATCATAGCTTAAAAATAGCAAAACATTTATAAGTTTACACTAAACCTTTAGCTTTAGTAAAGGCTAAACATAGAGACTCACTTAAGCTTATCCTAAGTGTCTAGTTTAATTTTAGGCTCAAGTTGAGACAACAATTAGGCTTACACTAAAGCTCCAGTTTAAGTTAAAACTACATTTAAGGAACCATTCAACGTATACTCAAAGAAATACAACGGTTTCATTTGGGATATCGTCAAATATTGAATAAATGAAGTGGCTTAGCTGTAGTTCAGGGCTTTCCCCTAAGGGTCTAGAGCTAAGTTGGCGCTTAATGCGTTAAAAAAAGTACTACTAAACAAAAAACTCACATTGAAAGGCAGTAGACAATGCCGGAGCCACGGCTGAAACGCTTGCCTCAACTCGTCCATAATCATTTTAAAATTGGCCGCCGACTTCTCCATAACGTGGTAGAGGAGGTTCGTCCGCACAAAACTGCTTATAAACCTTAAGCAAAAAAGGAATCAACTGCTTGGTACAATTGAGGAAAATAATAAACAATGAACAAACACTTTGGCGTCTCGCATTCCCAAATGATCCATTGCATCGGTGACAATTTTCGGAGTGGCTGTCGCCGTCAGGCCAACTACCTACAAAAAAAACTTTTCGGTAAAGAAATGAGCAGCCGGCATTCGCGGTAGGAACAAGAACGACTGAACGGTAATGGAAAACCGGAACAATCCGAAAAACAATGAGAAACAAATGCATTAACGTGCAAACGCCAGAATAGAGTACAACAACAAGTAAACAATAAAAAAAAGGAAAAAACCGGAAATAGTTTGCCAAATAAACAGAAAACGAAACAACAACTTTTAAACCTAAATATCTTAAACAAAGTCGGACCTAATGCGGGAAACAACAAAACCAGAAAATTTTCAAAAACAGAACGCATACCGTAAACAGTTTTAAATAAATTATACCAAACACAAGAACAAAAATTTCAAAACTAAAAAAAAAGCAGGAACAAAAAAAACAACAAACCGGAACACGAGACTGCAAATCGTTGAACAACTGGAAAAAGGAAGCCAATTTTGTGTAGTCGGGCCGGAAATCGTGTCCCCATTGCGAAATGCAATGCGCCTCGTCAACAACAAATCTGGTCAAGAGTCCCTTTTTGTGTAAGGACTTGAAAGCGCTCTCCAACCTTCCGGAAGAGGCAATCTAAAATTTTACTAGTCGTCAGCCGGAAGTAGGAATTGTGGCAAACGCCAGAAAAACCGGAATAAAATAGAAAATTATTGCAGTCCTGATGCCGGAGAAAAATAACGCAACATCGCAAAGAAAAAACTATTTAAATCACACCATCTTGTAATTCATCCTAACATCTCCACCAAGTGTTCAAGTATTAACAAAATTGTTTTTATCAGTCAGTACTCAACGAAAAAGACTCAAAAAAGCTCATTTAGACCGGAAATGTTTAAACGCGCCGCGTAATTTAAAATAGCTTAACTTTTTTGACCTTTTCATTAAATCAAAACAAAAAAATTATTTTTCGACTTTTATTACTGTTCGTCAAGTAATACTGTACCGCATTGAACAATATTCATTCTTTTATCATTTGGAAGCTATTTTAATTAGTTTTTAAACAACGCTAACAGCGTTTAAAAATATTCCGCTTCAACCAAGTTATGCGCGTCAAAGTAAGCCTATTTTAAAAAACTTTTTCGATACCGTTTATTTAGCATTGGATTCAATATGGACCTTAATGTAGATCTAAGCACTCATTGAGCATGGTACTCCAAATACTAAAATACTAACTTCCTCTTAGCAGTCGAAACTCAAAGCAAAAAGACCAGAAAAGCTCATCAAGCATGAAGCAAGCCGCTTGGCCCAAAAAAATATTTTACAAAAAACCTTTTCAAGTCAAAAACTACCCTAAACACTTTCAAAGCCAATCAATTCGCCCAAAACATCTATACCCCGTGCGAACATTACAAAACTTACCATTTCCGGCGTCACATAAAGCAGTTTAATTTTTGGAGTTGAACTACGCAAATCGTCGAAGATGGCGTCGCTCTCCTGCTTGCTCAGGCCGGCTTTTAAAAGACCGCACGGAATCTAAAAAGAAATCGACAAATTGGCTGATGACCCCACAAAAACAAGTTAAAAGAGTTCCACCTTCCAATTTTGCAGCTTCATAATCTGGTCTTCCATTAAGGAACGCAGCGGTGAGATGACGACCGTGACGCCGGGCTGTAAGATGGCGGGCAGCTGATAGCACAGACTCTTGCCCGCTCCTGCAAAAAAAAAGTTGGCTTACGAAAAAAGGTCACAAATTTTTTCTGGAGTATCTTACTGAAAATTTGTCAGCACAAAATTTTGTGGTGCTCAGACCTATAGTGGTGTTTAACTCTCTAACTCTATCGGCTCAAACATTTAACTCACCCAAACTTTTTGATTTAAGCAAACCAATAATTATCAATTTTTTAGCAAGAAAGATAAATGCCTTAAGGAAATTTTTCACCGCAGGCTTCAGGCTACATAGTTTGTAGGCAAAAAAATCAAGATTAGCCTTAAAGTTTTGCTAAAGGCTCGGGATCAGGCTTGGATCTAAGCAAGACCATCAGTCTTCTAGAGAAACTTAAAACGAAAAAAGATTGTCTTAGAGCACAATTTAGCACAAAACCTCAATCAAAAAAAACACTCAAAAACAAGCTTTGGCCACATCAGCACATCTCGTGCGCTTAACCCATATTACAATAATATTATTGTTTGCCTGGTGTAAACAGTGAGTTAAGCAGAAAAAAAACATCTCGATTAAAAAAAACTGAACGCACTTGCCTGTTGGCATCAATATGAAGCAGTCTTGGTAGAGAAGCGCCGCCACAATCGCCGCTTTTTGCTGGTGGCGAAAGTGATTAAAGCCAAAAATCGACTTCAGCTTCTGATACATCTCACGGCGAAGCGCCGGATCCAAAAGTTTTGCTAAACCGTTCAACCGTTTAAAAAAAAATAAAAAAATAATAAAGTATACCATCGTTTATAAATTCGTCTGCGTTATCCTTCATAAACCCCTTGAATTTCCCATGCATATCTGAAAACGAAAATAATGTTAACAAATGGGAAGTCGGATGCGCTACACATAGAAAATCATTAACTGATAAAAGAAATTTCGGTCGACATTAGCCGTAGAACAAAAAGATGCAGACAAAAAACGCACACTGGCCAAAAAAGCAGGACATAACGACACAAAATTTCAAAATAAAAATTAGCGTCATTAAACTATTATATTTGTAATTTTCTAACATAAACACAAAATGAACCATAAGTACTGTATTATGTCTAAAAAAATTCTTATATTCTTATAAATTTTTATCTTTGAATTATGCGCCTTTTCTCCCGCGTCATTTTGTCCGCCCGCCAAGGAAATCATTGACCCGAAAAAAAAACTTGAAAATTTTTTGTTCTCCTACACATATCGAAGATTGGCTTTAAAAAAGCAAGTTTAGAGGCTTTTCGAAAAACAAAAATCTTAAGTCTGTCCCCAGTGCGCTGAGTGAATTAAAGTCAGCTTCTATAAAAAAATGCTGAAAAATGGCCGACAAACGGTGTAGTCTATAGTATAGCTCAACAGTTGGCTTAGAATACCATAAAATGTCAGTAATTATTTTAGCATACGGTACATAATACAGTGAACAGTAAGTTTTAGAGAAATTAATTACAGTAGATTTTATGATTAAAGAAGGTTGGTAAAGCTTAAAATATTAAATCTTAATATATTTACCGTAAAATAGGAATGTTTACAGTAACCTACCGTAAAAAAAGGCAAATCGCATTTTTAAGCCAAAATTTAACAAAATTAAACAAGTTTTTAAGTAACAAATTCAAACCATCATAACTAAAAGTACGGTACTACAATACTACAGTACAAAAAGTTCTCACCATTCCTTACGGTTGCATGGTTCGTGATCGACCCATTCACAATCACGTTCAACATTGACGGCACTTCTTTGTCCGCCGAATTCCTTAAATCGCAGTTTTGTCGGAAAAGTTCGTCGTCGAAAGTGTCGTCCATTGAAACGTGAGGCATAAGTGGGCCATCCCCCAAAACCACAGCGTCATTCGAGTCGTCTACAAACGGCTCTAAACAATCATCATCGTCATCGTCAAGTGTAATCACATTGTCATTGTGCGACCTTTTAGACGGCATCTTCAAAGGAGGAAAATGGGAATCCTGATTCGAATCTGCAAAATTGCATGGCATAAAGAGTGACTAAGGCTCTCCAAGGACAAGTGTAGCTTATATATCGCTAAACTTATGACTTAATTGGCAATGATCGAATTAAATGTTGTCAATATATCATTCCAGAGCGTTCCAGTTACAATCAAACCCGCTAAAAAGGTACAAAATACCTGCAGAGCTATTGTCAAAAGTTCGTTTTCGCTCCGAATTCGACTTCGAAGTGACAGACATTGCGTTTTGCACAATACATTCGTCCATTTCGTCGTCGTAAAACTCGTCAATCTCGTACATTATTGTTGCGCCAAGAGCCTAAAAATTCCAAAAATTAGGCCAAAAATCTCACAACACAAATAATACTAGATGACAGATGGACTGAAGTGGAAGGCTGGCAAGCATAAAACGGGGAATTGCCAATCTCTCGCAACACGGTATCGCCGCGCTCAGAAACTCGTATTGCCGCAACGTTTTCGTCGCTTCTCTGCGCATTGTTGGTTGTCGGCTGACAGACGTCGGAGGACTTGGACAAATCGACATCTAAAAAAAGTATTATGGCTTAAAGTCGGCAAATCCTAAAATTAAAACTTTTTTTTTTGTGCCAAAAACGCGCGTCTGTTGGCCTCTGACAAATGGCTTCCGTTGCAGCAATGAAAGTTGGGAAATGGGCACACTCTATTAAGCTCCGGGAAACGAAAGTTGCCAAAGGTCACGCGCTTCCTTACTTCAACGCCGTCATACAATCGCTTGCTCACCGACATAAAGCTTTAAAAAATTTATATAATGGAAAAAATGTTTGAGAGCAAATGTAGTTCGTTTGAAGAGCGCCGGTTATAAAAAAAAAGTTATAAAAAACGTTTTAATAGCCAAAATTTCGCTAACAGCAGTTCAGTAGGACACAAAATTTACCAGCAAAATATAGTTATAAAATTCAAACCAGAATTATTAGAACCAGTGCATTCACTTGAGCTTAAAATGAGTAAGCGTGAGCTGTCCTCAACAAATTAAAAAAAACCAAAGAAATTTCCAAAAAAAAACTTATATGAGAAAAAAGCGAATCAGTCAAAGCAATTTTGTAGTTTAATCAGAATCCAAAATCAAAACGCCGAACCGCCAAAATCAATGCCCAAACCAGCTTAATCACAAAATTGTCTTTACAATTATAAAAAATTGAAGCTTTATGTATTAGGTTTTAAAGAAAGTTATTGCAGTTTTCAAACGTTAACTTTAGGCAAGCTCAGAAAACACTATTAATTGAAATAAGAAGCGTTAGAATCAAAATATTTTTGCCAACGAGAAACAAAACTTATTAAAGTCTAATTAGGGAGATTTCTTCCCAATAGCTTTCACGGCGTTTCGAAATTGTCATATTCGTTACATCCAACTCTTCAGCAAGCTTTCGAACTGTTTAAGCGTGGTCCACCAAGGCTTACAGTTGGTTGTTCTCAACATCAAGTGGCCGACTACTGTAATCTTTATTTACAAGGCTCTCGCAGCGTAACTTCTTGAACGACTATTGTGTCGAATGATTATTATCTCAGACAGCTTTTCAGCCCCGCTTAAACTGTAACTAGAAAATCGTGCAAAATTGCCTCTATTAAATGCTATATTTGAAATAATGAAAAAAGCGACCAAATAGATTTATAAGAAAACCAATACCAACAGAAGATAGAACAAAACTGTTTAAAATGGTATATAATTTCAACAAATTACAACAAAACTATTTAAAAATGTAGAATTTACTATGCAGGCAAAACAAGCCGCGAGAACTTTTATTACAACCTTAATAGAACTACCTGGGGATTAATTCTCTCCAAGAAATAAATGAAAGCGCAATTGAGGAAGAAACTGTTCATTATCCTAAAATGGGACCTAATTTATTCGGACAAATTAATTGGTTAATTAAAATCAATTCGACTTTGCAATTGCTTTACAGTCAAAAAAATTGAAATTTGAGAACTTGAATTCAAAAATTGTCGCAGCTGTCGTCCCACAACGATTTGCCGGCAATGCAAAAGTTTTTCTCACTGTAGAGAGAAGAAGTAAACGCATTTTTTTTGCAAAATTTCTTTTTCTTTTAACCTTTGACTGCACTTTTGAGCACTTTTTGCATGTTGTCCGGCGTTTATTGTTATTTTGTGTAAGGTCAACGTGTTGTTCTTACTGTATTAATCTTTTTGATACAGTAGTTCTTCGTTTTGTTTTGCATCAAAAAATGTTTTGGTAAACTTTTTTTTATATTTTTTGGAGAACGATGTCTTCGACTACCTGCTCTGTTTGTATATCGGCACTGGGGAGTGTTGTCTGTGTGCCATGCTCAAATTTGCATCAGTTCCACCGAAAGTGTTTGCTGGAATGGGCAACGGTATACCTTTTCTTTATCTCATTGAGTTTATATAGAAAAGAGGGATGTTCAAGCCTAAATAATTTGAGCTAAACACTTTGTTTAGTTTGCTTCGGCTATTTTTGTCGCAAAGTTAAACATATTTAGTTTAGCCAGAATATGTCACATCGTCATTTTTTCGGTTTTTAGGTTTTTTTGTATGCGCTAAAACTAAAATTTGGGGAACGAAGGATTAAATACGATATAAAGGCTTTCTAATTGAGTTTGGCTGACCTTACGCCTTCAGTCTCCTTCCTATATAATTTTCATAATGCTGTATGAGATGACTCTTAACTATAACATGATAACGTCTAAACAGCGTTTGCTGCGTTCTTAACCTCTTTTATTGACTTTATAGTTTTTATTTTTTAAATTTATTCCTATATTTGTCTTTTTTGTTTAAGACTCTGCACAATTGCCCAATGTGCAGGGAGGAGTTCATCGAAATTTGCGAATACAAGGACGGCGTTGAGATTGGGACAATTAAACCGCCAAAGACTAACAAAGTTTTTTCCTTTTATTTTTTGCTTACCAATCTCATTTTTCTTGCAGTCAAAGAGAGCGGAATTGGACGAAGTTGTCTACGAGCAGCCCTACGAGACGATGGCCTGCGAGCTGTGCCACCAGATGACCGACGAGGCGCATATGCTGATTTGCGACGCGTGCGATCTCGGCTACCATATGTATTGCTTGCAACCGCCGTTGCGTGCGGTGCCTCGCGGCTTGTGGGAGTGCGAGCAGTGTCGGCCTTCCACATCGAGCAATCTAGTGAGTTTCTCTTTGTTATTGCAGTTTCTCTATAAGGCTCTTTTAGCGCATTCGGTCTGAAACGCCGGAGGAGGGAGAGATTGGAGAGGAGAAGGCGCTAGGCTTTGCAACATCAGACAGTGAGCTTGTTGAAGATCCGAATCGTTTTAGCAGTGAAGACAAAGGTGTGCTCAACGATGACCCTGACGTTCCGTCGACCAGCCATCAGCCGACAGTGGTTTCTTTTAATTTGTATCATCTTCTCTAGTCATGCCTGGTCCTCGCATCAGTGCAATCCTTAGTAAATTATTGGGCGGCTAATTTTTTCTTTCTATTTATCAGAATATCATTATTCCTCGCTTTTCAATCTATTCCTTCCACTTATTTTACAATTTTTTTTGTAGACTATGAAGGAGATGCGTAAAAAGTGCCGAAAATCTTCTTCCAAATCAAAGCGCAAAACGAAAAAGAGCACAAAGCTGCAAACTTCGACGCGCATGTCTTCAACCATCTCTCCGCGCAAACGACAAAAACACCGAAAATCCAGAAAGTCGAGGCGCGCGCCGCACAAAGAGTCGGGCGACCACATCTCGACGCACCGGCGGATTGCCGATGTGTGTGGGATTGACTTGAAGCACAGTGACCGCTACAAAGTGGTTCAGGCATCGTCGCGCGGTCAGATTTCATCGAGCGGTGGCAGTGGCCAGAAATTGGATTTGCTTGGCACGCGCTGGATCCCACCTCCCGATGATAAAGGGTAAATTCCGATGATTAGAGAGCGTTAGCCAAGTTTTTAACTTTTTAAGGAATGTTTGTCAGCCCTCTTCCAGCAATGAGAGTAGCAGTTTTAAGCTGAAAGGTTCAATTTCGTTGTTGGACGAGATTCTCATCAACCAAAACAAAGTGTTGGCGCCGGGCAAACTGCTCAAGGTGAATCGTGACGGGTCGTTGGGCGAGACGGAGGAGTATCGTAGATACTTGGAGAAACAAAACAAGGTCTGTTTTTTAATAATTTTTTTTGGAATTAGTCTTTTTTATTGCAGAAAATTGGCAAATCGGAAAGCGGAAGCCGACGCGATTTCAATAAAAGAGACGATAAACGCGCCATAAAATATGAAAATAAGCACGATGCGCTGTCCAACAGTCATGAGGTTTGTCTAATTTTTGAAACAGTAAACCAGTGATATTACCACTGATTTTAAAAACGTTCAAAATCAGTAATTTCAACACCAAGCCTTGAAATACGGTATTTTTGCGCCTACTTATTTTTTGACGTTTTAAAAATCCGTGATTACTTTCACTCATGGCTTGGCTTTTTTATTCCTTACTTTTGCCTTCATTACTAAACTCAAAAGTGTTTAATAAACTCAAAATAAAACTAACATTTTTAACATTTTCTGTTTATGGTCTACAATTTTTTAGTCTTTGGTATCCGGTTTGCGTCATACTGTAGCACATTGGTATTTTAGCCTTATTCTTTTCTGAAAATCGTATATACATTGCCTGTGATTTTATGTCTGAGCCAGTTTTTGTAAACTAATTTTAATTCGTCTGTTGAGTGTAGGACAAATTTTTGCGATTTTGTTTAAGGAAAATTGAATCAATTGAATCCCCGGTTTTTGGCCGAAGCGTCTTGATATGGGAACATTCTAAGCTTTATTTTCTTCTTTTTACAATATTTAATGTTTGAGTCCACTTATGGTTTAATAGCTCATTAACTTTTTCTGTTGTCACTGCTTTTTTTCTAGCTGTCTGACGTTTGACAATAATAGGAGAAGGTTTATTCCGCTACTGATTGACTCTATTTTTTCAAAATTAAACTTGCTGTTTAAACGCATTTTTTTAGAAGCAGTCAAGCAGTAGAAGACATCACGATGACTCGGAAAAAAAAGAAAAAAAAAAGTTAAAGGACGGAACGAAGATTGAATTAACGTCTAGCAAGTGGGACGACGCAAAAAACAATCCGAAATTGCCGACTCCGGCCAACAATCTAATAATCAAAACAGAGATCAGAGAGGTCAAGCCGGAAGCCCAGGTCTCCAGCTGTTTTGATAACCCATTTGTAAAGGTCATAGCTAAATCGTCCACAACGCCTGGCGGTCATAAAAAATCGAGTAGTAAAGTAGAGGTTTTTTCTTTATGCTGTGAACATTTTTGTTGCCAATGATTCTGCAGGCTTTTTTTTAGATATTCTAATTGTTTTTTGTTCAAATTGTGCTCGTTTTGCGTTTTTGTTTATTTGTTGCTGGTGTTTTTATGTAATTTTTGTGATTTATTTTTAGGGAATTATTTTCCGTTGTATTTTTTTATGCGCGCTCATGCCAGGACGTTTGGTCAGCACTCTCTTTTCTGACTGGCTTTTTTTAATTTTTTATCAGCTTGCATATTCTGTAGTCATAGTTAAGCGACTTGCACCCAAACCAAACTCGCGCTTTATCTTCGATCTTTTTAACAGCCTTTTAGTTGTCATTTTTTATGCAAAGCAGATGGTTAGCTTCAAATTTCTTAGACATCAGTCTTCTTCTTGTTCTAGGTCACTTTATGACATACCCCTTATCTTTATTTATTATAAATAACCCGCTCCCTTTTACGTAGGTACTGACCCTTCTTGTTTTAGGCCTCTTTTTGCCCTTCTATAATGTATTTTCACTTTATAACTCTTCAACTTGGATTGAATATGCTATTTTGGCCTCTGCTCTTCCAATTTTTTCTTTTTATTACAGTCTCATTTATTGGTCATTCTTGTTTGAAATGATTCAACTTGTTGCCATGTGAGCTGTTCATCTCTTTAAATTTTTCATTTTTTATACCAACAATTAAATAAAAAACACATTTTTTAGTCTACTTTTTTTTGTTATATTTGGAGTATTATTTTTTGGAGTATTCAAGACGGTATTTGTGTTATTTCCTGTATAGCTCATGGTTTTGGCGACGTCATGTAATAGTGATTTCTCTCCACAGCATATTTCGATTGTTGCAAGTACCTCTTCCAATACCGCCGTCATAGCGAGTGGCGCCGATATTAGCGAAACTCCAAAAAATGACGACACTGCTGTCTGCAAGAAGGAGAGGACTCGGATGACGCGCTGGAAACCAGCGAAGTCAACCGATCCGATCATCGACAGCGCCAACAACAATAACAACAGTATGGATCCCATTAATTTGCAGCGGAATTTTTTTGCTTCAACACCGATTCGCAACATTAGTAATAATAACAATAATAATAATTTCAATGTAATCCCTTCTCCGTACAAAATGGACGCCCTCATGCCACAGCCGTCGCCCTCGTCGACAGTCGTCCCGACGTCCACATCCTTTTCCAATAATGGCAAGGCGGCTTTCAGTGCAATGCCCAACTTGCCGGCAGGTTCCTCCAATTTTTGTGTTTATTGAATACCTTTGCTAATTTTTTATTTGCAGAGCCGAACGCCGCACTTCAACGCTTTTTTGTTGGCAATCCGTTGATTCAAAGCATTTTGGCGTCTTCCACATCGTCATTTCCGGCTGTAACGTCTGTCGTGCAGACCCCCTCTTCCGCGACGTCTTCGACTGTGGCGGCAATGTTTGCAGCTGCCATGAGCCAAAACTCCAAGTGTATGCTGCCGCCGCCAGCCGGTGGTAACCCAGCCAACAATATCGTTTACGACCTGATAAACTCACAAAGCAATCCATTACTCAATGCCGCAGCCGGCCTTCTCAATACTCCGCCTACTAGCTCCGCACCCCAGCCTCTGGCAACATTCCTGAATTGTGCCAACCTTAACTTGGCCTCTGGGGCAATGGCTGGCGCACCGCTCATTTTATCCCAACCACTTTCACTGCCCAACGCCGGTCTTAACGGCGACTTGTTTAACCAGCTTTTAAATCAGCAAACAGCGCCTGGCGCTACTGGTGCTGCAACAACTTTCAATCCTCTTAATTTTTCGGCGTCAGCCGTCAATAATTCTTTTCTATGGAGGCTCTCATTCCTCGCCACAGTCCCAGCAGCAGCATTCCTCTGCCCAACAACAGCAGTTGGTGTTGCTAAACTCGGCTGCCTCTAGGACGGCTGCACGACGCCCGCCGCTTTCACTAAACTTGCCTCCGCCACTTTTTCCTACAGCCACACTCTCAAGTTTTCCACCAACAACGATACCTTCGGAGGACATTTGCGTAATTCCTCCGCCACCGCACTCGTTTTTGCCCGCCGTTTTGCAGCCGCTTCAGGTAAATATTCGCGTTGTGTTCTTGTCCTGTTCCGTTTCATGTTCTTTTATGCTGCAAAAAATATGTCTACAGAATCATTTTATTAAATATAAATTTTGACGCGTTGTTAGACTTCAATGTTATCGCTTTAAGGCCAGCGGAGTGCGTTGTGGCGTCGACTCACCAATGGACATTGACGATGATGATGAAGAGCCGACATCGTCGGCGGTGAACGTAAAGACTAGCAAATCTCACCATCATTATCATCACCACGACTCAAAACGTGACCGAAAACTCTTTGGTGATCATTTAAAGAAGGAAGACCGTAGTGAGACGGTGAAACTGGCGGACGCTGCAATGAAGTCCGCTTTGAAGCCCTATTTTGTGTAAGTAATTTTTGCAAGATGTTTTGTTTCTTTTTTAAGTAACATTAAATTTTTAATGCAAACATTAGCTTTTGGCATAAATTTTTTTTTCCAAAACATGAAAATTTTTCTCCATTGGACAAAAAAATTATTTTCCCCTAGATTAAATTTATTCTCCGTTAGATTAATAAATTTGTAAACAATATGATGAAATGAAAGCTGATAATCGGATAATTGCTTTGTAGCTGATCATTATTTAAATTATATTTATTTATAAAAAAAATTCCGAATGATAAAAATGCCGATGAGTTGGTGCAACATACCTAAACCTGACGTTTTGTTGACAATAATATATTAGAATTATGTTCTAAGTGATAAACTTTACCCAAAGATGAAAAATTTTCTTCAGAAGATTGTTGAATTTTTGGAGATACCTTTTCTATGTGATCTTTGATTTTGTTAATGATTTCGGTTTTCTAAAATTAGAAAATATATGGAAAAAAATAATTTAATACAAACTCGTTGTACACAACGCTAATCAAAAGCTTTTTTGAAAAATTTTCTGTGGTAGCGCTGTGCCACTGATAGCTTTTTAAGCGTTTATAATTAAAGCATAAAATTTTTATTTTTTAATTAAACGTTTTTCTAACGTAAATGCCATCTTTTTTTTGCAGAAAGAGAATGATCTCAAAGGATGAGTACAAAGAGATAATGAAGAAGGGTGTGGCGAAACTCCGCGAAAAGGACTCACTAAAGCCGGAGAAGGTCGACCGCTTTGTCAAACAATACGTTGACTTAATTGCGAAACGACGCAAAAAATAATTTTCATTTAGTTTTTTTTTGTACATTTTTTTATTTTTATTTAATAAATTTGTTTCAGTTTTTTTAGCAAAAAGTTGAATTCTTTGGTATTGCGTCATAGTTGTTTTTTATGATTTGCAAAATTTTTTTAATGTCAGCTTTTGTGTCAAGGCCAATCCATAGACTGCATTTGAAATTTAATCGGAAAAAAATGTTTCTGTTGTTGGAGGAAATGGTGATTGAGCCGTTCAAGCATACTTTTTGATAAGAATGAAAGGTTTTGGATATAAACGTGAATTGGGTTAAATTGTATAGGAATTTTTCATCTATAAAGTTTACAAAGCTCGCCCTTTGCATTATGGGGCGCCGTCTGTCGATAGATTAAGGCATATTGATTCAATTCAATTTTCTAAAAGCATGTTCACTAGCAGCTAAAGTTTAGCTTTGCTGTAAAAGACTAGCAATGTGATGGCGCAACCTTGATTTTATTTCCTAATCGGTGCGGAGTATCACTCGAGGGATTTATATGTTGTCTGCGATTTTTGTCCGAAAGCTTTTCGGATTAAATTGCTTTGTCCGCAACTTCAGTTACCTTCCTGCTTTGTAACTTTCAAAATAAATTTATCAAACTAAAAATTTTTCTCACCTAACGTTTCTAAGTCAATCTCTTTTTAGATGTCCGATAAGGACGTTTTGTTCGATAAAAACGGCGAAAAGTCTGCAACTAAATTTTGTCTCATTAAAAATTTGATTTGTCTTAAAATAAATATATTTTAAATACATTTGTCTGCGGTCTTTGTCTTGAAACTAAGTCGGTCACAATTGTTCTGTCTCAAATTAGTTTCAGAGTAGAGTCGGAATTCAAATAAATAAAAATATTTTTTGCAGAAAATCAACGAAATTTTTTTTTTAAATTGGGTAAACAAAAAGCTTTTTTTTGCTTTTTACGTTTTTCTTTCATTCTCTCTTTTTCCATATTTCTGATTTCTTTCTATTTTTTGTGTTGATTAGTTTTTCTTTTTTCTTTTGCTTTCACTTTTTTTTTACGTTTTTTTTCTTCTTTTTTTTTACTCGGTTTTCTATCTTTTTCGCCAGGTCAATCTTTTTTTGCTTCTTTTTATTCTTTATCTTTTATTTTTTCTTCTTTATTATTTTTCTATTTTATACTTTTATCCATCTCACTCCCTTCATGTTTGTCTTTTTCTTTCTTATCTAATCTCGCTTTCTCTTTTCCTGTCTATTTATTTCTTACAGATGTTTCTTTATTTATCTTTCTTTCGGCTTTTTCTTTTTTCAAACGCCTCTTTCTTTTTTTTCTCCCTCTTTTCTTTTTTCCTTTTCACTGATTCTTTCTGTCCTCTTTTTTCCTGTTTCATTTTCTCATTTTTTAATATTTCTAATCTGATCAATGCAAATTGCTATTCCTTGCTTTCAACAAGAGTTTCGTCACTTAAGGAAACACTCAAATGGGTACATACATTTGCTAACTAAAATGGACTCAATTGACGCAAAACAAAACAAATTATGACACAAATCCATCAAAACAAGTGCACTCTGATGGAATGTTTTTGAGCGCATTCAATTTAAGTCAAGTGTTTTCGTTTAGTTTTGCTGGTCATAGAGTCCGGCTCGTCAACAGTTTTTTTTGTTGTTTAATCAATTTTCGATTGTTTTAAAATAACATTAAATTAAACTTTTATTTTTTCAAAAAACGCCATCCAAAAATGTTTATGGACATCAGGACGAATAGCCGATAAATTTCTAGGGGTTCAGAGGGCAGACAAGTTTGATTTTCAAACTCCTTAGTTATTCTTTTTAGCCCTTGTCTGATGGCTAATGTTATGTAAAAGGCCAACACCATTGCACTCTGAAACGCTAAAATTATAGTATAATAGTCCTACCATTTGTTTGAGGAGGGCAGGCGGGCTTTTTGCTGGAGCTTTTTCAATCACTATTACTTATATTTCATTTTTTTTATTTACCAAGAAAAGGTTTAGAATTTTATCTGGCGGACCTGAACTGTGTGTTATTTCTCTTCGTAAATGTAAAATACATTGTGAACAGACAAAAATACGGAATGTCCTTCGATCCAAAGGTCTCTCTGCCAAATTTTTTGTCTGCTAAATAACTCGTTTAATAAATATTTCTTTTTGCAGACAGTAAATTGGTCAAGTATAAATCCGTCTTGCAGGGCCCAGGCAAACAGAAAACAAATTTCAAAAATGTTCTTAGTCCTAAAGCGATTAGCCTGAAAATTTCAATTTTTTTGCAAACATTTTTTTGATTAAAATTGCGAAAACCAGCTGTGTGCTTTTCAGTTCCTGCCACCCCAGCCGCCTTGCTGCCTCTTCAATACCTTTTTTTATTGCGTACTTGATGTGGTCCTCTTTGTCTTTCAATTACCCGATTTGTTATTGTTTTGTTTATGGTTCTTGTTACTTTATTATCGCATGTTTTTGTGTTGTTTAATATTGCATAAATACCCTTCACTTATATCTCGATTTCTGATAGCCTTTGGGCTCTTAGTTTTAAGGTCTTTTAAAAAGAGCTTAAGCGATGTTTTGATCTTATAATCTCTTCTTTTTTTCCTTCCCCAAACAAAAGTTTTTAAACTAAAAATTATATTAGCTAACAAATCACTTCTCTCTGTCTCTCTTTCCTCTTTCTTTTTTTTCCTCTTCCTTTTTCTCTTTCCTCTTTCTTTGAACTTTGAAAGAGAAAGTGCTCGTGCTCAAATTTTTTTTCAATCAAATTTTGTCGCGAGTTCAAGACTCCCATATCTTTTCTCCCATTTGAAAGTCGTATTAATTACTATTTTGTTTTACTTTTGCGTTTTGTTCCTCTGAAGAATGCCGTCTCCAAAATTCTCAAACTATATGTGATTGTTTAAAAATGTTTTAAATACAAATTTTTTGTTTTGTAGAAGAAAAGCAATTTATTACTGACTAATTATTTTTTGTTTTTCAACCGCTATTTCTCCTCAAATTTCTCTAAATTTGAGAAAAATTACAAAAAAAATATAAAATTTTTCTCTCCAAAAATTTTTTAAAACCGAAAAAAAAGTTAAAATTTCTGTTTTAAAAATATAAGTTTAGAGTGGCTGGCGATTTTCCAGCTTTTTTGAATCATTTAATGAGTCATTTTTTGTTTTTTATAATTTTTTTTACTAGTTTGTTTCTGTCAGTCTTTTTATCGTATTTTATGCTTATTTATTAATAATCGTGAACGTATTTGTCTGCGGCGCTTGGTTTATTTTAGATTGCAACTTGTAAGCGTAAAGTTGGCTCCAGGATTTAACTTAACTCGGTTCATTTAGCCAAATACGTTTTGTTGGCGCCGTACCCTGCGACGTTGCATCATTGATTTTTGGATTACACATTGACGGATTCAATTTTTTGCTTTCTGTATTAATTTAACACAATCTCCACGTTTTGCTTTAAGAAAATCAAATATTAAGCCAAAGTTTCACTGACGCCTTTGACTATTTTGAATATAGGCCGCAAGTTGCGCCGTTAACTAAGTTGACGTTCAATTTATTCGCTGCAAGGTTATTTTTCTGATTTGTGATCAAAATGTCGTAAAATTTTGATCATTTTTTAAATTTTGACCATTTTTTAAATTTTGATCATTTTTTAAATTTTGATCATTTTTCTAGACGTAATTGAAGAAAATGAGACCATCTCGTTGAGGGTTTTTTTTAGCGGTAAAACTATCGCAATTCGACGATCCAACCGTTATTAAGAGGCAAATTTTCTGACTCGCTTTGTTGCCATGTTCCTGTCGGGACCGGATGTCTTTGCAAAGCTGAAGGCTGTCTTTTTACCCCTCAGTCTCCTTCCCTCTGAGTCCTCAGCCGTAATATTGCCGCCATTGAGCGGTTTGGGCAAGCTGATCAACCCTTACCCTTTCGGCATATTCCGGACGTGTCATAACATGGCCAAATTGCTTTTGTCGACATTTTTTTTTGTTTTATCGTTGTCGGCGCATGCCGAATTTCTCCTAGTCGCAAGTTTGATGCTCAACTGGTCAGTTCTCTTCAATTGGGTTTTTTTTCGATTGCCGGCTTTTATGGCCTCCATTATCCCTATTGTATTTTTTTAGACCCTCAAAACTTCTTTCCCTCCTTGCCACCTGCTTTGCACTCTGCTTTATGTGATTTCAACATTGTTGTTTTGATTTTTTTTTCTTCTTTTTTTGCCGCCGTAAAAGCTCATTATTTTACTAAAATTGTTATTTGTTTACAGTCTGCTTTTTATTAGCTTAAGCTCCTCCCACTTTTGCTGCGCTGTATTTAAGCGCCCCAATGACAGATTTTTTTTGCTTTCTGCCAAGTTTCTTTCATCTGACGTCTTTTCGAATTGGCATTGGCGTTTAATTTTTAATAATCTAATGCTTTTATATACGTGCTCTGCACTTGAGTATTCCTAGCGATCGTTTTTGATTATTTTTGTGGATTGCAAATTGAAAGCTACGCTAAACTCAAGTTTCTTTGTTATTTAAACCATTTAACTATTTTTTGGGCTTACTACCGAATTTTTGCTCTATTGTTAGACGTCCATTTTTTGCTAAATCATTTAATTTATTGAGGCCGATTTTTCTTTACGGTATAAATTAGTCATTTTATAACAGCCATCTTTCTGTTAAGGCTCAACTTGAACTGACTTTTCACCGTGGGTTCATAAATCAATTTAAATGAGACAATTTTATGCTAAGGCTTAATTAGTCGCTTTATAAGAGCCGACTTAAGTCGATATTAGTCAATTCAGAAAAGCTGATTTGGTATAAAACATTTTGACCTAATTTCCAAGAGGGATCATCTCTTCGTTAATGTAAAACTAGTTAAGCTGACTTTCCGTTAACGTCAAATCAGTCATTTTATTAAGATCTTCCGTCAAAGCTCATTTTGAGCTGACTTTTTGCTATGCTTATAACCCATGTATTACGATTGATTAGTTCAAATGCGGCGTATTGAAAATCCTGCTTAAGCCAAATTGGGGCGCCATTGGGTTCATCTAGGTATTTTCCGCTTGACTCTGGCATAACTCGGCTTTATTCACACATTAAGTTTGACTGATTTTTCTCTTAAGACCTTAACTCTTTCCTTTTTCCATAATCAACTGTTTATTGTCGCATAAAAAAATATATTTTTGTTATTGGAATTGACTCGAAATAATATTTTTTGTTTTGTAATATTTGTTTGTTTTTATTTGCAAATAACTTTTACGCATGACTGTCCAATTCTCTCTTTTAGAAATTGTTTCAAGCATCAGCGCGCAAATGGGTAACTCACCCGCGCGTGGAGGTAAACTTTTCAATCTTGTTTTTTCATTGGACATGAACGACCAGAAATTGGCGTCGATTTTAGGTTCAATTGAGATTTGCTCGTCCTATGACGAAAATACGATCAATCGCGGGACGTTCGACCGACCGCGTCCACTCCTCAAATTTCACTCCGTCCACGGCGACAATGTTCAGTTGGTGAAAGATGGACGGATTGCCAGACGAAAGGACTCCTTTTGCAAGGGCCTGGCATTCAGCAATCGGTAAGATTTGCAGTATGCCGGATGAAATTTTTTTTCTGGAAGAGAATTTTGCTTTTTATTATTTTGGCTAAGGCTGAAATTTTTTTTCACAATATTCTCACAAAACGAAAGCATCAGAAAACAATTTAAAAGTTTTCAAAGACTTATTTTCAATCATTTTTTTCTAAATGTGAGAGATTTAAAAGATTGGCGTTAAGATATTTTACTGTTTTTGAAATTATTGGAGAATTTTACGGAAATTTAAAAACCTTGGAGTTGGTTTTTAACTAATAATTTAAATATAGCCATTAAATCTTTTTCCCTTGCTCTCGTATTTGGCTTCGTTTAGTCTTTTTTTAACTTTATGACGCCTTTACGATTTGCGTCAGCAACGATTTGCGTCAGCAAATCGTAAAGGCTATTCTATTTATTTTAGCATTTTTGGTGTTTCAATCTCTTTGGCCTTTAGAAGATTTAGAAGATTGTAGGTACACTTTTTTGTTTTTTACCGCGTAATCATGTACCCAATCTTTTTGCTCTTTTTAGCGTTGAAACATTTGGATGCAATTCTATTTTGTTCAAACTCTTTTTTTATTTATCATTTTGAAGTTAGCTACTTTATATGGGTTTATTCGTTCTGGTTGCCGTTCCTGGTTTTTATTTCATTTTGTTTTTGCGCTCCCAAATTCCTCTATTTTTTTGTATAAAAAAACTCTTTGCCCCAACCAAGGGAGCTATCTTGTTTTGGTGGATTCAAAAGGTTGACGGCGCAGTAAACCAAATTAAGGGGCGGTCAAAAACTAAATATCTGTATTGCCTTACAGCTTTACGTCGCCCCTTAAGCCTAAACCAAATTTAGCACATAAAAAGCTCATGCAATTTTTTACGGCCAACAGTTTTACGGCGTCGTTAAGCAGTGAGCCAAATTGGCGGCCTAATAATTATATTTCTATTTTGCTTAATTCAATTTTTTTTAGCCCAATCAGTGTGGAGGAAATTGTTTGTCTGCGCTTGTGCGAAGTCGGCATAAGCTGGTCGGGGGTGCTGAGGTTTGGCGTCACCAACGTCGATCCCGCCAGCTTTCGTGACATTGAATTGCCCAAGTAAAAGTTTTTTTTAATTTTAATGGGCAATTATAATTGTTAGGAGGTTTTGGCCATAGTAACTTGAGGCTTTTTTCTATTGTGAAATGTTGCATTAAACCTATTACGTTATAGAAAGCATTGCTTAAGGAATAATTATTTTCAGAGCAATTTTGAAAGCGATGGACTTAGGCTTAACTTACAAAGATTGTATGACTTTTTTTTTCTCCTTTAATCCAAACCAAATTAGACGTTTGAACGTCATTACTGTAGGACCGTTTTAAAGACCGTAACACTGAGTTTATTTTTTAATTTTGATGTTAGGCTTAGATGAATGTACTTCTTATATTTGCTATCTTTTTTTTATTGGCAAAAGTGAAAAAAACTCGCCACGAAAAATGGCGAAGAAAAAATTGTAAATTTTTAACAAAATTTTGAAAAAAAATCAGTTAAATAATAAATCGTGCTAAAACACAAACCAAAATTTTTTTCCGATTAATAAATAAATAAGCAAAAAGAAGGACTATGACTATTATTTTTAAATTGAACCTCTTTTACTTTACTGCGCTTTTGCATTTACTTTTTTTTGATATAAACAACTCTCGGTACTCCAACGCGTCTTTAGTCATTTTTATGAGATCCAATATATTACTATATATTATATTAATTGGAATTAAACCCCTCCTTCTAATAGAGCCCCCTTTTTTCCGATTATTTACTCGTTTAAATGCTACTTGAAACTAAAATTTCTTTTAATTTATTAAATTCTGTGGTTGCAAACGTCTGGCTTTAATTGTTTCCAAAAAAACCCAGTTGGCGATTTTCGATGTTTTTTGCGCAATAACGAAAAAAAGAAAGAATGAAAAAATTTAACAAAAAGCAAAAAATATTTTTGCCGATTTTAAGACTTTTTTATTTTTCATAAAAATGACTTAAAAATGCTTCAAATGAGGTGAATTTTATGTTCCGAAAACAAAATAACTTATGGGTGCGCGTGTTGTTTTTCGTAAACAACTAAAAAAATATGTTGTTGTTGTCGTTTTTTTTTGTTTGAGACATTGGTTATAAATATTGTTTTTTATTTGTTGCGTAATAATTTTTTTTTAAGCGCGAACTTTTTTTTCGTTAAAAGGGGGTGCAATTTTATTGTGCAAAGTTTTGTAAGGGGTCTTTTTTGTAAAATTTTGTAGGTGTATTTTTAGGAGATCATTGACGCTTAGAAGTCGGACATTTTGTTTCTTTTTATTCTAGAATCGTTTGGCCACATACATTATGTCTTAGAGACGTTTGACTTTAGAGACTTTTGGTTTTAGGGACATCTTGTCCTAGAGTCGTTTGGCCTCATTCATTTAGTCAGAATTTTTGTCCTGCATTCCTTGATGCCGAGCCGTTTTGTCCTGCAGTCATTTGACCTCAACAAATTTTGTCCTAGAGTCGTTTTGCCTCTGAAACTTTTTGTTCTAAAGTAGTTTTGCCTTAGAGACATTGTGTAATAGAGATTTTTGGTCTTAAAAACGTTTTGTCCTACAGTCGTTTGATTGCGGCTAAATATGAAAGACAAAACGTCCTAGAATGATCGGACTATTTTTTCAGATTTGTCTGTCCGGATTTAACTTCAAAGACTGGCTATTGGGCCAAGGCGTTGGCCGAGCGCCACTCCTTCGAAAAAGGCATCCTCCACTTTTTCATCAACTCAAGCGGCGAGCTCTATTACGGCGTCAACGGCGTAAACAAAGGCCTCTTCCTCAGCGAGATTAACATTTCTTTGCCGCTTTGGATTGTCATCGACATTTACGGAAATAGCATCGGCGTCGAATTTCTCGGTCCGCTTTTTTTCCAATTGCTATTTTACTGTTTTTGGTTTTAGATCCCGCCGAAGTGAATCTGCGCTCAGTGAACAACTTGCAATCGAAGCGACATAACACCCTTAACAATAACGCACTGACGTCCGGCGAGCTAGCGACGGAAGGCAACGGCGCCGCCACACCACAGTCGACGTTCACCTCGACGTCGGCGAACAATCTCGGCAGCGCCCCAACGTCTTCGTTGTCCGCTCGCACTTCGCCTTTTTCCCAAGCGCGTAAATCTTTAATCTTTTGCTTTTTTTTAAATAATTTTTTGGCGTTGATTTTCATTGGAATAGTTTTTTAAGCTTAAGATTGAATTTAAAGAAAATTAATTTTTTGGAATTAAAAGTCTTAAGCTTATACTTTGCTTTTTTAAATATTAATAAGCAACGGCAATGGGATCTTACTGCCGCTTAAATTAAGACATGTATTAATACATAAATTTGTGGACACAAGGCCAAAAAAGCTAAACGGCTCAAAGAGAAAATGAGACAATTTTTAACCAAAATAAATTTTTAGTTTAATTTTTTTGGCGTGAATACTGCAAACAACGCAAAATGTACCGTAGTATGTTTATAAATTGCAAAAAAAAAAAAGATTATCATTTTGTTCTTTGTTTTTTTGTGTCCGACGTCTTATTGTTTGCATGCCCTAAATCATCAGACAATATTGAAGTTAATTGAATTGAGTCCAAATTCAATGCGTAATATTTGTGACATTATTGAAAGCCTATTGTCCACTTTACTTAATTTTTAAGAAAAAAAAAGTCAACTCAAAACGGCCATTTTTCAGATGTTTGTCCCATATTTAATGCGGCACACTGAATAGTGGAAATTTTTTTGTTTCTTTTAATTTCGTATAAAATCGCTTATTTTTAGCCTAAGTTGGCTTACTTGTAGTTGATTGAAAGCACATTATCTCCTCGATCAATCGCACGTTACTGAATTTGGCTCGGTCTTCCCGTCTTAACTCTTTACAAGCTGACCTATGAGCCAAAACAGTTATAAAATGGATGCTTTTGTTTTTTGACCAATTTTTCAGTTATTCTTTTTTTAACCTTTAAAGTTTAACTCAAAGCCTTTTTTGGTCCCATTGTTGCCTAAATGTTGTAATTGATCGATTTTCAACTTATTTTTTGTTTTTACAGCTCCGCGTTTACGCTTTCACACCGTCAAGGGCATCAACATCACGTTGGAGGAGGACGAGACGGTGGCGACTCGACGACATGGCGAGTACTACCTGGGATACGTTTTGACAGAGCGCCCCATCCGAATCGGCGAACGCCTAACCGTTGTGGTAAGCTCAGTTTTAGCATCGCTGAGAAACTATTGTATTTTTTACGCAAAACAGTACGGCAAATTGCAAACGGGAAATTTTACGCATGAGTTTTGGGCCTTTTTTTAAATATCTCTTGTGTTAATCTTCCTTTAAGCCAATCACCTTTTAGATGGGTATCAATTGACTTTGCCAGACTGTAAGCTTCTCAATTTTTAATAAATGCAAATTCAAATTTCTTAACATTTGCTCACTTTTTTGCTGCAAATTTTTTCAGCTGAGATAAAAGTCATTTTTTTATTAAAGTTTTGTAAATGAAATGAAAATGCGCCCCCACACTGCAAAATTTGCTTTAGGAAAGAGTGGGTTTGAACCCAGATAAATTTCGCGAGCTTTTTAGACTTTTTCGCTTAATGATATTGTTAATGAGGAATGTTTCAATGATATTGATAATGAGAATTCACTTTTTATGGGAATGCATATTTGCCGAACCGCCTATAGGTTTCTTCTGTCTTGATTGTTTACGGCTTCATTTTTTTTTAGGTGCTACAATCGGAAGAGGTCTTTTCGGGGAGTCTGGCCTTTGGGCTGACCAGCTGTGATCCCATCACCGTGCCGGCGTCGCGTCTGCCCGTCGACAGTGACGAGTTGTTGGAGCGACCGGAGTATTGGGTGTGCATCAAGGACGTCGCCGCGCAGCCGATCTTTGGCGACCGCCTCTGGTTCCTTGTGGATAAAGCAGGCCAGGTGTTTTTTTCGAAGAACGACGCACCGCCTCGCGTGATATGCACGTCGACGTGTCGGTGTGCCTGTGGGCGTTCTTCGATCTGTACGGGTCGACCAAAAAAATGCAAATTATTGGTTGGTTTTTCCTTTATTGTCTTTTAGCCGGGGGATTGAGTAAGGATTTTATTTTTGGCGCTTTCTGTAAGCCTTCAAAACCTCGCGCGCTTTTCTTTACTAGGCGCTAAACCAGACTAGTTGGCCTCGCGTTGTCTTTTTGTCGCGCACAATGGCGGAATACAATATTCTTAACTGCTGTGGGGAAGACAAGAATAGTTGGGACAGAGATTTCATTGATGCAGAGACGTATTCGACACTTTCCCTCAATTTGTTTTTTTTACCTGAAATTGACCCTATTGTATTGCAAATATGAGTCAATTTACTTAGATGTTAAATTAGACTTTTCCTTCTTTTCAATTTGGAAGCCACCTGAGTTCTATAAATGGGCATAAAGGGGATCGAAGACTCATTGTTATTGTTTTACTATTTTCTTCGTTTAAAGCAATGGTGGGTAAGGGCTCAGTAACTCTCTCTTTTTTTGTAAACTATTTTTCTTTGTCTAACATCAGACGGAAATAAAATTGAATTGAGAGGGTTTAGGCCTAAGCCTTTTTGCACTATTTGTTAAAGTAAAAAATAAACGAAAAGTTTTTATGAGATAATGGAGAGGGCGTTCTTTAAAGAGATTTCATTTTTGAGGACCCGACTCGTTGGTTCCCCTCCTTGTCCTTAAATTTTCAGCGAACAAGCGTCGATTTGGTCCTAAGTAAAACATTACTGTAAGTTAAAACATTACTGTAAGTTAAAACATTACTGTAAGTTAAAACATTACTGTAAGTTAAAACATTACTGTAAGTTAAAACATTACTGTAAGTTAAAACATTACTGTAAGTTAAAACATTACTGTAAGTTAAAACATTACTGTAAGTTAAAACATTACTGTATCATCATTGGCTTTTGGATTATTCAAAAATCGGAAAACCTTATTGAAGGAAATAATAGACGTTTTTCTGAGCAATTCGCAATTGTTTTTGTATTTTAGACAACGCGTCCACGCCGCCCACCAGTACGACGGGCGGCAGTTGTACTGCGCGCACCGAAAACCTGAGAAACCACCGCGCGTCGTCGGAAGGCAGCAGTGGCGCCTACTGCTGTGCTACCAGCCGCAATAATGCTGACCATCGGCTGACAGTTCCATTGCGTCCTGTCTCGACGACGCTCAACCTCGACCAGCTGCGCGTTGCGCTTCCACCACCGCCGCAAGATGGCTCGGCGAGTGCCGAAGCCTGACGTCAGCGCTCACCACCGCGTCAATTCCCATTACCGCCACAGCGTTTTCGCCCAATGCGTCGTCGTCCTCCTCCAATTCGTCTTCTGCGCCGCAGGGAATGGATGCGTTGGAGTTGGCGCGCCTCCGCGCCAACGTTACCTCAAAGCGCCTCAAATCAGCGTTGTCCGATTTAAGTCGACACACCGGCGGTGGCGGCCAAGGCGCTTCCTCCTCTTCGCCCATAATGAACAATGAATTTGACGAGCTCGCCTCTAGGTTTATTTTTTTTTCTTGCGCCTGTTTTGGCTTTTTAGATTTTATTGGTTTTCTGTTTAGATACTCGTCAATGTTGTCGCGAAGGCGTGGCGAGCTTAGCAACAGCGCGTCGCCGCGACCACGCGATACAGCATTCAACCTCGGGCCGTTGACGTCGATTCGCGACGCTGCCGTCGCGTTACCCCACCATTACTCGTCGTCGCCATCTTTCCGGACAACCTCGTCTGAGGCGTACGAATGCCTAAACAACGCGGCGTCCAACCCGTCGTCGGCGCCTCCACCGACAGCGTCGATCACTGTGCCTTTAACAACCCCGCCTCTCTACTCGTGTTTTACAGCCACCGTCCTCGGTAATTTGTCGGCGCGTGTACTGACCGGCGGTGGGACAACGGCGGCGTCGAGACCGTTGGCCGGCGCCGCGTCTGCTACAGTGAACAACGACGGCAATGGCGCGGCCAGCGAGTGCTCGATCTGCATGAACAACAAGGTCAATGCGGTGATTTACCGCTGTGGTCATATGTGCATGTGTTATGGGTGCGCCAAGGAGACGCACCGCCGTAGTGGCGACTGTCCCATTTGTAGGACGCCGATTATTGACGTCATTCGGTGCTATCCGTCTTGAGTTTCGAGTTCGTTCGTTTTCTTTTTTTCTGTATTTTTGTAATTTTGACTGTTTGTGGGGTTTTGATGAAAAAAAATTTCTGACAAGGACAAATAGACGGGCGTACAAAACGGACAAACAGACGCGCAGTTCAGAATTGTGTAAATGGCCTAAATTATTTTTCGATGTTCATCATTTTTTTTCTTTAGTCTTTTTGTCCTTTGTCTAGTTGTCCGCATTGTCTTCTTTTTTTTCTTCATTATTATCTTAGAAAAAATAGTTGGAGCGAATATTTTGGAATTGTTTAAATAAAAATTAATTTTTTTGTCCGGCGTTTTTTAGACGTGCCTGTTATATTGTCTTTTTGTATTGATTGAGTGTCAGCTCGTGTTGACCCTAGGGTAAGTTGTCGGACGAAAAATAAGACACACGCACAAAATTGATGCCGATGCAAATGTTGATTGGCGCATTTTTTTTTGCATAGTTCAGCGTTTTTTTAGTCTATCTTTTTGTTTTTTTACCATTTTTTGTCCGAGTGTTCTTTTATCTGTACACCAAAATGGTCCGTGTTGTCCAACTCTTTTAAGGTTGACATATGTTTTTTTTTGTTTGCTTTAATCAATTTTTTTGTAATTTTAATTGGTTGCAAAATTTTCGTGTAAGGCGTGCGGCGCCGGTGCCACAATGTACGACGGAATTCTCTGCCGAGGAACGGGTTCCTTGCGCGATTGAGTCTAAAAGCGATTTAATTCTAGGCTGTATTGAAAGTTTATAGACATATATTGGGGTTAAACGGTTATGATTGGAAACATATTGGGCCTAGGGCGGAAATGGGGTCAGTTTGAGTCTGGCATTGGGGGCAACGAGGCTCTAGGTCAAAAGCGGGACTCGACTGCTTGTGTCAAATTCAACGGAGAGCCTAATTGAACATCTTTTGGGTCAGCCTTGCGAAGGACATAAGTTTAGAGCGCTTTTCCCCGGGGTCAAACCAATTACCGTAGTCTTTTATTTAAAGGGTTTCCGTAGCTAAAAGATGTTTGATTCGCTATGCTTTACTTATTTAGCAGATACTCCTTTTTTCTGTCTTTGTCTCTTTCCTGTGTTTTTTGTTGACCGCGGAAGTCAATTTTTTCCTCCTTTGTTTGTTTCGCGATTTAAATATTAAATTTTGGGAGGATTACTGATAAAATTCTCTTATTAAAATTTATTCTTGATTTTTTTCTTGGCTGGTTACGGTCAGTTGTTTAACTATATTGTTGTCTCATTTTTTCTTTTTCTTTTGGGTGAGAAGTGTGTCCTCACCTTTTTTTGCGGACTTTTGTTTTTGGCGCGTAGACAAAGAGTCATTTGTTTGCTATTGAGTTTGAGGACGATGTATTTTTTTTGGTGGAACGAGTTAAGGTTTATGAATGGCTTGTCGGAGGAATTTCGGCCATTTAGTTCGAATGGCTAATGGTCAAAACGAAAAGTTCAGTAAAGTTCGGACAGAAAAATGCTTGAGACAAAAAGTCTGAGCTGTAAATTTTCTGTCCGTTAAAAAGTTTGTAGCGTTGTCTTTGGCTGAGTCAAAGACTTTCTTTTTTCCTCGCTGACTTAAAATAATTAGTCAAACGAATATCGGGCCAATATTCCGAACGATAGAAGATTTTAGTCGAAAAGTAAAGCGTCTTTAAATTTTATACAAAATCTGGCCATCTGTCTGCCTAACCGAAAAGTCACATCGGCATAAAGCTTACGTTTGAGCTTTTGTAAGAGTGAATAGTCTAATACCCGAGAATCGGACGTCTATTGTTTTAGAGACAGTTTTTTTTTTCTGCAATTTTTTAGCTTTTTTTTTGTCCGGATTAAATTATTTTTTTTGTCCGACATACACGTCCAGGCCAAGAAAAAGTGTTTGTTTGCACGTTTAAACAAAAATCTTTCCGCAAACTTTTTTGTATGCAAATTTGTGCCATAATTGTTTTTTTTGTCCATTTAATTGTGTCTATTCCAGGTCTCTTTTTCTTACTCTCAACATTTTTTACTATTCTGGGACGAGGGTTTTCAGTGTTCGGGTTATTTATCGCGGGACAGAAGGGCCGGCTTTTATAAAGACACTATCAAACAGCTGAGATACATAGAGAAGAAAAGGGTAACGGACAAATAGCCGTTTTTGTAAATGGCAGATACAAAATGGCAGATAATTTAATTTACGGACAAATCAGGAGACGGACAAATAAACTTACAGATAAATAGAAAAAAAAATAAAACTATTATACTCTCGGACAAACGGACAACAGGCAAATGTTTTGCTTAAAATATTTTAATTTTTCAACCGTCTCATTTGTTTTTGTTCGCCACCTTTTTGTCCCGGAGACCATTGGCGAACTTTGGGACTGATAGCCGATAAACGCGCCAAATCCGAGCACTAACGGGATTTTTAAGTATTGTCTTTTTAAAACGCTTATTTTGTCCCTTTTTCCCCCATACACCTTTAGGTCTCTCTCATTTTTTTTATGTGTTTGACATAAAGTCGGTCAAATGGACTTTTACAAAACTGTATTGCTCATTCAGATTTGCCTTTTTTTTTGTTACATTTATTTTTTTATTTTTCTTTGAACAAACGAATCATAATTATTATTATTTTGCATTTAATTGGAGCTGTTTAAGACAATTATTCTGTTCGACTATTTTTTGTCCTCGTTGAAATAAAAAAATCTGAGTATCATACTTATATATATAGTCCGGCACTTTTTATCCAATATAAGTTCAAAGGAATATATAAGCGTGGACAATTTTTTGTCCGCCTTTGTAATGACCGAGCTTAGGCTTAGACCTAATTCGTCCGACGCTTTTTGTCCGTAATTTGAACTTTTCTGGGTCGGACGGCCAGTCCAAAAAAATAAGCCCAACTAGCAGCCACATTTTAAGCATAATCTTAACGACCAAAAACAAAAAATAAGTTTGTGTATACCGTAAAAAAATTTTTCAATAATTTTATATCACAAATTAATTATTTAATAAAAAACGCATAAAAATTTACATTTTTTGCTAACTGAAAAAAAAGAAATAACAAAACAAGTTTTTTCGGAGAAAAATAATTATTGAAAGTGAAAAAAAAATTATTTTTTATAAGTGAAAAAAGCCTTATAGACAAAGATAAATCGTTTTTAATACTGTACGGAAGGTGTGTACGAATCCGGTGGATGTAAGGGTAATAACATTTGTCTCCATTTATAGAACATCGACAATGAGAATGGAAAGGGAGGGAGATGAAGCTGCTGTCCGGCCATTGCCGAAAAGAACTAAAGGCCCGAACTCACAAGGCATCTTTATCCCACCCGACTAGATATGTCTAGCTGGGTCAAATACAGTATTAGTGTCGTGCCTAGCATAGTCTAGCAGAGATACGGCGTTCCGTTTTAAAGGCCCTCCTCCGGCCTTGTATTTTGCAGTTTTACGGCGCCAACTGATTTTCAGCTTTGCTCTATAAATGAGCAATTTACTCATCTATTTCATAATCCCCCTCCTTCCCAAAACAACAAAAAAAAGTTTTTCCAATCAAAACGCAAAAAAAGCAAAATTACATAATACTCAAAAAAAGAATGAAAAATCCCTGAGAATTTCATTATTAATCGAAGAAAAACAAAGATTTGAACAGCGAAATAAAAGTCTAAAAAACCAAACAAAATTATTTTTGAGACAAAAATTTTGTTAAATAAAAAACGACATGTGTCCCCGTCCGTCTGTCCGCCGTCCAAAGTATTGTTTGTAGAATAAATAAAAGACCAAAAAATTAAATAATACTGTAATTTACTATTACAAGCAAAAACCCTTCGGTTTATTACAAAATAAAACAATATCGCTAAAAAATACCGGACTACAGTAATCATTGGTGGGCGGCGACAAAAGCTACAGTAGAAATGCCTAGAAAAACTCAAAATAGGAGCGCAACAAACAGAAGTGGGGGTAGAGAGCGCGCCCCTTAAATATAAAATTTGCAAAATAAAAATTTTGCAAATTTAAAAAGAACACTCAAATCATTGGCAAATATGCAACAAAAACAAAATCGTTTCGGGACAAAACCCCCAAAACCAAATTTCAAAAATCATTTTTAGTTCATTTTCTAGGCATCTAACTCCATTTTCAGGTCCGGCGCGTAGCCGTCTAAAACTTTTTCGATGTGCGTCTGCTCAGACAAGGCGTCGGCTATGTCCATTTCTGTCTCTTCGAGAGGGACCGGCGAGCCATTCGGCGATGGACCGCACTTGGATCTCGATTGTGTCGTCTTCCTCGTCATCTATTTCGCTTTCGCCTTCCTCTTCGTCAAGGCCGGCTGGCACGACGCCGGGCAACGTTGGGCGTCCCAAGTCAACGCCGGACGTAGCGCTAAAGTTCTCGAGGTCGCCATCAATTTCGTCCTCGGCCCAAACTCGCCATTTCTAAATTCAACAATTGACTAAACCAATGCGCCTAACATTAAAAAAGCCAATTGTACCTTCGATTCCTTTGAGGCAATTGAGCAGCAAGTCGACGCGACTCGCCTCGGCGGCGCCCTCACCGCTTTCCTCTAACTCTAGGACGGTGCACGCCACGCTTTCTGCAATGCAAGACAGACGTTCCTTAAGCTGTTTTAGTTGCGCCTCAAAGCGGCTGTCGCCGCTTTGCGATTCCGTCATTGTCTGCTCGTCGCAGCCCTGGATCTCCGCTTCGTTGGGCTGGCCGCCTTTCACTGCGCCCAGTCTCAACTGCTCCTCCAACTCTTTGACTCGCGACTCAAAATATTTTTGATTAAAGCCCTAAAAATAGCAAAAAATAAAAAAATTCTGCGCGCTCTATAATAAAAAGCGCACCTGACAATTGGCGCAACATTTTCTCGGGCTGTGGGCACTGCCATTGTTGTGCGCGCTGCTGCCACTCGTCTGCGAGTCGGAGACGGCGGGCGATGGTTGTTCGGAGCCATTCGCCGTTACAAAGTGAACAAGCGTTTCGCCCGTCCGGCGTTGCGCCAATTTTGCCAAATTTTCAAGCGTCGCGCTTTTCGCAGAAGGCAGAACTTTTTCCTCAGTCACATTCTAAAAAAACTGAAATAAAACAAAATGAACCATAATAGAAAATAAGAACGCGCACCACTTCGGTTTTTGCGCCAACATTTTGAGGCGTCAATTGCTGAGGCACGCGAGCTTTACGCTTGTTCCGCCGCGAAGAGCTTGAAAAATCTCCATAATTATCTCCGCCCATCAACAGGTCGTTAGCGCCCGCCGATGAGTCGTGCCCGTTGCTGTTGTCAAGCTTGGACGAAATCTTGTCAATCACAGAATTGATTTTGCGCGTCGAAGACGGCGCATCGTCCTACAACGAAATTTACTGAGAAAAAATTCTAAAAATTTTGCAAAAGAAAAAACAAACTCTTGGAGAAGAGGCCGACGAACTCATTGCGCCGCCGCCATTTTGACTGCTGCACACGCTGACTGCGCTCAGCTGCGACTGCGGTTGCGAAGACACATGCGAGTTGCCAATCGAAATGCTGAGGTTCATAGAGTCAGGCACAAAATTCTCTTCACTTTTCACCAGCGCCTGCTGTTTCAGCGCCGCATTCATTGCCGCAATCGCAGCGGCAGCCGCTGCTGTCGCCGACTGCTTCTGCGCGCCCGATGTGGCTGACGCCGACGAGTTGGCTGCAGAGAGTCGTGCGCGTTTGACCGAAGGCGTTTGCTGTTGTTGCTGTTGGGCGACACACAACAGGCGACTAATGTCTGACATCAGCGATGATGGGTTGGCGCCAGCGTCTCCATTATTATTAGCAAGGGATGAAGGCGGGAATGAGGGAGTTGTGAAAGTACCCATGGAAGCAGCGCCGTTTGAACGCATTGCTGCCATCGCAGCTGCTAATAACGCCTTTGCGTCTTGTGGCGCTTTTTGATTGCCTAAAATGATAACTACAGTAATAAAACAGAGTTATTGTAGTAAAACAACTACAGTAATGCGGAGGTACAACTGAAAAAAGAGTTAATGTAATGAAAAGCTAAAGCAAGGAAAATCTACAGTAATGATATGCTGCGGTATTGAAAAACTACAAGTAATAAACTTAACAGTTACAGTAATGAGGGAGTACAGTAATACAGTAATACATTTAAAAAAAAGCAAAAATCACACCACTTTCAAGTCCGCCGGCCAAGAAAGGATTATTTTTCAGCCAAGTTAACAGCCAGGGATGAGTCTGCGCCGCAGTTGCAAACTGTTGCTGCTGCTGATTTTCATTGTTTGCCTTGACGTTGTTAAGCGCAGAAAGCAGCGAGTCGACGTTGTTGCCGGCGCCGCTCAACGTTTTGGACTTAAGTTTCTTGAAGAGCTCAGTTGACTGAAGAAATGAAGCGGGAAAGATGGTGTTCTGCTGCTGTTGTTGGGCGGCGGCCTGAGAATTGACGAGAAAAGCGGCAGCTTGCGCGGAGTTGTTGAGCTTGCTGGTGAGAAGACCCGCGTTGGCGGAATTGGCGTTGCCCAACGCAGCGGTCAGATTGCTGAAAAAGTCAGCGGGCACTGTAGAGTTCAAGAGGGAGTTTGACGTCTTCGTCTTCAAATGGGAAGCGGGCGGCGAGTTGGCCGTCAACTTTTGTAGATATCCGATCGCTCTTCAACATCATTGGAGAGACTGAGGCGCAATTGAAATGTGCATCTTCATCTGGGTCGTGTGGGCTGGAGGAGGGCGAGTGCTCGCCCATCCCTAAAAAGTCGTGAAGTGGTTCGCCTTCAACGGAACTGCGCGCCAACACAGAGACGTCACCGGGTCGACCGCTGCGCGACATACTCTGCATGTGGATGTGGAGACTGGTTTTGTCGGGAAAAGCCCAGTTGCAACAGCGGCACATGAACATCCGCGAAATCTGATGAAACTTGAACATGTGTGAGCGTAGCGTTTCATTGCCTAAAAAGATGCAATTAACTCATTTTGGGAGGTCAACAGATATTAAAAATAGTTTAATAACAATTTGAAATGTCTCCTATATAACAAATTAGAAAACATTTCTCCGCTAGATTTTATTTGCTTCCTTTGCTACCTTAAATTTTTAAATTTTACTGTAGCTCCTTTTATATTTCTCCCATTTTTTGCAAAAATAGATTTGAAAAATTTCTCCACAAATTTATTAAAATTTTTTAACAGATCGTATACTTTCAAAGAAAATTCTCACCGAAATCAAAAATGATGAGCCTAAGCCTTCAAAAAAGTAGATAAAGAAAAAGTTGAGAGCAAAAAACAAAAGAAAAGATAATAACCAATATCATCAAGCGATTGCCAAACAAATAAGTTTCATTTTTCCCTCATTCCAGTGCCATTTTTATTTTGGGAAATTTTGTGTGTGGAAAATAGAAATACAAGCTGATAAAACATTCATGTTTTTCCCTCCCTCACTTGACTGCTTAGGCAATTACAAAACAAAAAGCAGCATTATCGTAAATGGTAGGAGAAAAATTTGTATCATAATACAATAACAAAGTGATAATAGCCAACCAAGCCAGAGACGGCAGTCCAAGATAAGCCAAAACATTAATAAAGTAGAAGGCTATTTTGACAGCCATCAAAAGCATGGGAAAAGTCGGTGAGAGGAGAGAGAGATAAAGAGATGAAGCAAAAAAGGAAATAATAGAAGCCAATCAAAAGGCTTTCTCTCCAGTCCTTTTGCTCGCTGCTTTTGCCTTTTGTACCGTCCTCATTGCAATTCTCTCAAAAAATTTTGCTAAAAAGGCAAAAAATTGGAATAACTTTTTGGAAAAACCATGCATTTAGCCTTGAAAAATTGTTTTTTTTCTATTCAAAAGCTTGCAAAAAGAAGCGACCAACAATAAACAAAGAGGACAAAGGAGAGATACAAATAGACGCAGAGACAGTAAAGGGAAACGTATGCTAATTACCAATAATTTTTCATATTTTTTTGCCGAAAGAAAAATTGAAAAAAAAGCAATTTTAAAAAAAGAAAAGTTTTTGACAAACAAAATTTAGCCGAAAAACAAATTCAAAAACAGAAAATTTGTGGCGTGCATTCTCACAAAAAAGGGCCTAAATGTCCTATTCAAATGATGAATAGTCCACTTTTTATAAGAGACAAATTTTGTGGGACTTGTAAAAGAAGAAAATTTACTTGAGATCTCCTGGTTGCATTGCGTGCAGGTGTAGGACTTGAAGTGCGCTTGCATCCGATGTCGACTCAGCGACGAAGAGTGACAAAACACTTTGCCGCACACGGAACATGGAAAATGTCCTAAAAACACAAAACTTTTAGCCAATTTGATATAGAATACGTCAAGAAATGTTACGGCGCTTAAAGTGGGCGCTAATACAGCAGCGCAAAAAAATAGTATGTGCCAAATAAAAAAGACAAGCGCGTACAGTTAAAACCGCATAAAAAGAGCGCGCGTATAAATAAAGCAAAAGAAAAATGCGCGCATAACTTAAACGCATCAAAATATGCGCGTCAAAAAATAAAGGCAGCGCGCATGTTTTAAACGCAATCTTTTCTAAAAAAATAGAATAACGCGGAACAACCAAAGCGCAAGCTTGCTGATAATTGTCTTTCCTATTCTTGCGCGCAAGAATAGAGGCGATCATGCTGCTTATTTAGTAGAATGATAAAGCGCTTAAGGCGCAAGGCACTTCAGCCCCTCATCTTAATAACACAAAACAAAAATAAAGTGCTTAAAAAATACTGCTTAAGGCGCGCAAAAACCCGCCAAAAGGCGAAGCTAATTTTATTTAAAAAAACGAAAAGGAAAGAAAAAAGTCGAACCTTTCAAGTCGGGACGCTTCAATTCCGTACGATACGGCATGCCGGAAGACAATAACAAATCCGAATTAAGTGAAATTTTTGAAGCGAGAATTGCGCTAACGCGGCGGCAAAACACAACTAATCAAAAAAAATTGCCTGAAAAATAAGCTATAGTCAAAATCTCAAAAAATAGTCAGCCAACTGAATAATTGAGAAACAGTCACCAAAAAAAAAATTGAAAACATACAAATAAAAGCCAAACAAAAAATGACAAAACACACTAATTCATACAAATAAAAAAAAATGGAGATAAGCACTGCTAACGATAATATCAGCGCGTTCATATCAATAACCTCCAAAAAAATTTAGCCAAAAAAGGAAAAAGAAAAAAATTATTTTTTCGGAAACAAGTAAAAAGAAAAAAAAATGCCATAAAAAATGCCAAAAAGTAAGGCAAAAGTTAAACAAACGCTTCCAAAATAGCTTCAGGAAAAAATTTTTTGCTTTTATGGCCAAAGCAAAGATGTGAAAGTAAGAGGGGGAAGAGCAAGCCAGATTTTTTCACAAACGCGCTTTACAAAAAAAAAACAATTTCTTCAAGCAAAATTAAATTTGAAATGAGTGAAAGCAATTTTGTTCTTTGTTCTTCAAGACAAAGTACTTTGTTAAGTTGGGTTGTTGAAGGCGGAAATTTTTATAAGGAAAAATCAACAAAAATTGTGAAATTCCTTTACCACGAAATTCCAATCACACGAGGTACAACCCCAAAATATGGTTGACTAGCTGAAAAGGATTTTGCATAAATGCTTTTTCTTCTTCCTCGACAAAAAGCAAGAATGGAAAAGAAAAAATTCCTTACTGGCAAATAGTAAACATCAAAATAAAAACAAAAAAATCTTTTAACTCCTAATTGTGAGTGATATTATTAAAAGATTGCTAAAAATTGTATATAAGAGAGGGCTCAATCTAATTTTGTCCTTGCTGTAAAAACAATTAAATTTCAGTTTAAACTAAAAAAATGATAAAAAAATCATTTTGAGAATATCAAATGACAATCACAAATTGCGAGAAATTAAAAAGCAATCGTTGTAATTGTAAAAAAAGAAAAAGCAAAATGTCTACCGTATTTCATGTACTTATTGTAAGAGTTTTGTTCATGACAAAGTTTTGCAAGAAAATACGATAAAACAGTATTACAAAAAAAAGCTTTCAGTAAGCGTTCCGGCAACAATATGTAATTGTTTTAGCCGAGTCGAATACCGTAGATACATTATAAAAATATCGAAAAATAGTTTTTCCTTTCCAGCCAACAAAAACAAATAACAAAACACCCGACCGAAAATTCTCTGCCCAAAACACAAAAATGAAAAGCCACGAAAAAATAAATGTTTTTGCGTTCGATCCAATCAAACTTTATAAGGCACATCATTTTATGGCTGCTATGTTGTTTTAATGCGTACGGTGGTAGCTGAAAAATAAAAAAAGTGCGCCCTGTCTTCGTTCCTTTTTTGCTTTCAGTTGTTGTAAAAAAATTTCATTGCTTGCTTTTTGCTCCACCTATTCTCGTCTTTATTTTTGCTTTTTCAATGGTTACTGTTGTTGTTGCTCATTATCTTATTTTTCTTTTCTACGTAGTTTGAAATACTCATTCTATATTTCTTGTGCATGCCACTGCGCCAATACGCATTATGGCAAGAAAGCACAATTGATGCTTGTCATAAAATGCTCGTATGCAGCACAAACACACACATTCTCCTAACTGATGACAGCGCTAAAACACATGCACAATTGGATAGAGAGGCAGACATCCAAAAATAAAAAATATTCTGTTGAACAACGAAAAGATTACGTGATTTGACAATGAAAAGTTGTATGTGAATCAAACATATATATTTTTGAAAAGAAAAAATACATACTGCCAACATTTATTTGCTTGCTGATTACTACAATAAAGCATGAGTATTACAAAATTTTAAAATGATAGCAAAAAAATACAGTAAAATGATATATGAAATTGCTATTGTTCATCTATAATATTTCATCAATCAAATTTACACAATATGTGTATCTATCAATACGGTTATAATTGTGTTTATGCTTTGGCTACTTGTACCACAGCGTTAACATTCCTGCTTAAACACCGAAAATTTTTACTTTTTCCAGAAGCATATTTCATTAATTGATTCTTCAAAGTAGACTACAATTAAAGAACTACGGTATATAAAAAGGTTTCATCTTTCTTTAATGCAAAGAAAAGAAATTCCAAGCATTATACTTTACAACTAAAGTAGGTATAGTCGAGTTTCAATTTTCCATTTACTTAGAACATCTTTCCCATACAAAAATATGAAAGCATTGTTGCTTCCATTTTTTTTGTATGTATATTCACTTCACCGTCGTAATAGCCATTAGGGGGATTTCCGGGGTCATGGCCATCCTTCAAATACTTTTTTCTCATGTTTATCGCAATTTCTTATATTTTCTTTCTCTCAATTGTGCTTTCCATTTTTCCTTTTACGCTTTATCGCAATTTCTTATTTTTTTTTAAATTTTGCTTCCAATTTTTCCTTTTTGCTTGCTTTACAATAATTTTATGCGCGTTTGAGAAAATGCTTTTGGTGCGATAAATTCTCTATAAGGCAACTTACTGTTCTCACTTTTAATACTTTTTATAAAAAGAAAAGAAAAATGATCGGAAAATTGATGTTGCTACTTGTAATGCTGATGTCAATAATGATGAAGATGATTTCCTTCCTTTTATTCTTTTTTTCAACCATATAAAGGCATTTTATCATCTCTTTGTGCTAAAATGAATGGATAAGAACCCTTTCTACTTAATTTTTGCCACTACGTCCATTATTCGGTCTACGGGAAGAGAAAGGGAAAGAAAAAGAAAAACCGAAAAAGAAAGAGAGAAAGCTCTTTTTTCCGCAAATTTCTCTCATTTCTCTTTTGTATAAAGCTCAAAAACGTGCCATACCTTTTAATAAGTTTTAACATCAATTCAAGTTGGTAGGTGATGTTTAGATAGAAAAGATGAGATTAGAAGATATATCCCCCAAAAACGTTTTATCATTCTGTAAATTATAGCTTTAGTCTCTTTCCCAATTTTTTCTTTCTGTCTGGTGTACTGGGCTTTGCTGTGCTTTTTACAATACTCGGCGGAATGCTGGAAAACGTTTAATTTCCTTTTTCCTCACGCTTGACCTTTTCTCATTGCTAAAGGGATAAAATCTTTTTAGTTTTTACCTTTTTTTTCTTCTCTTACCCATAAAACTTAATTGTGAGTGCGCAAACTTCCATAAATTATTCTTATGAATGGAACTAAAAAATTAGAAAATACAAAAAAATTAATTTACAAGCTATATTGTAAACGCTAATCCCGTATTTTATTTTTGCAGCAACCCTTAAAAAGTCATAAAGCGGGAGTATTCCAAAAATTTTTTGCTTTTTTGAACTCTTTAACAACCATTTTTCTGGCCGGGGTTGAAACAAGTCCAAGATCAAAGTTTCCTCAATTTCAATAAATAAACAAATCATCTTTCCCTAAACAAACATTTTTTCTTCCTTAAAATCCAATAGATAATAAGTTCATTGTGCCAAACTTTGTTTGTTTTTGGTTGTTATTTGTTGACACTTACTATAATGTTGTTCCTGCCACATACCTTTAATAAGTTACAATAATAAATTTATCTAAACTCCATTGTTCAGCTTCTCTTTTTTTAAATATACACCACTTATAAAAGCAATAAAAAATTAAAACAACAAAACCTAGACAAACAACAAGTGTGTAAAGCAAAGTTTTGCAAGTAAAAAAAAATTAGATTAGCACAAAAAAAATTAATAAAAATTTTAAAAATCAAAGGTAAAATGGAAAAAAATTTCTTAAATTGTATGCTTTGCAAAAGCACAAAAAAAACAACAAGACGTTGTGCAAATTAAAAGTTTAAAAATCTAATAACATTAAAAATTGGGGGAAAAAGTGCGAGAAATAAAAAAAGCCCTTGAAAGCTAAATGCTCTTGCATTTACCGTCAAAAAAAGTTACTCCTTCACAACAAAATGGGTTGAAAAATATATTAGTTAAAAAAGGGAAAGGTCATATTTTTTTGCATTGCGCAATTTTAACTGTCCTTTTCCCTTTTTTTTCGGTTGCTGCTGCGTCGCTTCTTGTTGCTTTTCGCTTTTCGCTTTTCGCTTTTCCTTTTTGAAATTTGTAATTTTTTTTTGAAATAACAAATTGCAAAAATAATTTAAGTAATGCACATCCGTGTGGCTGGATAAAAGGGTACGGTAGCAGAAAGTGTTACAGACAATTTTTTTGCAAGCATGATGAGGGGCATTTAATATGGAGTGTACACGGCTAACGCATATACTGGAAACAATTTTTGTGGAAATTGTCCAAACCCAAATGCGCGATGACCAATCCCCATCATTCAACCATCTCTGGCGACCGTCAAGCCCAGCGCCCTACTAATTCTTGAAATGAAACTTTAGCCTCGCTCAAGTCGCGTCTCTGCAACTGGGCGCTTTATCAGAAATTAACCGCTCTGTTTACCGAAAAGCGCGAGTTTCTGGCTAGTCAAAAAAATGTTTTGAAACAACTCTTGCCTAGCACGGGCGTTTTAGAAAGCTTAAAAACAAATCAAGCATCGCCCACCAAACTAAAATGCGAAACAATATTTATTTATTGCAAATCAATTTTTCGAAACGTATCATCACAAGCATCAAAAATAAAAATAAAAGAGCATAAACAGTCTCAAACACGATGATTGCAAACAATGATTTTTGCATAAATCCACATGTTTAATTTCCCCCTTTTTTCTTGCTTTTCTTGAAAAATACAACAAAAATTTTTGCTTTCTTAAAACTAAAAATTGCGAAAGCTTCTTCTTCTCCTATTCCTCCATCACGTCACCCCTCCCCACCCATGCCCCATGGAGCAGCTTAAGATACAAGACAAAAATAAATGAAGAAGAGCGTATCGTTTATTACATATATGGAAATAAAAATTTCAAACAATTTTGAATAATTAATTTTCACCTCTCCTTCACACAGCCCACAGCTCATAACAACAATAATAATAATAAAGAGAATAACAACAAAAAGAGAAGAAGAATTTTGAGCCGTTCTCATCGTCGTCGTCGGCGAAATCAACAACGTTTTGTTGTCTTTTTTCATCTACACTGAATTTCCCCCTTGTTTTTGTGCTGCCTCGATTCGAGATCACTGACTATAATAGGCTATGGACAGACTATGCATATAGGCTTAAGCTTAGGTTTAGGTTAAAGCTTAGGCTTAGGGTTATACTTATGTTTAGGCTAAAGGCTTGTGCTTGCTGAGTGAGCATTAGCCAATCCTGACTAATTTAGCAGCAAACAGAAAGAGTCAGTCAAAAACAACTTTTTTTGCTTATATTTTGCCAGTTTTGAATTGGGGACAACGAAGGGGAGAAGCTCACAGGGAAAATTCCTTCAAACAACAGCCAACAATTGTATTTAGCCAAAGTTGGGTAATTGCAATTATTTTTTGTTGTTGTTGATTGCTTCTGTTATTGTATTTTCTTTTTCATTTTTTGCATATTTTACCTCTTACTATTGTGTCACGCACACACACACACAGAAAGCAAGTCATTGTATCAAAAGCAGGCAAAAAAAGTAGCACGTTTCTTTCTATATTTTTCTTTGCTTTGCTTTTATTTTATTACCTTTTTTATTAATGTTTACTGTCTTTTATTAATATTATTATTTATTATTATTAATATGATTGAACAAATATTGTTATTGTTGTCTCTCTTTATTCGAGAAAAAGCAGGCAGGGAGCGAAGGGGGGAAAGTATTATTTACCACTTAAACATGTTGTTTAAGTTATTTTACATACAAGTCTTAATGCTTGTTGGTCACAAATAGTGTCTATTGACTGATATTCACACAATGAAGCTGAATTATTCAAATTGTTTTCTTTTTGTCGAGCTTTCAAAGGCTTCAGAAATGGTGCACATACAAAAAAAAATTGTTGGAATTATTTTTGATTAATAAATTCCTCTAGTCTTCGAGGGCTTGTTTAAGCGTTTGTCAAATGAACAGCAAAGAAAAACCAATTTTACAATGTGGAAAAGGCAGTGTTTAATAATCTTTTGCACCCCCTCCACTCTCACAAATAATTTTTTTCCCCACTATAGAGCCAATTGTTGAAATTTTCTCGACTTGTAGTCGATTTGATTATGTTTCTCCCCTAATTTTTTAAACGATTACGTCTCTTTCGTTTTAAGTTAATGAAAAAGAATTCTTTTTTGTTTTTTACAACTTTTGCTACAAAACCAAAAAAGAGTTGGAGGGTGATGGAATAGGAAGGAGGACATGATGAAAAGAGTGAACTGAAAAGACATAAAAGCGCTCTATTGGGAGAAGGGGGACAGGTTAAAAGGAAACATGATTTCAGAGGCAAAGCAAAAAATAAAACGTTTGACATGTCAAAAGATTTCCCTTTTAGAATTTTTTTCACAAGACGCTAAAGTCAAATTTTTCTGCAAAGAAGAAAATTAGAAGTGTTCGCCAAACTAGCCGAGAACTTTCAGCTCAGGCCTTTCAGACAGCTGCAACAGACTCTTCAGACAGCTGAAACAGGCCTTTCAGACAAATTAGAAGGGAGCGTATCGGGAGCGTATGTTCAAAAGCTAAAAACTTAAATACAGTAATCATTTCGAAAAAAGCCAACAAATAGAAAAAATTTTGTTACGAGAAAAAGCGGACAAACCATTAGAATAATCCAATTATACTTTGGTCGCTTCATCTATTCGCTGCCTTTCCCCATTCCCACCAACACACACACAGCGAAGAATAGACATAACACACGCAGACAGACAAAACATGCACAGGCTTATAAGGCCACTCACTAGGCTGCAATTGCCATTGTTTGTTTATTTTATTTTTTTCCATTGTTAAGTGCTGATATTCCCGTTTCCCGTTTTTCCTACACCATTTTTACAGTCGCAATTTTTATTCCATCTCATTTTGCTCTATAGTCAACTCTAGCTAATTGCGTTAAAAGTTGCGCCCAATAAACAAGCTTGGTTGGAGTGGTGGCGGTGGTGTAGGGAGGAGAGCGTATAAATGGGGAACTGAGTTGACGTAACAATACTCAAAAAAGGTGTTTGTTGGCTGCTTACAAAAAGTGGCAAAGTAAAATAAAACTTGGACAAATTAACTGATAAAAAAATTGAGAAAATTGTAGTTGCATTGAACAAACAAAAAAAAAAGTTTTGAGTTCATACAGTTCTTTCTGTCTTTAGCAATTGCTTGTTGGCAATAATTTTATTTTATTAACGATGGGTAATAAAAGGGAGGTATAAAAGGATTCGAGCTTATGCTAGAGTTTGGGCGCAAGTGGAGATTAGGTGCGTAAACGCAAAAACATGGTACCGGACAACAAAATAAAGAGAAAAGATAGCGGACAAAATGATGTAGACAAAAGTTGCCAGACAAAAAAGATGTCAGACAAAAAGCTGTCAGACAAAAGGCAAAAATGTTGTTACATTTAATTATTGCCAGATGTATTTTTGGATAATCTCAGCTTGACCGTACCCATTTGACCCGTATCTTTTTGTTCAGAAACAGAAGCAGTAGCAGTTATTACTTGAAGCTTCAACTGACTTATAAGCTGTATTTGTGCGTTTTCAATATAATGAGTTCTTATTGGCATACTCAACTAAATAACAGTGACAAAGCATACGGTATCAAAGTTTTTCCCAAAAACAAAATTGCCCAAAAAATTGATTTGAGATAACATACTTTACGTTTTTTTTTCAAAGTCGCTTTAAACACACCAAAATGCAAAATATTACAAGTGTGCATAAATGAGAAGGACGACGATTACATTCAATATAATTGTAAAATGGGAGAGAAAGCATTCAAAACTTTTCATGACCAAAAATGGGAGATTTTCAGCACCACAAAAAAACAAAAAACAGTGAGAAAAAAGTCTTTTTTTCTTCGTATCTTTCAGCTTAATTTGTGCCAATTTTTGTAGTTTTTCCATGCTGAAGGTCGATCGCCGATAGTAAGTGAGTAGGCATTGCTTTTGCTCTCCTTCAAATTTTTCTCTCTCTCACTGTCTCTCTTCTGCTATATTGTGTAATTGCTAGACCTTGCGTTTTTGTCAAACTTTTCTAAAGGTTTTGATAATCGGACTCTTTCTCGCTTTTTTGTGCTTACAAACAAAAAATGATTGCCAGTTCTGTTGTACACAACGATTAAATGTAATACATTTTCTCTTAAACCTGTGATGTAAAGTCATTTTTTTTACACATACAGTTAATGTCGAAAAAATAGAAACGCCTCTGATTAGACCAAATAATTTTAAAAGCCCACTACAGCCTTCCGGCTAAATATTTTTTAAATCTATCTGTTTTCGGTGTTTTGTGGTCAACTGTCCATATTTTCAAACTTATAGAGCAACTTTCATTCATAAATCTTCAAAAAAATTTGAGCTATTTCAGCTAATTTTTGAAGGTTAAAAATATGTAAACACCCCTGAACTGAAAATTTAAAAGCCCATATAAACCTTGAAGTCGAATCATTTTTGCTCTATTTTTACTATGTATTTTGTGGTCAATTCTTATCTTAAAAGACCAAAACCTTAAAAAACTTAAGTATTAGTTCTTTTAGGATCACTATAAAAAAAGCTACATATATATTTGAGCATTATGTTCTTATTTCGATTTTTACTATATTAGCAAATTTCCGGTTATTAAAACTTTCAGCAAATACAAACGAAGGCAAACAATTACAGTAATTCATTAAAACCAAACTAACTATAAAAGAAGTGATCATTATGTCATCAGCCAAGCTTTCGCATATTCTACTTTTGTTTACGCAAACCTTTTTTCACTTTCTTTCCGTCTCTCTTCCTCTTTGACTACAGAGACGGAGAGCAAGAGAGAGAAGCCATGCATTGTAAGCAAAATCACCTAGGAATAAAAATGAAAATGCAAAAATTAAAAACAGTAAGTTGTGTGTGTGTGTGTGCTGATAAAACACAAAGAGCTTGTCAAATTGTTAAAGTTGTTTTAACAACAACAACAAACAGCAGCACCAACAACGACACTAAACAGCAACTAATTTTGTGTGTTTCCACTCTCGCATAAGGCTATGTTATTCCCCCATTTTCTCCCTTATTTTCGATGTGAGACTTTTAATCGACACAATAAAACTTTTAATTTTATATATATTATTTTTTTTATATTTTCTCGTAGTTGCGCCATAAAGAGCAGTTTTTCTATTACAACATAATAACAATTTTTATATTCCTCTGTACTCTCTCCAAAAACAATTTTACAATTACAAGACTGCATACGTAAAGGCTCGCTCCCTCGTGCGTGATTTCTCTTGATTTTTGCTTTTCATTTCTGCTTAATAGGACTATTTGTCTTTGCTTGGCTGTTTGGTATATTTTCTGCTCGTTTGCGGCCCTCTACTTAAAAACTTGCCACTGTATTGTCAATAATCAAAAAAAATTCCCGCTTACGCCACTAAAAACGAAAAAATAGAAAGTTTATATGCTGTCTGGCGATCACTCTTAATGCTATAAATGGGTTCTAGTGAATAAACATTTTTGTACAACAATTATTATGGCTAATTTTCACCCATTCCTTGTGTAATCGCACTTTCAATTTTTTTCTTCCCCCACCTATCTTTGCTACTCGCAAGTTTCGAGTTAGCCGGGCACGAAAAACATTGAAAAGAGAACAAAAAAATATACTTTTTTTTGGTAATAGAAAATTGGGACACAAATGTTTTGAAAAATAAATATATCATACGTGTTAACAACCTTTTTTGTATTTAATTTCGCATCACGCAAAGTTGATCAATACATTTATTGCGTAAAGCCAAGGCTAAAGAAAAACCAAGAGGCGATCAATGCCTCCAAGCCTTTTCATCCTCAATCTATTTTTACAATTTTGAATTTGCTAACATACCCACATCCTTACACCGTATAAATTGCATTTCTATTAAAAGCTGGAGTATACTTCATAAAATTCAATACAATTACAAAAAGTAAGGCAAACCTAATAAAAATTTGAATTCATATCAATCAATTAAAAAAATTTTTTTTTTATTTAATTTACAGTATACCCATTGCAATTCAAAATATAAATAATAAAACCAAACAAAACAAAAGTGTTTACGCTTAACAAAACAAGTACTATTTGAAAAGGAAGGCAAAAGTTGTTAATTTATATGGAATTTGTTAAAAAAAACTGAAATCAAGAAATTATTGAAATGTGTGAAAAATTTGTTAAAAAATTATTTTCAAAAATTCCAAAAAAAATATAATACGTTTGAACTTTGCAAGTTGCATGTTCAAGTTACCAACTCCCGCACATCCTTTGGCGAGGCATTTCATTACATCCTTTACATCGATAATTTATAAATGACGTTAAATTATGGAATAACTTACTGACAAAATACACGTAATTGTACATGGTCATTGGAGGTGTTAAGTTCTTGATATGTACTGTTATTTATTGCTAACCTCAAAAAAAACAATAAAAATATATTTATAATAGGTAAAATTTTTTTTTGCTTTTTTACATTTTCTCTCTTCCCCCATTAACAAATTTTAAAATTTCCAAAACAAGAGAAGAGGAAGAAAGAGAGGTAGTCTTTAAAACCGGAAATTTTTTTTGAAATTTTAATAACACACAAAACACGGCAATAAGTTCAATGTGGAGAGCATGAGCAGAAGCGCGGCGGCGTTTCCCAATGCTTGTCGAGCGGAAAAATGCAAAGCAGAAACATACAAAAATGTTTTTTTGTTCGTAATTTTTTATTACTTTTAGTTTTTACTTTTTGCTGCTGCTGATGCTGCACATCAACATTTTTTTCCCGACAGTTGATTTTGGCCGACAACAACCCATCTTTTCCTTCTCTCGCTAACAGTCCGTGCAGTGACGTTATTATTACAATTTTTGTGTTGCGTCTTATATTTTTGATACTAACGCCAATTGGCGACGAGAATGGGTTGAGCAATTTTTTAAAGACAAAAAAAATTTTTAAGTTGAGCATATTGCGAGAAGGAGAGGTAAAGAGAGCGAGAAACTGAACGCTAATGCGCAAAAGCATTCATTATTTTATTTTTTGCCATTTTGTTTTGATGAAAATTTTTGAACACACGTATGATGCGCGTCAAGAGCAATAAAAATTTTGTTTCTTTGACAAGACAAAAAAAAGTTTTTATTTTTATTCTCTCTATATTACTCATACTAACATACATATATTAATTAGCTTCATAAATAACTGTGATGTCTTAAACAACATTTGTTTTGTATTCAACACAATTATTTTTACAGTAATACCAGTGACTAAATTAAAAAAAGAAAATTGTTTTAAAAAGAATTTTTGGGTGTAAGGGAACCCGTTTTTGATGATTTGTTAGAAATGGATATAAATATTTTTTTAAGTAATGTTTATTATTATTTTAACTAAAATTATTTTAACTAATGAGGGCAAACTATTGCATGGACAAATTGGATCTGGGAGAGAAGGAAAAAGCCTGTTTAGCTATTACGTAATGTAATAAGTATATATATATTAATTCAATACTCATTATAAAAAGTTTCACATAAACACTAAAATATGTAAATCGTAAAAATGTTAGAAATAAATAATTGAATCCACAAAAACAAAATAAAAAAAATTTCGTTGCACAATTTTTGAATTCCATAAACGCAGGTTATTTATTAGGTTCTCATTCCAAAAGTTGAGAGCAAGAAGATGTCGGAGGGAAAAATGGGAATTTGTGCTTGACAATAGCATTGGAATGAAAGCACAAATGAAATTGCGCGACAAAACAACAAAAACAAGAAAAAACATATAGGCAATGGCATTGAGAAACAAAAGCAAAAAGTATGATGTACTAATAATAAAAATGCTTTGCTTCCATTTTTTTGAGAGCAAAAAGGGGAGAAATGCTACAATAATATAGGCTATTACAGTCGCTGGCTTGCATGGAAAATGCTCTGCACAAGGATGAAAACAAATTTTTTCCATTGATCAACAGGAATAAGCCGTCATTATGCATGCGTCATCAGTACCCATAATGCGCACCGGCAATTAATGATGATGGATTTTGAGGGATTGTATATAAATTTGAAAAGATAAAGCGCGGCAACGATAAAATCAATGATTGCCATGATAATAAAAAGCAAAATAAGAAGAAAGCATACCGATTAAAAACCTAATAACGACTCCTCGAATTGATAACCCAAAATTGGAATAAGCAAAAAAGGTCGGCACTTTGGAAAAAAAATTAAATTAAATTTTGGTACAAAAAATTGTAAAACATTGGTTGAAAAGACAGGTAATAAATTGGAATTTCGAAGAGTAATGTGTTTTTCCGCAAAATTGGCTATCTACAACCAAAAAAAAAAATAGGAAAAACAATTAATTTGCCTTCTAGCCACAAAAAACTGCAATTGATGTACGAATATTGTAATAGCAAAAAGTTGTGATGCAAGGTACAAAAGCAATTATGGCATCTCCCCCCTTTCTCAGCTTATATGAAATTGGAAAGGAGGTGGGAGAGCGTAAATCCGCTTTTATTGCGGCTTATCTCATACTCCCATCATGTTTCTTCTCTAAAAAAATAAAATTACAAAATAACTAAGCGTCATCATCATCATCGCCATCAGTTATTACTGTTGTTATTGTTGTTGTCTACCGCTTGCCATACACGAAATTCCTTTGGCGCTGGGTAGGAAATGTGCGCACACACATAAATTTATGCCTAAAAAGGATAATGCACATTTATTCTGCCTTTTATTGCTTCTCTCATTCTTTGCGACTATACAGTTTTGGTTTTTCAAAAGTGATAATAAAGTTGTTGGGTAGAGATAATTAAGGGAAGATAACACATTTATTGTTTTGAGGAGGCTTTGAGTTTTTTCAATTTTTACAATGCAAAATAAAAATGTTACAATAAATGCAAATTTCTAAACCAATATTAAAATTTACAGTAAGAAATTTGAGTTACATTTCAAAAATGATAAAGTTTTAGCACTGATTCATTTCTATACGATGGCTGTTATCAATTTGCAATGCCGGATGTTATGCAGTAAACACTGCATTTCTACTCCAATTTAACGTAGCAGCTGCCCAAGAACTATAATTATTAACGCGGCTTTTAGAAAATCAACAGCAATTAGTATTAGTGTAGCCTTACTTGCCAAAAATGATTAGGTTTACGTAATTTAATTCTCATTTCACTTATTTTTTGTTTGCCTGCGGATTAAGCAACATTTACCTTCTTTATAGCTCTGTGTTGCAAATCAGCAATTTAAATTTTGAATATTAGACAAATAAAAAGAAGCAGAAACTATAACTTGGCAAAGCGGGTCAGCTTCAATGCCGCGATTTTGACGCTGCCATTTCGGTACCATGTTGTACTTTCAATTTCGACGATTTTGTGTTATTTTTTATATGTGCTTTCTTTCATTATTTTTATATTATTTTTTATATTCTTTCCTAGTAGTAAATTATAGCTTGGATTGGTAAAGAAATTGTCCACATGGTCTCGAAATTTCAGGTAAATAAAAAGCGCATAATTGAATTTTACCCCTAAAAATTGCTAACAGCACACAAATATTAAGTTGGTGACTGAGTAATGAGAGTAGATTTTAAAAAATGATTTACCGCATCCCTCAGCGTTATTGCTGTTTTAATATTGTGGAGGAGGCTTTAATCTTTTGTATAATTTTCTAAAAAATGGAAAAAACGCGAAGCGAACGTGAGAAAGTTGCTCAAATACGAGTTCAAACTAAGTCACGGTGCAAAAAGAGGTCATAAAAAACATCAATCAAGGTATAGGAGCCAAAACCATTGCTTATTCTACAGCTAGTCAACGTTGTCAAGATTTTCGAGCCAGAAAGACGATGCTTTGGGTCTGGTGGGACAGACAGAGGTTACATCTACTGGGAATTCCTGGAAAAGAAAGAAAAAATTAATTCCAATGTCTACTACCGAACAATTCGAACCGGTTGTAGTGACAAATGAAGAAAAATTTTTTTAAATCTACTCTCCATTACTTAGTTATCAACCTAATACGTAGGCGGTCTCTTATAAAAAATAATATAACTTTGTTTTATTATCTAGCTAAAGCATTGAAAATTTTTCCATAAACCAAACAAAAAAATGAAAGAGTTTTTTTTTTTAGAACTACACAAAAAAGCAAGAAAAAACAAAAGCGAAAAATACAATAGCACAAAAAAGCGACGACATTGAAAATTTTACTTTTTATTACTGTTTTTGTTGTATATGGCGCCGACAATTACGATACACACTCAAAGTGATGCTGCTTCAAAAAAATGCATGCGTGCCGATTTATGCTACGGTACACAGCAGCATACTCATTTTGTTAAATTAAATGCTATTTTTAGTTGTTGGTGGCTTAATCCCTCCAATTCTCTCATTTTTTTGCATTTCTCTGCCTGACGAATTTTTTTTCACTTTATGTGGACGATTTTTTTTGTTGCTTTGCAAAACAACAATACATATTACAGCTTTCCAAAAAAATATTTTGCACTCAAAAATTTCATACGTTCACTAACTGTGCATGTTTATGGCCTCATCTATTTTTTTGGTTTTTGTTGTCGAGTTTTATTGCTCCTTCCATAAAAATGAATTTTGTGTATTCGGCATAAGTATACAGCGCACAAAAATTTTTTTCAAAAAATGTGTTCAACCGAAACATAAGCATTGGCAACACCAGGAGAAGCTACACCAGGAGCAGCTACATTAGCAGCAGCAATCAAGGATAGTGCTGCGGAAAACTTATTTTTATTAAAATCTATAATTAAAGCAATTTTTTAATTAAAAAATTATTGATACAATTTCTTAAGAAAACTTTTAGTTTTAAACTTTTCTTTCCTTTTTTAAGAAAAATGAATGAACGAAAGAAAAAACAAAAGAAAACATTGCACTCTGAACAAAAAAAATAAATAAATTTGCGAGAAATTTTAATTATGTAATGCTAGCTTTTGTAATTTTGTTTTTCAACAGGTTTAGGTAATTCCATTTTTATTCCTTTTTTCCCATTGCTGCTCTTGTTTTTGTTGTACATTTTTGTAATTGTCAGTGCTTCCTTATGTTTTGTTTTCCTTCCCTGATACTTTCGCTTTTTCTACGCTTTTTATTGTTGCTTCAGTTTATTTTTCTTTTACAAACCATTATGTACTAAAATTTTTCATCATGCACTAAAAAAGGCCTTGACGGGTGTGCTTTCTATTTTTTCTCCTGCTTTCCAATACTGTACAACAAAAAAAGTTTGATTATTCAAATACGATTGCAATTTTGCAGTCTCCTTTAAAAGAAAAAAAATGTGCGCACACAGAAAAGCTGAACTTGAAAAATGTCTCTGAGAAAGATATTGAGATAAGCAAAAGTGAATGCATTTTTGTTCGGCCTTAATGACCTCCAATTTTTCAATCGTAAAAATTAATAATGGCAAGTTTTCGAATAACAAAAACAAATTCCTTTCAATTGAACACTTTGTTTAGATTTGCTTATACAATTACGACTTTTCTTCCCTTTCCAGATTTTATTGGCGCGCTCACTTCTCAGGGTCATAATTGGAGGGGAAGCTTACAATTTTGAAGAGTTAACTGTTTTCAAAATGTTTAATACTTTTTTTCGTACTAAATTTTTTTTCTTCAAATTACGTTTGAGAAAACTTTAACAAAACGATTTAAAGTATTGAAAATGTTATTCAACAAATATTTTTTTTAACTAAAAATTACAGAAAAAGTTGATGCAATCAATTATTGAGCAAACAAGTTTCGCTTAAAACCTGTATTATTCTATTATTATTCACTTTTGCCTGATTGCATGTGTTCAAGGTCGAGAAAGAGAAAATACAAAAATGAATTGTCACTTCACGAAAAGGTTTTTTGTGATGAAGTGTAAAGCAGCTTTTCTTTTCATGGTTAAATAAATTTTAAACTTTTTTCTTTCTGTTGTCTCGACAAATCCGATAATTATTTTAACTTTCAATGACAATAATCACTTTTGTCCTGTATGGAAATTATTTGTCATTTAGAATTTACCTAAATAACACAGATTCTTGAATTAGCAAATTATAACATTTTGATCTACGATATGTTTGCAATCTCTTGCAGCTAACTAACGCAATCAAAATTGTGAGACGCATTCACCTGAACATTCAGTATTTCCTCTAAAAGTAGCCCCCTTCGAATAGACGCCCCTTCATGCGGGATGATTAAAAAAACGGGTTTTTATTTGAGTAAATACGGTATTTTGGAATTTAAAATATTAGGTCATTCCACAATTTTCTGACAATTTTTTTCTAAACGTATAATTTTATTTTTCGGATAGAAAAAACAATAACATTAAATAAAATATGCGCCATTATTATCTGCGACCGACTGTCATTTATTTGGTAATTTGTATATTCCTTGGAAATATAATTCAGGCAAACTATGCGCGAAAAAGTCGGCGAGCCCATTTTTCAAATGTGCTTCGTCGTCAAAGTGTCTGTCCCGTAGGTGGTCGCTCATAGCCAGCAGGAATATATGGTAATCTGTTGGAGAAAGGTCTGGGGAGTACGGTGGATGGGCCCAGCTCCTAAATTTTCTGCTTAACGACGTGTGTCTGGCCGTTGTCATGTAGGAAGAAAACTTTGTCTTGCTTTCCGCGTACTTTTTTTCTGTAACCTAATCCAATTGCGCATAATTTTGTTGGTATCCCACTCTTGTACGCGCCGAGCCATTGGCGTTTGACCGCACCCGAGCAGCACTTCAAGTTTACGTAGGCTTTGTCTTGCATCCTCTTCTACAAGCTCTAGTAGACGGGATTTATTCAATTCCGCCGGGCGAGCACTATGCTCGTGTTCGTCGATGTTGAAAATACCATTTTTTAACTTTTAAATGTAGAAATTTCATACTAAGTGCTCCTTATATACCCCTTAACAGTATGTTTCTCAGAGAATTCAAGAAATTTATATGAGGATCTTGAACGAAATCGTCAGTAAATTATGGGGACAAACCTGATATAATAAAACATTTATTCTGTCTTACATTAATTTTATATCCGCAAACAACATTTTGCTTGCTTTATTTATTTAATTTACGATTAGTCTGTGACTACAACTATTCATCAAAAACTTGAAAAAACGGACACAAGAACCCGAATAAAAGATACACAGACACAAAGACGCTGAACTTAAAACGAAGGACAAAAACGGTCTTAAAATTATTATAATTTTCTGATGCTTCCTTGAAATCAAATATAACAGACAAATATTCCAAGGCTTATACATACCTTCGCATTCCATCAATTGTAACTCAAATTTAGAACCTCAAAGATTAATTTTTAATAATTTAAATGGGCATTTCAAAAAACTTTCAATTTTGCTTCATTAAACGTTCCACAAAAATTGGCTTAATGAAATCATATAAATATTACAAATTTTGCCAATATCTAACAAATAAGTGCCGAGTTTTGACTCACAAATTGAAAATGCTTTAATTCCACCAACAAATTTCATAAACAAAAAAAAATTAAAAAATGCATTATTCAATAACCACAAAATTTGCATTTTTAAACAAGGCAGATATATGCGTTTTTTGTAGTTGCATAAAATTTTTTCTATACAGGTTCAAGACAAATTTTGTAATAAAAAAATGATGATAAATAAGCCTGTACCAAAGACTAAAAAGTATGCTTGTGTTTAAAATAAATATTTGATACCAACCGCACGGCCCCCATATTAATGCGGGGTACGCTTATTTTGTCAATAAAACAAAAAAAAACTATTGAGAAACTGTAAGAGCTTACATTTGTCATTGTTTCTGCAAAAACATTAGTGCTTGCCAGTGCTTTTATTGAAGATCTGAAATGAGCCTAGACAACTTTACAATTTGGCTTTTAAATGCTTTAAGGCCCTAGCCTTAAGTCCTACTTATATCGATTTTACAATAACTTTGAAAGCGCCTTAATTCTGTATTTCATTTGTTAGAAACTTGAGTTGTTAAAAAGAGCTACTAAGATTCGTTTATTTTTCAGTTAAACTAATTTACGCGTTACACAAAATAGTTATTGATTTTACCTGTGGCTGCCAAATAAAAACAAATACAAGAAAATATACAATGTTCAAGGCAAATTTAGGCTAGGCAAAATATTGAAGGAACACTTCATTGCATTGCTGGTTTGGATGTGTCTGTAATTCCTTTGTCTCACCCAGTTCTCCACTGATGGTTTTCAAGTCTAAGTCTTGTGTACTTTCAGCTTATGTCGACCGTCAAACCTAAAAAAAGGTCATAAAATTAGTCAGATTCATACCGTAATAAAAACAATACAGTAATAGTAAGATGGATTATGTCCCTGTAGTAATCTGATAAACCAAAACAGTATTAAAAAATTGATTGCTTTCCTACAATGACAAAAAAAACAAATTTAATACGATAACAGTAACGATGGTAAAACTGTTACAGTAACCTAAAACCATTATTTGTTAAGTAACCGACCAGAATTAAATTATATTCCTACAGTAATATGTAGAATCCGCAATTTTCACAGTAATAAATTGTTAAATTCTACTACTCCTACAGTAACCGATTGAAGAGTGGTAAGTTAAAAAACTACCGTATTCGATAATTTTTTTTAGCTTCTTGTTAATAACGAAAGAACAAATTCGGGAAGAATTCTGTTGCCTTCGCTACTAGAATTGTCAAATAAATTACTCTCAGTTGACTGTCTAATCGTTTCTGACGACGGACCGGCCATCTGTCACAGCGCAAGTCTGGTGTTGGCAAGACGGCTGTGCGCGATTGGAGAGTTTCGTCATTTGTTCAAACACGGTTATACGTTCAAATTCTTTTGTTTAAACTTGGTTTATAAAGCAACTTAAATAAAAGAATCAAATAAGATAATGGTTTAAACAACAAAATTTGCTCGACAAAAGTTGGTGGAAAATTCAAAAGGCTGCTTTTAGAGAGCTCACATTTGGCTAAATGTCAAATTCTTTTGAATTTTTTGAAGAAAACTTAAAATATTACTATATTAAAACGTAACTCCGTATTGAAACTATGCTACGTCCATGTGTAAACGAAACAATCAAGAAGCTGGTGTGCTGGTTACGAGCAGAAGAAGGGATGTCAATAAGAGCGATTGCGAACTATTCCAAATGCCAAAATCTACCGTATCTAAGAATTAATTACGTATGGATAAGCCAAAATCAACTAAACAAGAGGAAACATTTGTTAGGCCAATAATTTATTTAAAAATAAAAATTACCATAATAAATTACAGTAAACTTTATACACTGCTGCAAAAAAGTTTACGTTTACCTATTTTTAAAAATTTTTTTTTGATTAATATGTTTTTGTATATGTAATTAGTGTCAAAAACGTTTAAATATCATACATAAACAGTCTCTAACTAAAAAATTATTATGCATTAGCATTACGGTAGACTTTTTCAACATGTCGCGTTTTTAACCTGCAAAAAAGTTTACGTATTTTTAAAGAAAAAACCGTAAAACTGTGCGACGGTCTATTCAAAATCCCAATATGATCGCTCCTAAATTCCGATTCGAGCTTGGTGTTGAAGATGTAAGATTAAGAACAGTTTAGAGACGTTTGTATGAGACGGGATCTGAACAAAACCGTCGAAGATTAGGAGTTGGTGTTGTGGTAGAACAAATTCAAGTTCAACTTTGTTGCAGCGATGAAAAGCCGTTAGCTCGTCATCCACAAAACCAAAGAGACAATCCACATACTCCACAGAAACAGTTTAACTTGTGGTCTGAGAGGCTTTTAATGAAACGGTATTTGCTCTTTGTATTGTCCTAACAGTATAATGGATTCATTACAGTACCGTGAAATCCTCCGGACTGAAATGAAGCCATTTGCCGAAGGCAACATGCTGCAAAATTAATTGTTCAGGTATGACAATGACCCCAAACATAAGTCTAACCTATTAAAACCTTAACAACAAAAACAGCTTTACAGTTTTGGATTGGCTACCTCAATCTCCTAATCTCAATCCCATAGAAAATCTATGGGGTGAAGTGGAGAGGCAGACGTATGGTCAAAAATATTCAAAGCCTGATCAGTTGTTTGAAACCATACAACGTCACTGGGAGTCATTGGAAAAATCTTATTTGGAGAAGTTGGTGGAAAGCATGCCGAGAAGATGGATGGCTGTTATCAATAATAAGGGTTATAGTTTAAAATACTAAACTTTTCATCCTTTTCTTGTTGTTTTTCAAATTGTCCTCAAACTTTTGTCGGGCAAAATTTGTAAGTTTTTAACGAAAATGAAATGACTAATACAAATACATTTTCCAGTCTTATTGAACTTAAAATTTGATTTAAAATTCCCTACACGCACTAAACCCAACAAACACCCCCCCCCCCCCCCACCTCCCCCCAAAAAAATAAAACAATTAAAAATTCAAACACAAAAAAATTTATTGAAAACAAATATATTGAAAAACTTTGTTTAATCTTTTTTTTCCTCAAAATGACAAGCATTCTATTTTAAAGAATGTGTCTCGGCTTTCAGGGCTAATAGTTCTCCTCCGCCACAACAACCCTTCAACTTTTTTTCATTCAAACAAAAATTTCAGCAAGCACATAAAAAATGAGAGAAAAATTGTTGTTGTTTGTGTTGTGTTGGGTTAATATAAAAAAAAGATTTTTTTCGAAATGTTTTTATTTAATCGAGACCGATTAGCGGTAGCGGTGACAGCAGCAGCAGTCGCATTGGCTGTGGTAGAAAGAAAAATTTAAAAAATCTTACGTAAAATTTTTTCTTTCCAAATTATCAAAAGCATAATGAATAAAATGAGAGAAAGACGGCAAGCGTGAGAAAAAAAGAGAATTGGATTAAATAGTTTTTTTGTTTTCTTAAATCAGCTTTTTTGTTTCAAAAAAATTTAATTATTTAATTTCCTTCCATTTTAGCAAATAAACTTGTAGATGCAATATAAAATGCATTTTTTTATAGGTAATTGAACGTATTAGTATCACTGAAACATTATGTGTAAATTTTGAAAAAATTTGACTCACAACTGCTCACAACCTTAAAGTATTCCTCATCTTTGGGCTAAAGTCTTTATTTTTTGTTAGTATTAGGCTTAGGTTAACGCTTGGCCTTGGTTTAGATAAAGGTGTCGGCTTAAGCTTATAACTAAGTCGTAGTCGTGAGCTCTGTCTCAGGTATAGACTAAAATTTAGGCTTGGGCTTAAGCTTGAATATAGGCTTTCGTACAGACTGTCAATATCCTTTCTTTCATTTTGAATAATATTAATTGATTGAGTCCTCTTTAAATGAATCATTGTCACACAAGTAAAAATTAAAAAAAAAGGTTGAATATATGTTTTGATTCAGGCTTGAGCTTTTACATATATTTAAATTATCGCCTTGGCTTAACATTCGGCTTAAGCCTTAGCTTAGAATCAATCATTAAAACACGTATAAAAAAGAAAAGTTTCTGGTATGACTGTCTTTATTTATTTATCTTTTCTTCCACTCTCATTGGAACTACTTAACTCTTGCCACTTTGCCTTTTGTCTCTCTCTCATTCTTTCAATCACAACAATTACTTAACACCACATTAAGATTATGGAAAATTAATTTTTTGTCTTTGACGTGTTTTTTATCATGGTTAATGGCTTAGTAAAAAACAAAAATAATTTTCACGTGAATAATGTCAAAAACATGATGTTTGAGTGTTAAATAAAAAAAAGGGTCATAAGCTCGTCTACGCCTAAGCCATGACGTAATTGTGTTCTATAACAAGTCGAAGAAAATAAATTTTTTTTGGATGTTTTACTTAGAACACAATTTTTGATCAACATATCAAATAGACAGAGGTGAACAGGTAAATTGACGTTCGGAAAACGGGGTACCGTATTTCCTCTAATAAAAAACACGGGGCATCAATTTTTCAATTATCTTGAATGCGGGACAAGAGGGGCTTTTAATAAACGAGGTGGACAGTGCATGCCGCGCTTTATCGATTCTCCAAACTGCTTTTCCCATTAAAACATTCAAAGACGAATTGCATTTCACACTACAATAAAATAAAAAATGATTGTTCATGAATACTTATCAAAATTATTTTTTTTCTTTTTGACAATGGTTAGATATAGATGTGAGATATTTGTTAGATGAGATTTTACTGAGAAAACTTTTAGACAACTTAGAGATAAATGTGCGACTTTTGTGGAGTAAATGTGAGGTAAATTGGGTATGTGATGTTATACAAATTTGAAAAGTTTTTCTGACAATAAATTCCAAAAATTCAACAAGATAAGAAATATGAACTTTGTAATTTTCCATCACTGAAAATATGAAGAGGGTTTCTATTAGGATGAGCCGATTTTAGAGGTATGTATGTATTTTTTCTACGCTTAGTGTACATTACCCAGTTTGGTACGCCACTCTAATGCCAATTCATTATTATTGCATTATTTGGTGTTTTTGTCTGTTTTGGGGATTGTTCTTGGCGGCGTTCAAACAATTATAATTGTGAACTTTGCCTTTCTATTTTAAGGTTGTAAACTATAAAATTATTGTGAAAAATTATTGTAAACACAAATCTACCACCATCGGCTACTGTTGTGAAATGAATTGTGTAAACACATAAAAATTTTATTATTACAATTAATAGCTTGGCAAGTGAAATTATGTTTAAATAAGTGAAGCCAACAAAATGTTAAGGCGATTTAAAAATAAATATTATTGCCCAAAGCTCCAAAAAACAAAAACCGACGCCAGACAAAAAAAAACGACGTTGGAAGGCAAAGGCCCACAAACAATAAAACCCTGAACTCAAAAGGGGCAAAAAAAGCCTAATACAAAGACGTCGAGACAAACAGATACGCAGACAAATAAACGCAAAATTCAAAAAAAAAATTAAGTAAATTAATTTTTTTTACAATTTTCAAATATATAAATACAGTTAACAACTCAACGTGTTTCGCAATATGCCTAAATACTTTTAAAGGGGGGTTATTTCGTCCGGCGTCCCATTGTCCGCCACACACCATTGCCGATGAACCACTTAAGATAGAGCAAATTGGCAGAAAACTAAAAATGGCTGAGAAAAAAAGCGCTGAAAAAGAAACGCCAAATTATGACTTTCAAAGATTATATAAAATAAATATCATCATTATTAGTCAATATTATATAACAATATACTGTACCTCATTCTTAACTACACCATTATAGCAATGTTTGATAAACAGTTTTTATTGTCTCCTCGTGATACATCTCGTCCGTCGTCTCCGGATAGGAAGTGGACGAAGTAGACTGCGTTGAAGGATGGACCGATTCGGCGTACCGACTCCTTTTGCCCGTCTGTAAAGTCTCAGAGTCGGGAAAGCGTGGCTGCGCACGCCTCAAGTCCTCTGCTTTATGCTGATTGGCGCTTACATTGTCGTCGCAGGACCGGTGGTGCCAAATGCGTTCGCTTTTTGGATTATCAAAGCCGGGTCAAATGTCGTCGTCTTTGTTACATGGAGAGTAGACAAAGGGATAGGCGCCACAAAATTTTCTAAAATTAAAAATTTGTTTTTTTTCAGAATAGCACTGGTTATCCTTATCCTGTATTACAAAAAGCTGTTAGACAGTAATTTGTTAAAGATGGATAAAAGGTGTAAAAGGCTTTCAGCTTTAAAAAGACACATTTAGAATAAACAATGTCCGCAGTTTTAAAAGGATATTTATTTAAATGTAAGCCGGCCTAAAGTCCGCCAACGGTCCACAAGACTACAAGTCCTACAGACAAAATTTAACCTTTTCATTTACAATAAAAACAAAAAAAAATAGTTACCGTAGTGCGGCGATTTCGGGTCAATAACGTACTCAATGATTTCTTCGGTCTCGCTGATCTCCTCCTCCCACTTGTCGCCGGCATAAAAGTCGTTGTTGTTAAAATGGATGTTGGGCAAAGAGTTTTGGCGGGGTGTCTTGGTCCGCCAGTAGGGCGGCGGCGTTCGTCCCTGCCGCGACTCCTGCTGGGACTTTTTTACAAACAGCCCGCTGCTCGACGTGTTGAGCGAAGAGCTGGGCGCGGTTGTGGAGCGGGCGGGGACGACGAGCGTCTGATCGTCGAACTCTATTTCCGACTGTTGGACTTTTGTGGAATAGTGCATCTTGGGCTCAGCGGCATGTTTTGCTGAGTCGCCGGCGGTGTTACGGAAGGACTCATTCATGTTAGTGCGAGAGACGTTTATAAAGCAACGGCTTGCGTCATTGCCCCGCCCATCCGCACCATACGCAAAGCCGTTGTTATCGCCTTTCTCAAAGTTGACATGTTTTGTTGTTATTTGGCTGTTGTCATGCTTTAGCTGTTGTTCCTTTTCGGGCAGCGTCTGTGTCGCCTCATTGAAATACATTTTGGAAGGAGGCGCCGCCTCGGGCTGTGTTATGACAAAAGGCGGCGACTCCAGGTTGGCTAGCGTCGTCTTATCCGTTCTCTTCTTTCTCCTACTGCAAAACTGCAAGAATAGAAGTCCAAGGCAAGTCAACAGCAACAGAAAAAGTAAAAAAAAGAGGACGACCATCAGCCAGACCCAGGCGGGGATCTGCTCCATTCCCACTACATTATTCCGACAATTGACACAATCCATGATGCAGGTGAAACCAAACACGGGGCATGAATTGCAGGTGACGTAGGGGATGACTGGCGGCGTCCAGCAGGAAGGTGATTGGCAGGGCCAACGGGATTTATATGGTACAACTCCGCCGCCACCAATACTATCAACTAGGGAGGAAGTTGGAATTTGGTTGGGGGGCAGTAACTGGCAGCACGTCAGGCCGACAGTCGAGCGTGGATAAATGGAAATTGGCGAGGTACGAAATTGGGTTTTACAAGAGCGCTAAAATAATTAAATTGTTACAAAACAATTTCAAACAAAATTTTGAGGTGAAAAAACAGAAGATGAGCTAATGCAGAAATCAAAGCTAAAGCTCAGGCAAGGGAACGTCGAACATGCATTTAAGAAAATTTGCAATCAAGATTGTGCCAATAAGAACTTTACTTTAGCTTAAACCGATATCAGGCTTTTGCAAAACCAAATTATTAAACTTAGTTAAAGGCCTTAAATTAAAAGCATAATTTGAAAAAATAAAAACATAACTAAGTCTAAGCCTAAGCTTATGCCTAATCATAATCGTAATCTCAACTTTAACCTTTACAGTCAAAAACTAACACTAAACAAACGTCTAATAAACAAGAAGAATGAGTTACCCGAGCACATCCGACGCACTGAATCACTTGCACCTGACAACTGAAATCGATTGCCGGATTTTGGTCCGCCACAAAATAGACGAGGACGCGTTTAATATTGCCCGGCAAAGTGTACTGTTCAGTCTCCCAAATTTGCTTAAATTGATCGGAAGTGTTGAAACAACTGTAAGTCAAAAACTTTTAAAATAAAAAGTTTAATTCAACAAAAATTTGGACTTTCGGTAAGCAAAAAATTGATTAAAAATTTTAAAGGAAAAAATTTTTTGAAGAATTTTATTTTTAAAAATTGAAATTTCCACTAAAAAGATTTTTGAATACCAAACTTTTTTTTGAGAATATAATTTTTTCAAGATGGAATATTAATTCAAGCACAATGTATTTCAAACAAGACTAAGAAACTGGGAGAATTCTTTTATTTGACTTATCAAATAATTAGTAACAAGCAGCAATGTGGAGCAATGCCAGTTTGCAGTTGTCTACCTGCGGCAAATCTCAACTCCTAATTGAAGAAAAGATTCTAGACAGGATAACTAGGCAGTTATATGTCAACTTGCGCATAAATTCACCTCAAACAGTTTTATCAAATAAATAAATATTGATTACATAAGCCTAAACCTAAGCGTAACCACATAAAGTAAGAAAACTATTTTTTTTATGAGCTTTTTAAACTTTGTTAAAAAAAAATTTTACTTCCTCACTCCCACTTATTACTTGTGAGAAGTAATCAAAAACAAAATTCTCCTCATTCTTCCACTTAATGATGTCTACGTTAGAGTTATACAACTATTTGGAACAAAAGCGTTTTTCAAAATTTAGTGCAAATAATAAGTGCATTCAGTCAAATAGTGCAATTATGACCAATTATTTCAGTTAAATAACAGTTATAAATAATTCCAGACTATTTAGTGTAAGTATAACATAGTGCACTAAGAGATCGTCAGAAAGAAACCAAAACTTAATCTAAGCCTCAGGCTCAGATATATTTTAAGCCTAAGCATAAGCCTAAGTCTAAGTCTAAGTCTAAGTCTAAGACTATATTTAATAATAATGGAGACAGACAATTACCCATATTGATTGATGAATGGAGTTTTTTTATTATACAGGCATTTTTCAATATAGAAATCGTATTGATTCGTATTGCCCATGTAAACGTCTAATGTGTATGGCTTTCCAGATTCATAACTGCCTATAATTTAAGGAATAATTACTTTCCATATATCACTTTAGCGTTCTGTTTATTTAGGCTTTTTTTTCACACTTTCTGTTTCAACAAATTAGTAAATTGGTTGATGAATAAAAAAGTTATGGCCAAAACAAATCCCGTCTCCAAATGGGGCCACCTTGTACAATTTTTACAAATTGGTCAACAAGCAAAACCAAACGATTAGAATTTTCCCCGCTGATGTCCACCTAAACGTACCCTACAACAACAATAGCCGCTAAAAATGTCGTAAAAAAGAAACACAAGACAAACAAACGGCTTTCTCGTCATCGTAATATGTTTTGACGCTGCATTTTCATGCCCCTCAATTTCGCAGTGTTTTCTTTTCGCTTTTGTAAATTTTGCAAAAAAAATGAATTTGTTTGACAAATATTTTAATAATTTTTATTAGTTTTACTTTTTCTTTTTTTAAGTTTTTTTTGCTGTTTTTCTCCGCTCTCCCTCCAACGCTTTTTTATAACATTAGCGAAAGTCAAGGAAAAGGTTTTCAGAGGGTTTGTAGCAATTTTTGCGATATAATTTTGCCGGGAATTGGTTTATCCTACGATTAAATTGATTAGACTTTATTTTTGCGTTACGTTTCCTAAATTTGCGCTCAAAATTTGAACGCAATTTTGATCATCAATGTGAGCATACTAAATTTTGCGTTTTTTGCATGAAAAAAATGGACGCAAAACTATACATTTTGGACGCAAATTTTTGGACAAAAAAGGTTCACTGTAATCGTCGCATTAACCAATTAAAGTGAGTTTCCTTTGATGGACTTTTATTCTTGTTGCTTTGGTGGGTTAAAATTGTTTTTTAATTTTTTCATTTTGAAAGAAGTGAAGAGGATTGAGTGTTGTGTTTGTCTCAAAAATATGGTTGTTTTTGACTTTTTATGGTGTATTTGTTTTGGATTTCTGTTTAACTGTGTGAGGACTGCCAATTTTTAAAAATCAAAAATTAAATTGAGTCCAAAACCAGTCCACGCAACTTTACAAAAGATCATATAATCTAATAACAGTTAAAGTTCCTGATTTATTTAAACACTTAAACTACCTTCTTAATTCCAAAAGTATAGTCAAATAAGTCAACAAATTATTTTTAAGGCCTAAATAAAAAAACCGCTTGGGCTCATTTTGACTTGGCTTGGCTAAATGCACTGATAGCAATAATACTCGCAATTAGCTATTGCAAAATCAAAATTTTTATTACAAAAGTTGTCAATTTGGCCGACTTACAAATGGAAAATTTTTGGAAACACACAATCGTAATAAGGGTATTATTTTGAAACGACTGTTTTCCTTCAACGCTTTTCACTTTATTTTAGAAAACTTATCAATAATCGGTAAAGTTCTTTTGTACAACTCCACAATAAGGAATTTATGACAAATTGAACAGAAATGCGTTTTTTTTTATCAATTTATATTTCTTCAAAAAATTATAATACCAACAAACTTAAACAAAAAAAATTTTTTTTTATTTTACGTAATTTTAATCAACCAAAAAGAGGAATTTTCCTGAAAAAAATGCAATCCGTTGTTGGGAGCAAATTTGGGAAACGGAATCGTTTCATTATGTAACCATCGCTTTTTGCAATTTTTTTTTCATTGGAGAATGTCGAGACCGACCCACTGGTGGGCTTTGTTGGTCTTGAATTTGGTGGGAAACGGTCTATCACAAATGCCCAGACCGGTTATGATTTTGCATAGCGGTCATATTGTGATGACCGACGAATTAACGACCACGTTCACAGGTAGGACAATTTGTCTCAACTTAACACAAAAAAGGAAAGTAATTATTCCTTAAATTATAGGCAGTTATGAATCTGGAAAGCCATACACATTAGACGTTTACATGGGCAATACGAATCAATACGATTTCTATATTGAAAAATGCCTGTATAATAAAAAAACTCCATTCATCAATCAATATGGGTAATTGTCTGTCTCCATTATTATTAAATATAGTCTTAGACTTAGACTTAGACTTAGACTTAGGCTTATGCTTAGGCTTAAAATATATCTGAGCCTGAGGCTTAGATTAAGTTTTGGTTTCTTTCTGACGATCTCTTAGTGCACTATGTTATACTTACACTAAATAGTCTGGAATTATTTATAACTGTTATTTAACTGAAATAATTGGTCATAATTGCACTATTTGACTGAATGCACTTATTATTTGCACTAAATTTTGAAAAACGCTTTTGTTCCAAATAGTTGTATAACTCTAACGTAGACATCATTAAGTGGAAGAATGAGGAGAATTTTGTTTTTGATTACTTCTCACAAGTAATAAGTGGGAGTGAGGAAGTAAAATTTTTTTTTAACAAAGTTTAAAAAGCTCATAAAAAAAATAGTTTTCTTACTTTATGTGGTTACGCTTAGGTTTAGGCTTATGTAATCAATATTTATTTATTTGATAAAACTGTTTGAGGTGAATTTATGCGCAAGTTGACATATAACTGCCTAGTTATCCTGTCTAGAATCTTTTCTTCAATTAGGAGTTGAGATTTGCCGCAGGTAGACAACTGCAAACTGGCATTGCTCCACATTGCTGCTTGTTACTAATTATTTGATAAGTCAAATAAAAGAATTCTCCCAGTTTCTTAGTCTTGTTTGAAATACATTGTGCTTGAATTAATATTCCATCTTGAAAAAATTATATTCTCAAAAAAAAGTTTGGTATTCAAAAATCTTTTTAGTGGAAATTTCAATTTTTAAAAATAAAATTCTTCAAAAAATTTTTTCCTTTAAAATTTTTAATCAATTTTTTGCTTACCGAAAGTCCAAATTTTTGTTGAATTAAACTTTTTATTTTAAAAGTTTTTGACTTACAGTTGTTTCAACACTTCCGATCAATTTAAGCAAATTTGGGAGACTGAACAGTACACTTTGCCGGGCAATATTAAACGCGTCCTCGTCTATTTTGTGGCGGACCAAAATCCGGCAATCGATTTCAGTTGTCAGGTGCAAGTGATTCAGTGCGTCGGATGTGCTCGGGTAACTCATTCTTCTTGTTTATTAGACGTTTGTTTAGTGTTAGTTTTTGACTGTAAAGGTTAAAGTTGAGATTACGATTATGATTAGGCATAAGCTTAGGCTTAGACTTAGTTATGTTTTTATTTTTTCAAATTATGCTTTTAATTTAAGGCCTTTAACTAAGTTTAATAATTTGGTTTTGCAAAAGCCTGATATCGGTTTAAGCTAAAGTAAAGTTCTTATTGGCACAATCTTGATTGCAAATTTTCTTAAATGCATGTTCGACGTTCCCTTGCCTGAGCTTTAGCTTTGATTTCTGCATTAGCTCATCTTCTGTTTTTTCACCTCAAAATTTTGTTTGAAATTGTTTTGTAACAATTTAATTATTTTAGCGCTCTTGTAAAACCCAATTTCGTACCTCGCCAATTTCCATTTATCCACGCTCGACTGTCGGCCTGACGTGCTGCCAGTTACTGCCCCCCAACCAAATTCCAACTTCCTCCCTAGTTGATAGTATTGGTGGCGGCGGAGTTGTACCATATAAATCCCGTTGGCCCTGCCAATCACCTTCCTGCTGGACGCCGCCAGTCATCCCCTACGTCACCTGCAATTCATGCCCCGTGTTTGGTTTCACCTGCATCATGGATTGTGTCAATTGTCGGAATAATGTAGTGGGAATCGAGCAGATCCCCGCCTGGGTCTGGCTGATGGTCGTCCTCTTTTTTTTACTTTTTCTGTTGCTGTTGACTTGCCTTGGACTTCTATTCTTGCAGTTTTGCAGTAGGAGAAAGAAGAGAACGGATAAGACGACGCTAGCCAACCTGGAGTCGCCGCCTTTTGTCATAACACAGCCCGAGGCGGCGCCTCCTTCCAAAATGTATTTCAATGAGGCGACACAGACGCTGCCCGAAAAGGAACAACAGCTAAAGCATGACAACAGCCAAATAACAACAAAACATGTCAACTTTGAGAAAGGCGATAACAACGGCTTTGCGTATGGTGCGGATGGGCGGGGCAATGACGCAAGCCGTTGCTTTATAAACGTCTCTCGCACTAACATGAATGAGTCCTTCCGTAACACCGCCGGCGACTCAGCAAAACATGCCGCTGAGCCCAAGATGCACTATTCCACAAAAGTCCAACAGTCGGAAATAGAGTTCGACGATCAGACGCTCGTCGTCCCCGCCCGCTCCACAACCGCGCCCAGCTCTTCGCTCAACACGTCGAGCAGCGGGCTGTTTGTAAAAAAGTCCCAGCAGGAGTCGCGGCAGGGACGAACGCCGCCGCCCTACTGGCGGACCGAAGACACCCCGCCAAAACTCTTTGCCCAACATCCATTTTAACAACAACGACTTTTATGCCGGCGACAAGTGGGAGGAGGAGATCAGCGAGACCGAAGAAATCATTGAGTACGTTATTGACCCGAAATCGCCGCACTACGGTAACTATTTTTTTTTGTTTTTATTGTAAATGAAAAGGTTAAATTTTGTCTGTAGGACTTGTAGTCTTGTGGACCGTTGGCGGACTTTAGGCCGGCTTACATTTAAATAAATATCCTTTTAAAACTGCGGACATTGTTTATTCTAAATGTGTCTTTTTAAAGCTGAAAGCCTTTTACACCTTTTATCCATCTTTAACAAATTACTGTCTAACAGCTTTTTGTAATACAGGATAAGGATAACCAGTGCTATTCTGAAAAAAAACAAATTTTTAATTTTAGAAAATTTTGTGGCGCCTATCCCTTTGTCTACTCTCCATGTAACAAAGACGACGACATTTGACCCCGGCTTTGATAATCCAAAAGCGAACGCATTTGGCACCACCGGTCCTGCGACGACAATGTAAGCGCCAATCAGCATAAAGCAGAGGACTTGAGGCGTGCGCAGCCACGCTTTCCCGACTCTGAGACTTTACAGACGGGCAAAAGGAGTCGGTACGCCGAATCGGTCCATCCTTCAACGCAGTCTACTTCGTCCACTTCCTATCCGGAGACGACGGACGAGATGTATCACGAGGAGACAATAAAAACTGTTTATCAAACATTGCTATAATGGTGTAGTTAAGAATGAGGTACAGTATATTGTTATATAATATTGACTAATAATGATGATATTTATTTTATATAATCTTTGAAAGTCATAATTTGGCGTTTCTTTTTCAGCGCTTTTTTTCTCAGCCATTTTTAGTTTTCTGCCAATTTGCTCTATCTTAAGTGGTTCATCGGCAATGGTGTGTGGCGGACAATGGGACGCCGGAACGAGATCCCCCCTTTAAAAGTATTTAGGCATATTGCGAAACACGTTGAGTTGTTAACTGTATTTATATATTTGAAAATTGTAAAAAAAATTAATTTACTTAATTTTTTTTTTGAATTTTGCGTTTATTTGTCTGCGTATCTGTTTGTCTCGACGTCTTTGTATTAGGCTTTTTTTGCCCCTTTTGAGTTCAGGGTTTTATTGTTTGTGGGCCTTTGCCTTCCAACGTCGTTTTTTTTTGTCTGGCGTCGGTTTTTGTTTTTTGGAGCTTTGGGCAATAATATTTATTTTTAAATCGCCTTAACATTTTGTTGGCTTCACTTATTTAAACATAATTTCACTTGCCAAGCTATTAATTGTAATAATAAAATTTTTATGTGTTTACACAATTCATTTCACAACAGTAGCCGATGGTGGTAGATTTGTGTTTACAATAATTTTTCACAATAATTTTATAGTTTACAACCTTAAAATAGAAAGGCAAAGTTCACAATTATAATTGTTTGAACGCCGCCAAGAACAATCCCCAAAACAGACAAAAACACCAAATAATGCAATAATAATGAATTGGCATTAGAGTGGCGTACCAAACTGGGTAATGTACACTAAGCGTAGAAAAAATACATACATACCTCTAAAATCGGCTCATCCTAATAGAAACCCTCTTCATATTTTCAGTGATGGAAAATTACAAAGTTCATATTTCTTATCTTGTTGAATTTTTGGAATTTATTGTCAGAAAAACTTTTCAAATTTGTATAACATCACATACCCAATTTACCTCACATTTACTCCACAAAAGTCGCACATTTATCTCTAAGTTGTCTAAAAGTTTTCTCAGTAAAATCTCATCTAACAAATATCTCACATCTATATCTAACCATTGTCAAAAAGAAAAAAAATAATTTTGATAAGTATTCATGAACAATCATTTTTTATTTTATTGTAGTGTGAAATGCAATTCGTCTTTGAATGTTTTAATGGGAAAAGCAGTTTGGAGAATCGATAAAGCGCGGCATGCACTGTCCACCTCGTTTATTAAAAGCCCCTCTTGTCCCGCATTCAAGATAATTGAAAAATTGATGCCCCGTGTTTTTTATTAGAGGAAATACGGTACCCCGTTTTCCGAACGTCAATTGACCTGTTCACCTCTGTCTATTTGATATGTTGATCAAAAATTGTGTTCTAAGTAAAACATCCAAAAAAAATTTATTTTCTTCGACTTGTTATAGAACACAATTACGTCATGGCTTAGGCGTAGACGAGCTTATGACCCTTTTTTTTATTTAACACTCAAACATCATGTTTTTGACATTATTCACGTGAAAATTATTTTTGTTTTTTACTAAGCCATTAACCATGATAAAAAACACGTCAAAGACAAAAAATTAATTTTCCATAATCTTAATGTGGTGTTAAGTAATTGTTGTGATTGAAAGAATGAGAGAGAGACAAAAGGCAAAGTGGCAAGAGTTAAGTAGTTCCAATGAGAGTGGAAGAAAAGATAAATAAATAAAGACAGTCATACCAGAAACTTTTCTTTTTTATACGTGTTTTAATGATTGATTCTAAGCTAAGGCTTAAGCCGAATGTTAAGCCAAGGCGATAATTTAAATATATGTAAAAGCTCAAGCCTGAATCAAAACATATATTCAACCTTTTTTTTTAATTTTTACTTGTGTGACAATGATTCATTTAAAGAGGACTCAATCAATTAATATTATTCAAAATGAAAGAAAGGATATTGACAGTCTGTACTAAAGCCTATATTCAAGCTTAAGCCCAAGCCTAAATTTTAGTCTATACCTGAGACAGAGCTCACGACTACGACTTAGTTATAAGCTTAAGCCGACACCTTTATCTAAACCAAGGCCAAGCGTTAACCTAAGCCTAATACTAACAAAAAATAAAGACTTTAGCCCAAAGATGAGGAATACTTTAAGGTTGTGAGCAGTTGTGAGTCAAATTTTTTCAAAATTTACACATAATGTTTCAGTGATACTAATACGTTCAATTACCTATAAAAAAAATGCATTTTATATTGCATCTGACAAGTTTATTTGAAAATGGAAGGAAATTAAATAATTAAATTTTTTTGAAACAAAAAGCTGATTTAAGAAAACAAAAAAACTATTTAATCCAATTCTCTTTTTTTCTCACGCTTGCCGTCTTTCTCTCATTTTATTCATTATGCTTTTGATAATTTGGAAAGAAAAAATTTTACGTAAGATTTTTTAAATTTTTCTTTCTACCACAGCCAATGCGACTGCTGCTGCTGTCACCGCTACCGCTAATCGGTCTCGATTAAATAAAAACATTTCGAAAAAAAATCTTTTTTTTATATTAACCCAACACAACACAAACAACAACAATTTTTCTCTCATTTTTTATGTGCTTGCTGAAATTTTTGTTTGAATGAAAAAAAGTTGAAGGGTTGTTGTGGCGGAGGAGAACTATTAGCCCTGAAAGCCGAGACACATTCTTTAAAATAGAATGCTTGTCATTTTGAGGAAAAAAAAGATTAAACAAAGTTTTTCAATATATTTGTTTTCAATAAATTTTTTTGTGTTTGAATTTTTAATTGTTTTATTTTTTTGGGGGGAGGGGGGGGGGGGGGGGGGGGGGTGTTTGTTGGGTTTAGCGCGTGTAGGGAATTTTAAATTCAAATTTTAAGTTCAATAAGACTGGAAAAATGTATTTGTATTAGTCATTTCATTTTCGTTAAAAACTTACAAATTTTGCCCGACAAAAGTTTGAGGACAATTTGAAAAACAACAAGAAAAGGATGAAAAGTTTAGTATTTTAAACTATAACCCTTATTATTGATAACAGCCATCCATCTTCTCGGCATGCTTTCCACCAACTTCTCCAAATAAGATTTTTCCAATGACTCCCAGTGACGTTGTATGGTTTCAAACAACTGATCAGGCTTTGAATATTTTTGACCATACGTCTGCCTCTCAACTTCACCCCATAGATTTTCTATGGGATTGAGATTAGGAGATTGAGGTAGCCAATCCAAAACTGTAAAGCTGTTTTTGTTGTTAAGGTTTTAATAGGTTAGACTTATGTTTGGGGTCATTGTCATACCTGAACAATTAATTTTGCAGCATGTTGCCTTCGGCAAATGGCTTCATTTCAGTCCGGAGGATTTCACGGTACTGTAATGAATCCATTATACTGTTAGGACAATACAAAGAGCAAATACCGTTTCATTAAAAGCCTCTCAGACCACAAGTTAAACTGTTTCTGTGGAGTATGTGGATTGTCTCTTTGGTTTTGTGGATGACGAGCGTACGGCTTTTCATCGCTGCAACAAAGTTGAACTTGAATTTGTTCTACCACAACACCAACTCCTAATCTTCGACGGTTTTGTTCAGATCCCGTCTCATACAAACGTCTCTAAACTGTTCTTAATCTTACATCTTCAACACCAAGCTCGAATCGGAATTTAGGAGCGATCATATTGGGATTTTGAATAGACCGTCGCACAGTTTTACGGTTTTTTCTTTAAAAATACGTAAACTTTTTTGCAGGTTAAAAACGCGACATGTTGAAAAAGTCTACCGTAATGCTAATGCATAATAATTTTTTAGTTAGAGACTGTTTATGTATGATATTTAAACGTTTTTGACACTAATTACATATACAAAAACATATTAATCAAAAAAAAATTTTTAAAAATAGGTAAACGTAAACTTTTTTGCAGCAGTGTATAAAGTTTACTGTAATTTATTATGGTAATTTTTATTTTTAAATAAATTATTCGGCCTAACAAATGTTTTCCCTCCTTGTTTAGTTGATTTTGGCTTATCCATACGTAATTAATTCTTAGATACGGTAGATTTTGGCATTTGGAAATAGTTCGCAATCGCTCTTATTGACATCCCTTCTTCTGCTCGTAACCAGCACACCAGCTTCTTGATTGTTTCGTTTACACATGGACGTAGCATAGTTTCAATACGGAGTTACGTTTTAATATAGTAATATTTTAAGTTTTCTTCAAAAAATTCAAAAGAATTTGACATTTAGCCAAATGTGAGCTCTCTAAAAGCAGCCTTTTGAATTTTCCACCAACTTTTGTCGAGCAAATTTTGTTGTTTAAACCATTATCTTATTTGATTCTTTTATTTAAGTTGCTTTATAAACCAAGTTTAAACAAAAGAATTTGAACGTATAACCGTGTTTGAACAAATGACGAAACTCTCCAATTGCGCACAGCCGTCTTGCCAACACCAGAGTTGCGCTGTGACAGAGGCCGGTCCGTCGTCAGAAACGATTAGACAGTCAACTGAGAGTAATTTATTTGACAATTCTAGTCAAGGCAACAGAATTCTTCCCGAATTTATTTTCGTTATTAACAAGAAGCTAAAAAAAATTATCGAATACGGTAGTTTTTTAACTTACCACTCTTCAATGGGTTACTGTAGGAGTAGTAGAATTTAACAATTTATTACTGTGAAAATTGCGGATTTACATATTACTGTAGGAATATAATTAATTTGTCGGTTACTTAACAAATAATGGTTTTAGGTTACTGTAACAGTTTTACCATCGTTACTGTTATCGTATTAAATTTGTTTTTTTTGTCATTGTAGGAAAGCAATCAATTTTTTAATACTGTTTTGGTTTATCAGATTACTACAGGGACATAATCCATCTTACTATTACTGTATTGTTTTTATTACGGTATGAATCTGACTAATTTTATGACCTTTTTTTAGGTTTGACGGTGACAAAGCGAAGTACACAAGACTTAGACTTAAAACCATCAGTGGAGAACTGGGTGAGACAAAGGAATTACAGACATCCAAACCAGCAATGCAATGAAGTGTTCCTTCAATATTTTGCTAGCCTAAATTTGCCTTGAACATTGTATATTTTGTATTTGTTTTTATTTGGCAGCGACAGGTAAATCAATAACTATTTTGTGTAACGTGTAAATTAGTTTAACTGAAAAATAAACGAATCTTAGTAGCTCTTTTTAACAACTCAAGTTTCTAACAAATGAAATACAGAATTAAGGCGCTTTCAAAGTTATTGTAAAATCGATATAAGAGGACTTAAGGCTAGGGCCTTAAAGCATTTAAAAGCCAAATTGTAAAGTTGTCTAGGCTCATTTCAGACTTCAATAAAAGCACTGGCAAGCACTAATGTTTTTGCAGAAACAATGACAAATGTAAGCTCTTACAGTTTCTAATAGTTTTTTTTTGTTTTATTGACAAATAGCGTACCCCGCATTAATATGGGGGCCGTGCGGTTGGTATTAAATATTTATTTTAAACACAAGCATACTTTTTAGTCTTTGGTACAGGCTATTTATCATCATTTTTTTATTACAAAATTTGTCTGAACCTGTATAGAAAAAAATTTTATGCACTAATAAAACCAATATCTCCTTGTTTAAAAATGCAAATTTTGTGGTTATTGAATAATGCATTTTTTAATTTTTTTTTGTTTATGAAATTTGTTGGTGGAATTAAAGCATTTTCAATTGTGAGTCAAAACTCGGCACTTATTTGTTAGATATTGGCAAAATTTAATATTTATATGATTTCATTAAGCCAATTTTTGTGGAACGTTAATGAAGCAAAATTGAAAGTTTTTTGAAATGCCCATTTAAATTATTAAAAATTAATCTTTGAGGTTCTAAATTTGAGTTACAATTGATGGAATGCGAAGGTATGTATAAGCCTTGGAATATTTGTCTGTTATATTTGATTTTCAAGGAAGCATCAGAAAATTATAATAATTTTAAGACCGTTTTTGTCCTTCGTTTTAAGTTCAGCGTCTTTGTGTCTGTGTATTTTTATTCGGGTTTTTGTGTCCGTTTTTCAAGTTTTTGATGAATAGTTGTAGTCACAGACTAATCGTAAATTAAATAAATAAAGCAAGCAAAATGTTGTTTGGGATATAAAATTAATGTAAGACAGAATAAATGTTTTATTATATCAGGTTGTCCCATAATTTACTGACAATTTTGTTCAAGATCCTCATATAATTTTCTTGAATTCTCTAGAAACATACTGTTAAGGGGTATATAAGGAGCACTTAGTATGAAATTTCTACATTTAAAAGTTAAAAAATGGTATTTTCAACATCGACGAACACGAGCATAGTGCTCGCCCGGCGGAATTGAATAAATCCCGTCTACTAGAGCTTGTAGAAGAGGATGCAAGACAAAGCCTACGTAAACTTGAAGTGCTGCTCGGGTGCGGTCAAACGCCAATGGCTCGGCGCGTACAAGAGTGGGATACCAACAAAATTATGCGCAATTGGATTAGGTTACAGAAAAAAAGTACGCGGAAAGCAAGACAAAGTTTTCTTCCTACATGACAACGGCCAGACACACGTCGTTAAGCAGAAAATTTAGGAGCTGGGCCCATCCACCGTACTCCCCAGACCTTTCTCCAACAGATTACCATATATTCCTGCTGGCTATGAGCGACCACCTACGGGACAGACACTTTGACGACGAAGCACATTTGAAAAATGGGCTCGCCGACTTTTTCGCGCATAGTTTGCCTGAATTATATTTCCAAGGAATATACAAATAACCAAATAAATGACAGTCGGTCGCAGATAATAATGGCGCATATTTTATTTAATGTTATTGTTTTTTCTATCCGAAAAATAAAATTATACGTTTAGAAAAAAATTGTCAGAAAATTGTGGAATGACCTAATATTTTAAATTCCAAAATACCGTATTTACTCAAATAAAAACCCGTTTTTTTAATCATCCCGCATGAAGGGGCGTCTATTCGAAGGGGGCTACTTTTAGAGGAAATACTGAATGTTCAGGTGAATGCGTCTCACAATTTTGATTGCGTTAGTTAGCTGCAAGAGATTGCAAACATATCGTAGATCAAAATGTTATAATTTGCTAATTCAAGAATCTGTGTTATTTAGGTAAATTCTAAATGACAAATAATTTCCATACAGGACAAAAGTGATTATTGTCATTGAAAGTTAAAATAATTATCGGATTTGTCGAGACAACAGAAAGAAAAAAGTTTAAAATTTATTTAACCATGAAAAAGAAAAGCTGCTTTACACTTCATCACAAAAAACCTTTTCGTGAAGTGACAATTCATTTTTGTATTTTCTCTTTCTCGACCTTGAACACATGCAATCAGGCAAAAGTGAATAATAATAGAATAATACAGGTTTTAAGCGAAACTTGTTTGCTCAATAATTGATTGCATCAACTTTTTCTGTAATTTTTAGTTAAAAAAAATATTTGTTGAATAACATTTTCAATACTTTAAATCGTTTTGTTAAAGTTTTCTCAAACGTAATTTGAAGAAAAAAAATTTAGTACGAAAAAAAGTATTAAACATTTTGAAAACAGTTAACTCTTCAAAATTGTAAGCTTCCCCTCCAATTATGACCCTGAGAAGTGAGCGCGCCAATAAAATCTGGAAAGGGAAGAAAAGTCGTAATTGTATAAGCAAATCTAAACAAAGTGTTCAATTGAAAGGAATTTGTTTTTGTTATTCGAAAACTTGCCATTATTAATTTTTACGATTGAAAAATTGGAGGTCATTAAGGCCGAACAAAAATGCATTCACTTTTGCTTATCTCAATATCTTTCTCAGAGACATTTTTCAAGTTCAGCTTTTCTGTGTGCGCACATTTTTTTTCTTTTAAAGGAGACTGCAAAATTGCAATCGTATTTGAATAATCAAACTTTTTTTGTTGTACAGTATTGGAAAGCAGGAGAAAAAATAGAAAGCACACCCGTCAAGGCCTTTTTTAGTGCATGATGAAAAATTTTAGTACATAATGGTTTGTAAAAGAAAAATAAACTGAAGCAACAATAAAAAGCGTAGAAAAAGCGAAAGTATCAGGGAAGGAAAACAAAACATAAGGAAGCACTGACAATTACAAAAATGTACAACAAAAACAAGAGCAGCAATGGGAAAAAAGGAATAAAAATGGAATTACCTAAACCTGTTGAAAAACAAAATTACAAAAGCTAGCATTACATAATTAAAATTTCTCGCAAATTTATTTATTTTTTTTGTTCAGAGTGCAATGTTTTCTTTTGTTTTTTCTTTCGTTCATTCATTTTTCTTAAAAAAGGAAAGAAAAGTTTAAAACTAAAAGTTTTCTTAAGAAATTGTATCAATAATTTTTTAATTAAAAAATTGCTTTAATTATAGATTTTAATAAAAATAAGTTTTCCGCAGCACTATCCTTGATTGCTGCTGCTAATGTAGCTGCTCCTGGTGTAGCTTCTCCTGGTGTTGCCAATGCTTATGTTTCGGTTGAACACATTTTTTGAAAAAAATTTTTGTGCGCTGTATACTTATGCCGAATACACAAAATTCATTTTTATGGAAGGAGCAATAAAACTCGACAACAAAAACCAAAAAAATAGATGAGGCCATAAACATGCACAGTTAGTGAACGTATGAAATTTTTGAGTGCAAAATATTTTTTTGGAAAGCTGTAATATGTATTGTTGTTTTGCAAAGCAACAAAAAAAATCGTCCACATAAAGTGAAAAAAAATTCGTCAGGCAGAGAAATGCAAAAAAATGAGAGAATTGGAGGGATTAAGCCACCAACAACTAAAAATAGCATTTAATTTAACAAAATGAGTATGCTGCTGTGTACCGTAGCATAAATCGGCACGCATGCATTTTTTTGAAGCAGCATCACTTTGAGTGTGTATCGTAATGTCGGCGCCATATACAACAAAAACAATAATAAAAAGTAAAATTTTCAATGTCGTCGCTTTTTTGTGCTATTGTATTTTTGCTTTTGTTTTTTTTTGCTTTTTTGTGTATTTATAAAAAAAAAACTCTTTCATTTTTTTGTTTGGTTTATGGAAAAATTTTCAATGCTTTAGCTAGATAATAAAACAAAGTTATATTATTTTTTATAAGAACCGCCTACATATTAGGTTGATAACTAAGTAATGAGAGTAGATTTAAAAAAATTCTTCATTTGTCGCTTCAACCGGTCGAATTGTTGGTAGTAGACATTGGAATTAATTTTTTCTTTCTTTTCCAGGAATTCCCAGTAGATGTAACCTCTTCTGTCCCACCAGACCCAAAGCATCGTCTTTCTGGCTCGAAAATCTTGACAACGTTGACTAGCTGTAGAATAAGCAATGGTTTTGGCTCCTATACCTTGATTGATGTTTTTTATGACCTCTTTTGCACCGTGACTTAGTTTGAACTCGTATTTGAGCAACTTTCTAATGTCGCTTCGCGTTTTTTCCATTTTTTAGAAAATTATACAAAAGATTAAAGCCTCCTCCACAATATTAAAACAGCAATAACGCTGAGGGATGCGGTAAATCATTTTTTAAAATCTACTCTCATTACTTAGTTACCAACTTAATATTTGTGTGCTGTTAGCAATTTTTAGGGGTAAAATTCAATTATGCGCTTTTTATTTACCTGAAATTTCGAGTTCATGTGGACTTCTTTACCAATCCAAGCTATAATTTACTACTAGGAAATAATATAAAAAATAATATAAAAATAATTTAATAAATAATATAAAAAATAACACAAAATCGTCAAAATTGAAAGCAACATGGTACCGAAATGGCAGCGTCAAAATGGCGGCATTGAAGTGACCCGCTTTGCCAAGTTATAGTTTCTGCTTCTTTTTATTTGTCTAATATTCAAAATTTAAATTGCTGATTTGCAACACAGAGCTATAAAGAAGGTAAATGTTGCTTAATCCGCAGGCAAACAAAAAATAAGTGAAATGAGAATTAAATTACGTAAACCTAATCATTTTTGGCAAGTAAGGCTACACTAATACTAATTGCTGTTGATTTTCTAAAAGCCGCGTTAATAATTATAGTTCTTGGGCAGCTGCTACGTTAAATTGGAGTAGAAATGCAGTGTTTACTGCATAACATCCGGCATTGCAAATTGATAACAGCCATCGTATAGAAATGAATCAGTGCTAAAACTTTATCATTTTTGAAATGTAACTCAAATTTCTTACTGTAAATTTTAATATATGGTTTAGAAATTTGCATTTATTGTAACATTTTTATTTTGCATTGTAAAAATTGAAAAAACTCAAAGCCTCCTCAAAACAATAAATGTGTTATCTTCCCTTAATTATCTCTACCCAACAACTTTATTATCACTTTTGAAAAACCAAAACTGTATAGTCGCAAAGAATGAGAGAAGCAATAAAAGGCAGAATAAATGTGCATTATCCTTTTTAGGCATAAATTTATGTGTGTGCGCACATTTCCTACCCAGCGCCAAAGGAATTTCGTGTATGGCAAGCGGTAGACAACAACAATAACAACAGTAATAACTGATGGCGATGATGATGATGACGCTTAGTTATTTTGTAATTTTATTTTTTTAGAGAAGAAACATGATGGGAGTATGAGATAAGCCGCAATAAAAGCGGATTTACGCTCTCCCACCTCCTTTCCAATTTCATATAAGCTGAGAAAGGGGGGAGATGCCATAATTGCTTTTGTACCTTGCATCACAACTTTTTGCTATTACAATATTCGTACATCAATTGCAGTTTTTTGTGGCTAGAAGGCAAATTAATTGTTTTTCCTATTTTTTTTTTTGGTTGTAGATAGCCAATTTTGCGGAAAAACACATTACTCTTCGAAATTCCAATTTATTACCTGTCTTTTCAACCAATGTTTTACAATTTTTTGTACCAAAATTTAATTTAATTTTTTTTCCAAAGTGCCGACCTTTTTTTGCTTATTCCAATTTTGGGTTATCAATTCGAGGAGTCGTTATTAGGTTTTTAATCGGTATGCTTTCTTCTTATTTTGCTTTTTATTATCATGGCAATCATTGATTTTATCGTTGCCGCGCTTTATCTTTTCAAATTTATATACAATCCCTCAAAATCCATCATCATTAATTGCCGGTGCGCATTATGGGTACTGATGACGCATGCATAATGACGGCTTATTCCTGTTGATCAATGGAAAAAATTTGTTTTCATCCTTGTGCAGAGCATTTTCCATGCAAGCCAGCGACTGTAATAGCCTATATTATTGTAGCATTTCTCCCCTTTTTGCTCTCAAAAAAATGGAAGCAAAGCATTTTTATTATTAGTACATCATACTTTTTGCTTTTGTTTCTCAATGCCATTGCCTATATGTTTTTTCTTGTTTTTGTTGTTTTGTCGCGCAATTTCATTTGTGCTTTCATTCCAATGCTATTGTCAAGCACAAATTCCCATTTTTCCCTCCGACATCTTCTTGCTCTCAACTTTTGGAATGAGAACCTAATAAATAACCTGCGTTTATGGAATTCAAAAATTGTGCAACGAAATTTTTTTTATTTTGTTTTTGTGGATTCAATTATTTATTTCTAACATTTTTACGATTTACATATTTTAGTGTTTATGTGAAACTTTTTATAATGAGTATTGAATTAATATATATATACTTATTACATTACGTAATAGCTAAACAGGCTTTTTCCTTCTCTCCCAGATCCAATTTGTCCATGCAATAGTTTGCCCTCATTAGTTAAAATAATTTTAGTTAAAATAATAATAAACATTACTTAAAAAAATATTTATATCCATTTCTAACAAATCATCAAAAACGGGTTCCCTTACACCCAAAAATTCTTTTTAAAACAATTTTCTTTTTTTAATTTAGTCACTGGTATTACTGTAAAAATAATTGTGTTGAATACAAAACAAATGTTGTTTAAGACATCACAGTTATTTATGAAGCTAATTAATATATGTATGTTAGTATGAGTAATATAGAGAGAATAAAAATAAAAACTTTTTTTTGTCTTGTCAAAGAAACAAAATTTTTATTGCTCTTGACGTGCATCAGTAGTGTGTTCAAAAATTTTCATCAAAACAAAATGGCAAAAAATAAAATAATGAATGCTTTTGCGCATTAGCGTTCAGTTTCTCGCTCTCTTTACCTTCTCCCTTCTCGCAATATGCTCAACTTAAAAATTTTTTTTGTCTTTAAAAAATTGCTCAACCCATTCTCGTCGCCAATTGGCGTTAGTATCAAAAATATAAGACGCAACACAAAAATTGTAATAATAACGTCACTGCACGGACTGTTAGCGAGAGAAGGAAAAGATGGGTTGTTGTCGGCCAAAATCAACTGTCGGGAAAAAAATGTTGATGTGCAGCATCAGCAGCCAGCAAAAAGTAAAAACTAAAAGTAATAAAAAATTACGAACAAAAAAACATTTTTGTATGTTTCTGCTTTGCATTTTTCCGCTCGACAAGCATTGGGAAACGCCGCCGCGCTTCTGCTCATGCTCTCCACATTGAACTTATTGCCGTGTTTTGTGTGTTATTAAAATTTCAAAAAAAATTTCCGGTTTTAAAGACTACCTCTCTTTCTTCCTCTTTCTCTGTTTTGGAAATTTTAAAATTTGTTAATGGGGGAAGAGAGAAAAATGTAAAAAAGCAAAAAAAAATTTTACCTATTATAAATATATTTTTATTGTTTTTTTTGAGGTTAGCAATAAATAACAGTACATATCAAGAACTTAACACCTCCAATGACCATGTACAATTACGTGTATTTTGTCAGTAAGTTATTCCATAATTTAACGTCATTTATAAATTATCGGATGTAAAGGATGTAATGAAATGCCTCGCCAAAGGATGTGCGGGAGTTGGTAACTTGAACATGCAACTTGCAAAGTTCAAACGTATTATATTTTTTTTGGAATTTTTGAAAATAATTTTTTAACAAATTTTTCACACATTTCAATAATTTCTTGATTTCAGTTTTTTTTAACAAATTCCATATAAATTAACAACTTTTGCCTTCCTTTTCAAATAGTACTTGTTTTGTTAAGCGTAAACACTTTTGTTTTGTTTGGTTTTATTATTTATATTTTGAATTGCAATGGGTATACTGTAAATTAAATAAAAAAAAAATTTTTTTAATTGATTGATATGAATTCAAATTTTTATTAGGTTTGCCTTACTTTTTGTAATTGTATTGAATTTTATGAAGTATACTCCAGCTTTTAATAGAAATGCAATTTATACGGTGTAAGGATGTGGGTATGTTAGCAAATTCAAAATTGTAAAAATAGATTGAGGATGAAAAGGCTTGGAGGCATTGATCGCCTCTTGGTTTTTCTTTAGCCTTGGCTTTACGCAATAAATGTATTGATCAACTTTGCGTGATGCGAAATTAAATACAAAAAAGGTTGTTAACACGTATGATATATTTATTTTTCAAAACATTTGTGTCCCAATTTTCTATTACCAAAAAAAAGTATATTTTTTTGTTCTCTTTTCAATGTTTTTCGTGCCCGGCTAACTCGAAACTTGCGAGTAGCAAAGATAGGTGGGGGAAGAAAAAAATTGAAAGTGCGATTACACAAGGAATGGGTGAAAATTAGCCATAATAATTGTTGTACAAAAATGTTTATTCACTAGAACCCATTTATAGCATTAAGAGTGATCGCCAGACAGCATATAAACTTTCTATTTTTTCGTTTTTAGTGGCGTAAGCGGGAATTTTTTTTGATTATTGACAATACAGTGGCAAGTTTTTAAGTAGAGGGCCGCAAACGAGCAGAAAATATACCAAACAGCCAAGCAAAGACAAATAGTCCTATTAAGCAGAAATGAAAAGCAAAAATCAAGAGAAATCACGCACGAGGGAGCGAGCCTTTACGTATGCAGTCTTGTAATTGTAAAATTGTTTTTGGAGAGAGTACAGAGGAATATAAAAATTGTTATTATGTTGTAATAGAAAAACTGCTCTTTATGGCGCAACTACGAGAAAATATAAAAAAAATAATATATATAAAATTAAAAGTTTTATTGTGTCGATTAAAAGTCTCACATCGAAAATAAGGGAGAAAATGGGGGAATAACATAGCCTTATGCGAGAGTGGAAACACACAAAATTAGTTGCTGTTTAGTGTCGTTGTTGGTGCTGCTGTTTGTTGTTGTTGTTAAAACAACTTTAACAATTTGACAAGCTCTTTGTGTTTTATCAGCACACACACACACACAACTTACTGTTTTTAATTTTTGCATTTTCATTTTTATTCCTAGGTGATTTTGCTTACAATGCATGGCTTCTCTCTCTTGCTCTCCGTCTCTGTAGTCAAAGAGGAAGAGAGACGGAAAGAAAGTGAAAAAAGGTTTGCGTAAACAAAAGTAGAATATGCGAAAGCTTGGCTGATGACATAATGATCACTTCTTTTATAGTTAGTTTGGTTTTAATGAATTACTGTAATTGTTTGCCTTCGTTTGTATTTGCTGAAAGTTTTAATAACCGGAAATTTGCTAATATAGTAAAAATCGAAATAAGAACATAATGCTCAAATATATATGTAGCTTTTTTTATAGTGATCCTAAAAGAACTAATACTTAAGTTTTTTAAGGTTTTGGTCTTTTAAGATAAGAATTGACCACAAAATACATAGTAAAAATAGAGCAAAAATGATTCGACTTCAAGGTTTATATGGGCTTTTAAATTTTCAGTTCAGGGGTGTTTACATATTTTTAACCTTCAAAAATTAGCTGAAATAGCTCAAATTTTTTTGAAGATTTATGAATGAAAGTTGCTCTATAAGTTTGAAAATATGGACAGTTGACCACAAAACACCGAAAACAGATAGATTTAAAAAATATTTAGCCGGAAGGCTGTAGTGGGCTTTTAAAATTATTTGGTCTAATCAGAGGCGTTTCTATTTTTTCGACATTAACTGTATGTGTAAAAAAAATGACTTTACATCACAGGTTTAAGAGAAAATGTATTACATTTAATCGTTGTGTACAACAGAACTGGCAATCATTTTTTGTTTGTAAGCACAAAAAAGCGAGAAAGAGTCCGATTATCAAAACCTTTAGAAAAGTTTGACAAAAACGCAAGGTCTAGCAATTACACAATATAGCAGAAGAGAGACAGTGAGAGAGAGAAAAATTTGAAGGAGAGCAAAAGCAATGCCTACTCACTTACTATCGGCGATCGACCTTCAGCATGGAAAAACTACAAAAATTGGCAGCAAATTAAGCTGAAAGATACGAAGAAAAAAAGACTTTTTTCTCACTGTTTTTTGTTTTTTTGTGGTGCTGAAAATCTCCCATTCTGTGGTCATGAAAAGTTTTGAATGCTTTCTCTCCCATTTACAATTATATTGAATGTAATCGTCGTCCTTCTCATTTATGCACACTTGTAATATTTTGCATTTTGGTGTGTTTAAAGCGACTTTGAAAAAAAAAACGTAAAGTATGTTATCTCAAATCAATTTTTTGGGCAATTTTGTTTTTGGGAAAAACTTTGATACCGTATGCTTTGTCACTGTTATTTAGTTGAGTATGCCAATAAGAACTCATTATATTGAAAACGCACAAATACAGCTTATAAGTCAGTTGAAGCTTCAAGTAATAACTGCTACTGCTTCTGTTTCTGAACAAAAAGATACGGGTCAAATGGGTACGGTCGAGCTTTGAGATTATCCAAAAATACATCTGGCAATAATTAAATGTAACAACATTTTTGCCTTTTGTCTGACAGCTTTTTGTCTGACATCTTTTTTGTCTGGCAACTTTTGTCTACATCATTTTGTCCGCTATCTTTTCTCTTTATTTTGTTGTCCGGTACCATGTTTTTGCGTTTACGCACCTAATCTCCACTTGCGCCCAAACTCTAGCATAAGCTCGAATCCTTTTATACCTCCTTTTATTACCCATCGTTAATAAAATAAAATTATTGCCAACAAGCAATTGCTAAAGACAGAAAGAACTGTATGAACTCAAAACTTTTTTTTTTGTTTGTTCAATGCAACTACAATTTTCTCAATTTTTTTATCAGTTAATTTGTCCAAGTTTTATTTTACTTTGCCACTTTTTGTAAGCAGCCAACAAACACCTTTTTTGAGTATTGTTACGTCAACTCAGTTCCCCATTTATACGCTCTCCTCCCTACACCACCGCCACCACTCCAACCAAGCTTGTTTATTGGGCGCAACTTTTAACGCAATTAGCTAGAGTTGACTATAGAGCAAAATGAGATGGAATAAAAATTGCGACTGTAAAAATGGTGTAGGAAAAACGGGAAACGGGAATATCAGCACTTAACAATGGAAAAAAATAAAATAAACAAACAATGGCAATTGCAGCCTAGTGAGTGGCCTTATAAGCCTGTGCATGTTTTGTCTGTCTGCGTGTGTTATGTCTATTCTTCGCTGTGTGTGTGTTGGTGGGAATGGGGAAAGGCAGCGAATAGATGAAGCGACCAAAGTATAATTGGATTATTCTAATGGTTTGTCCGCTTTTTCTCGTAACAAAATTTTTTCTATTTGTTGGCTTTTTTCGAAATGATTACTGTATTTAAGTTTTTAGCTTTTGAACATACGCTCCCCGATACGCTCCCTTCTAATTTGTCTGAAAGGCCTGTTTCAGCTGTCTGAAGAGTCTGTTGCAGCTGTCTGAAAGGCCTGAGCTGAAAGTTCTCGGCTAGTTTGGCGAACACTTCTAATTTTCTTCTTTGCAGAAAAATTTGACTTTAGCGTCTTGTGAAAAAAATTCTAAAAGGGAAATCTTTTGACATGTCAAACGTTTTATTTTTTGCTTTGCCTCTGAAATCATGTTTCCTTTTAACCTGTCCCCCTTCTCCCAATAGAGCGCTTTTATGTCTTTTCAGTTCACTCTTTTCATCATGTCCTCCTTCCTATTCCATCACCCTCCAACTCTTTTTTGGTTTTGTAGCAAAAGTTGTAAAAAACAAAAAAGAATTCTTTTTCATTAACTTAAAACGAAAGAGACGTAATCGTTTAAAAAATTAGGGGAGAAACATAATCAAATCGACTACAAGTCGAGAAAATTTCAACAATTGGCTCTATAGTGGGGAAAAAAATTATTTGTGAGAGTGGAGGGGGTGCAAAAGATTATTAAACACTGCCTTTTCCACATTGTAAAATTGGTTTTTCTTTGCTGTTCATTTGACAAACGCTTAAACAAGCCCTCGAAGACTAGAGGAATTTATTAATCAAAAATAATTCCAACAATTTTTTTTTGTATGTGCACCATTTCTGAAGCCTTTGAAAGCTCGACAAAAAGAAAACAATTTGAATAATTCAGCTTCATTGTGTGAATATCAGTCAATAGACACTATTTGTGACCAACAAGCATTAAGACTTGTATGTAAAATAACTTAAACAACATGTTTAAGTGGTAAATAATACTTTCCCCCCTTCGCTCCCTGCCTGCTTTTTCTCGAATAAAGAGAGACAACAATAACAATATTTGTTCAATCATATTAATAATAATAAATAATAATATTAATAAAAGACAGTAAACATTAATAAAAAAGGTAATAAAATAAAAGCAAAGCAAAGAAAAATATAGAAAGAAACGTGCTACTTTTTTTGCCTGCTTTTGATACAATGACTTGCTTTCTGTGTGTGTGTGTGCGTGACACAATAGTAAGAGGTAAAATATGCAAAAAATGAAAAAGAAAATACAATAACAGAAGCAATCAACAACAACAAAAAATAATTGCAATTACCCAACTTTGGCTAAATACAATTGTTGGCTGTTGTTTGAAGGAATTTTCCCTGTGAGCTTCTCCCCTTCGTTGTCCCCAATTCAAAACTGGCAAAATATAAGCAAAAAAAGTTGTTTTTGACTGACTCTTTCTGTTTGCTGCTAAATTAGTCAGGATTGGCTAATGCTCACTCAGCAAGCACAAGCCTTTAGCCTAAACATAAGTATAACCCTAAGCCTAAGCTTTAACCTAAACCTAAGCTTAAGCCTATATGCATAGTCTGTCCATAGCCTATTATAGTCAGTGATCTCGAATCGAGGCAGCACAAAAACAAGGGGGAAATTCAGTGTAGATGAAAAAAGACAACAAAACGTTGTTGATTTCGCCGACGACGACGATGAGAACGGCTCAAAATTCTTCTTCTCTTTTTGTTGTTATTCTCTTTATTATTATTATTGTTGTTATGAGCTGTGGGCTGTGTGAAGGAGAGGTGAAAATTAATTATTCAAAATTGTTTGAAATTTTTATTTCCATATATGTAATAAACGATACGCTCTTCTTCATTTATTTTTGTCTTGTATCTTAAGCTGCTCCATGGGGCATGGGTGGGGAGGGGTGACGTGATGGAGGAATAGGAGAAGAAGAAGCTTTCGCAATTTTTAGTTTTAAGAAAGCAAAAATTTTTGTTGTATTTTTCAAGAAAAGCAAGAAAAAAGGGGGAAATTAAACATGTGGATTTATGCAAAAATCATTGTTTGCAATCATCGTGTTTGAGACTGTTTATGCTCTTTTATTTTTATTTTTGATGCTTGTGATGATACGTTTCGAAAAATTGATTTGCAATAAATAAATATTGTTTCGCATTTTTAGTTTGGTGGGCGATGCTTGATTTGTTTTTAAGCTTTCTAAAACGCCCGTGCTAGGCAAGAGTTGTTTCAAAACATTTTTTTGACTAGCCAGAAACTCGCGCTTTTCGGTAAACAGAGCGGTTAATTTCTGATAAAGCGCCCAGTTGCAGAGACGCGACTTGAGCGAGGCTAAAGTTTCATTTCAAGAATTAGTAGGGCGCTGGGCTTGACGGTCGCCAGAGATGGTTGAATGATGGGGATTGGTCATCGCGCATTTGGGTTTGGACAATTTCCACAAAAATTGTTTCCAGTATATGCGTTAGCCGTGTACACTCCATATTAAATGCCCCTCATCATGCTTGCAAAAAAATTGTCTGTAACACTTTCTGCTACCGTACCCTTTTATCCAGCCACACGGATGTGCATTACTTAAATTATTTTTGCAATTTGTTATTTCAAAAAAAAATTACAAATTTCAAAAAGGAAAAGCGAAAAGCGAAAAGCGAAAAGCAACAAGAAGCGACGCAGCAGCAACCGAAAAAAAAGGGAAAAGGACAGTTAAAATTGCGCAATGCAAAAAAATATGACCTTTCCCTTTTTTAACTAATATATTTTTCAACCCATTTTGTTGTGAAGGAGTAACTTTTTTTGACGGTAAATGCAAGAGCATTTAGCTTTCAAGGGCTTTTTTTATTTCTCGCACTTTTTCCCCCAATTTTTAATGTTATTAGATTTTTAAACTTTTAATTTGCACAACGTCTTGTTGTTTTTTTTGTGCTTTTGCAAAGCATACAATTTAAGAAATTTTTTTCCATTTTACCTTTGATTTTTAAAATTTTTATTAATTTTTTTTGTGCTAATCTAATTTTTTTTTACTTGCAAAACTTTGCTTTACACACTTGTTGTTTGTCTAGGTTTTGTTGTTTTAATTTTTTATTGCTTTTATAAGTGGTGTATATTTAAAAAAAGAGAAGCTGAACAATGGAGTTTAGATAAATTTATTATTGTAACTTATTAAAGGATGTGGCAGGAACAACATTATAGTAAGTGTCAACAAATAACAACCAAAAACAAACAAAGTTTGGCACAATGAACTTATTATCTATTGGATTTTAAGGAAGAAAAAATGTTTGTTTAGGGAAAGATGATTTGTTTATTTATTGAAATTGAGGAAACTTTGATCTTGGACTTGTTTCAACCCCGGCCAGAAAAATGGTTGTTAAAGAGTTCAAAAAAGCAAAAAATTTTTGGAATACTCCCGCTTTATGACTTTTTAAGGGTTGCTGCAAAAATAAAATACGGGATTAGCGTTTACAATATAGCTTGTAAATTAATTTTTTTGTATTTTCTAATTTTTTAGTTCCATTCATAAGAATAATTTATGGAAGTTTGCGCACTCACAATTAAGTTTTATGGGTAAGAGAAGAAAAAAAAGGTAAAAACTAAAAAGATTTTATCCCTTTAGCAATGAGAAAAGGTCAAGCGTGAGGAAAAAGGAAATTAAACGTTTTCCAGCATTCCGCCGAGTATTGTAAAAAGCACAGCAAAGCCCAGTACACCAGACAGAAAGAAAAAATTGGGAAAGAGACTAAAGCTATAATTTACAGAATGATAAAACGTTTTTGGGGGATATATCTTCTAATCTCATCTTTTCTATCTAAACATCACCTACCAACTTGAATTGATGTTAAAACTTATTAAAAGGTATGGCACGTTTTTGAGCTTTATACAAAAGAGAAATGAGAGAAATTTGCGGAAAAAAGAGCTTTCTCTCTTTCTTTTTCGGTTTTTCTTTTTCTTTCCCTTTCTCTTCCCGTAGACCGAATAATGGACGTAGTGGCAAAAATTAAGTAGAAAGGGTTATTATCCATTCATTTTAGCACAAAGAGATGATAAAATGCCTTTATATGGTTGAAAAAAAGAATAAAAGGAAGGAAATCATCTTCATCATTATTGACATCAGCATTACAAGTAGCAACATCAATTTTCCGATCATTTTTCTTTTCTTTTTATAAAAAGTATTAAAAGTGAGAACAGTAAGTTGCCTTATAGAGAATTTATCGCACCAAAAGCATTTTCTCAAACGCGCATAAAATTATTGTAAAGCAAGCAAAAAGGAAAAATTGGAAGCAAAATTTAAAAAAAAATAAGAAATTGCGATAAAGCGTAAAAGGAAAAATGGAAAGCACAATTGAGAGAAAGAAAATATAAGAAATTGCGATAAACATGAGAAAAAAGTATTTGAAGGATGGCCATGACCCCGGAAATCCCCCTAATGGCTATTACGACGGTGAAGTGAATATACATACAAAAAAAATGGAAGCAACAATGCTTTCATATTTTTGTATGGGAAAGATGTTCTAAGTAAATGGAAAATTGAAACTCGACTATACCTACTTTAGTTGTAAAGTATAATGCTTGGAATTTCTTTTCTTTGCATTAAAGAAAGATGAAACCTTTTTATATACCGTAGTTCTTTAATTGTAGTCTACTTTGAAGAATCAATTAATGAAATATGCTTCTGGAAAAAGTAAAAATTTTCGGTGTTTAAGCAGGAATGTTAACGCTGTGGTACAAGTAGCCAAAGCATAAACACAATTATAACCGTATTGATAGATACACATATTGTGTAAATTTGATTGATGAAATATTATAGATGAACAATAGCAATTTCATATATCATTTTACTGTATTTTTTTGCTATCATTTTAAAATTTTGTAATACTCATGCTTTATTGTAGTAATCAGCAAGCAAATAAATGTTGGCAGTATGTATTTTTTCTTTTCAAAAATATATATGTTTGATTCACATACAACTTTTCATTGTCAAATCACGTAATCTTTTCGTTGTTCAACAGAATATTTTTTATTTTTGGATGTCTGCCTCTCTATCCAATTGTGCATGTGTTTTAGCGCTGTCATCAGTTAGGAGAATGTGTGTGTTTGTGCTGCATACGAGCATTTTATGACAAGCATCAATTGTGCTTTCTTGCCATAATGCGTATTGGCGCAGTGGCATGCACAAGAAATATAGAATGAGTATTTCAAACTACGTAGAAAAGAAAAATAAGATAATGAGCAACAACAACAGTAACCATTGAAAAAGCAAAAATAAAGACGAGAATAGGTGGAGCAAAAAGCAAGCAATGAAATTTTTTTACAACAACTGAAAGCAAAAAAGGAACGAAGACAGGGCGCACTTTTTTTATTTTTCAGCTACCACCGTACGCATTAAAACAACATAGCAGCCATAAAATGATGTGCCTTATAAAGTTTGATTGGATCGAACGCAAAAACATTTATTTTTTCGTGGCTTTTCATTTTTGTGTTTTGGGCAGAGAATTTTCGGTCGGGTGTTTTGTTATTTGTTTTTGTTGGCTGGAAAGGAAAAACTATTTTTCGATATTTTTATAATGTATCTACGGTATTCGACTGGCTAAAACAATTACATATTGTTGCCGGAACGCTTACTGAAAGCTTTTTTTTGTAATACTGTTTTATCGTATTTTCTTGCAAAACTTTGTCATGAACAAAACTCTTACAATAAGTACATGAAATACGGTAGACATTTTGCTTTTTCTTTTTTTACAATTACAACGATTGCTTTTTAATTTCTCGCAATTTGTGATTGTCATTTGATATTCTCAAAATGATTTTTTTATCATTTTTTTAGTTTAAACTGAAATTTAATTGTTTTTACAGCAAGGACAAAATTAGATTGAGCCCTCTCTTATATACAATTTTTAGCAATCTTTTAATAATATCACTCACAATTAGGAGTTAAAAGATTTTTTTGTTTTTATTTTGATGTTTACTATTTGCCAGTAAGGAATTTTTTCTTTTCCATTCTTGCTTTTTGTCGAGGAAAGAAAGAAAAAGCATTTATGCAAAATCCTTTTCAGCTAGTCAACCATATTTTGGGGTTGTACCTCGTGTGATTGGAATTTCGTGGTAAAGGAATTTCACAATTTTTGTTGATTTTTCCTTATAAAAATTTCCGCCTTCAACAACCCAACTTAACAAAGTACTTTGTCTTGAAGAACAAAGAACAAAATTGCTTTCACTCATTTCAAATTTAATTTTGCTTGAAGAAATTGTTTTTTTTTTGTAAAGCGCGTTTGTGAAAAAATCTGGCTTGCTCTTCCCCCTCTTACTTTCACATCTTTGCTTTGGCCATAAAAGCAAAAAATTTTTTCCTGAAGCTATTTTGGAAGCGTTTGTTTAACTTTTGCCTTACTTTTTGGCATTTTTTATGGCATTTTTTTTTCTTTTTACTTGTTTCCGAAAAAATAATTTTTTTCTTTTTCCTTTTTTGGCTAAATTTTTTTGGAGGTTATTGATATGAACGCGCTGATATTATCGTTAGCAGTGCTTATCTCCATTTTTTTTTATTTGTATGAATTAGTGTGTTTTGTCATTTTTTGTTTGGCTTTTATTTGTATGTTTTCAATTTTTTTTTTGGTGACTGTTTCTCAATTATTCAGTTGGCTGACTATTTTTTGAGATTTTGACTATAGCTTATTTTTCAGGCAATTTTTTTTGATTAGTTGTGTTTTGCCGCCGCGTTAGCGCAATTCTCGCTTCAAAAATTTCACTTAATTCGGATTTGTTATTGTCTTCCGGCATGCCGTATCGTACGGAATTGAAGCGTCCCGACTTGAAAGGTTCGACTTTTTTCTTTCCTTTTCGTTTTTTTAAATAAAATTAGCTTCGCCTTTTGGCGGGTTTTTGCGCGCCTTAAGCAGTATTTTTTAAGCACTTTATTTTTGTTTTGTGTTATTAAGATGAGGGGCTGAAGTGCCTTGCGCCTTAAGCGCTTTATCATTCTACTAAATAAGCAGCATGATCGCCTCTATTCTTGCGCGCAAGAATAGGAAAGACAATTATCAGCAAGCTTGCGCTTTGGTTGTTCCGCGTTATTCTATTTTTTTAGAAAAGATTGCGTTTAAAACATGCGCGCTGCCTTTATTTTTTGACGCGCATATTTTGATGCGTTTAAGTTATGCGCGCATTTTTCTTTTGCTTTATTTATACGCGCGCTCTTTTTATGCGGTTTTAACTGTACGCGCTTGTCTTTTTTATTTGGCACATACTATTTTTTTGCGCTGCCGTATCAGCGCCCACTTCTCAAGCGCCGTAACATTTCTTGACGTATTCTATATCAAATTGGCTAAAAGTTTTGTGTTTTTAGGACATTTTCCATGTTCCGTGTGCGGCAAAGTGTTTTGTCACTCTTCGTCGCTGAGTCGACATCGGATGCAAGCGCACTTCAAGTCCTACACCTGCACGCAATGCAACCAGGAGATCTCAAGTAAATTTTCTTCTTTTACAAGTCCCCACAAAAATTTGTCTCTTATAAAAAGTGGACTATTCATCATTTGGATACGGACGTTTAGGCCCCTTTTTTGTGAGAATGCACGCCACAAATTTTCTGTTTTTGAATTTGTTTTTCGGCTAAATTTTGTTTGTCAAAAACTTTTCTTTTTTTAAAATTGCTTTTTTTTTCAATTTTTCTTTCGGCAAAAAAATATGAAAAATTATTGGTAATTAGCATACGTTTCCCTTTACTGTCTCTGCGTCTATTTGTATCTCTCCTTTGTCCTCTTTGTTTATTGTTGGTCGCTTCTTTTTGCAAGCTTTTGAATAGAAAAAAAACAATTTTTCAAGGCTAAATGCATGGTTTTTCCAAAAAGTTATTCCAATTTTTTGCCTTTTTAGCAAAATTTTTTGAGAGAATTGCAATGAGGACGGTACAAAAGGCAAAAGCAGCGAGCAAAAGGACTGGAGAGAAAGCCTTTTGATTGGCTTCTATTATTTCCTTTTTTGCTTCATCTCTTTATCTCTCTCTCCTCTCACTCGACTTTTCCCATGCTTTTGATGGCTGTCAAAAATAGCCTTCTACTTTATTAATGTTTTGGCTTATCTTGGACTGCCGTCTCTGGCTCGGTTGGCTATTATCACTTTGTTATTGTATTATGATACAAATTTTTCTCCTACCATTTACGATAATGCTGCTTTTTGTTTTGTAATTGCCTAAGCAGTCCAGTGGAGGGAGGGAAAAACATGAATGTTTTATCAGCTTGTATTTCTATTTTCCACACACAAAATTTCCCAAAATAAAAATGGCACTGGAATGCGGGAAAGATGAAACTTATTTGTTTGGCAATCGCTTGATGATATTGGTTATTATCTTTTCTTTTGTTTTTTGCTCTCAACTTTTTCTTTATCTACTTTTTTGAAGGCTTAGGCTCATCATTTTTGATTTCGGTGAGAATTTTCTTTGAAAGTATACGATCTGTTAAAAAATTCTAACAAATTTGTGGAGAAATTTTTCAAATCTATTTTTGCAAAAAATGGGAGAAATATAAAAGGAGCTACAGTAAAATTTAAAAATTTAAGGTAGCAAAGGAAGCAAATAAAATCTAGCGGAGAAATGTTTTCTAATTTGTTATATAGGAGACATTTCAAATTGTTATTAAACTATTTTTAATATCTGTTGACCTCCCAAAATGAGTTAATTGCATCTTTTTAGGCAATGAAACGCTACGCTCACACATGTTCAAGTTTGATCAGATTTCGCGGATGTTCATGTGCCGCTGTTGCAACTGGGCTTTTCCCGACAAAACCAGTCTCCACATCCACATGCAGAGTATGTCGCGCAGCGGTCGACCCGGTGACGTCTCTGTGTTGGCGCGCAGTTCCGTTGAAGGCGAACCACTTCACGACTTTTTAGGGATGGGCGAGCACTCGCCCTGCCTCCAGCCCACACGACCCAGATGGAAGATGCACATTTCAATTGCGCCTCAGTCTCTCCAATGATGTTGGGCGACGATCTACAAAAGTTGACGGCCGAACTCGCCGCCCGCACTTCCCATTTTGAAGACGAAGACGTCAAACTCCCTCTTGAACTCTACAGTGCCCGCTGACTTTTTCAGCAATCTGACCGCTGCGTTGGGCAACGCCAATTCCGCCAACGCGGGTCTTCTCACCAGCAAGCTCAACAACTCCGCGCAAGCTGCCGCTTTTCTCGTCAATTCTCAGGCCGCCGCCCAACAACAGCAGCAGAACACCATCTTTCCCGCTTCATTTCTTCAGTCAACTGAGCTCTTCAAGAAACTTAAGTCCAAAACGTTGAGCGGCGCCGGCAACAACGTCGACTCGCTGCTTTCTGCGCTTAACAACGTCAAGGCAAACAATGAAAATCAGCAGCAGCAACAGTTTGCAACTGCGGCGCAGACTCATCCCTGGCTGTTAACTTGGCTGAAATAATCCTTTCTTGGCCGGCGGACTTGAAAGTGGTGTGATTTTTGCTTTTTTTAAATGTATTTACTGTATTACTGTACTCCCTCATTACTGTAACTGTTAAGTTTATTACTTGTAGTTTTTCAATACCGCAGCATATCATTACTGTAGATTTTCCTTGCTTTAGCTTTTCATTACATTAACTCTTTTTTCAGTTGTACCTCCGCATTACTGTAGTTGTTTTACTACAATAACTCTGTTTTATTACTGTAGTTATCATTTTAGGCAATCAAAAAGCGCCACAAGACGCAAAGGCGTTATTAGCAGCTGCGATGGCAGCAATGCGTTCAAACGGCGCTGCTTCCATGGGTACTTTCACAACTCCCTCATTCCCGCCTTCATCCCTTGCTAATAATAATGGAGACGCTGGCGCCAACCCATCATCGCTGATGTCAGACATTAGTCGCCTGTTGTGTGTCGCCCAACAGCAACAACAGCAAACGCCTTCGGTCAAACGCGCACGACTCTCTGCAGCCAACTCGTCGGCGTCAGCCACATCGGGCGCGCAGAAGCAGTCGGCGACAGCAGCGGCTGCCGCTGCGATTGCGGCAATGAATGCGGCGCTGAAACAGCAGGCGCTGGTGAAAAGTGAAGAGAATTTTGTGCCTGACTCTATGAACCTCAGCATTTCGATTGGCAACTCGCATGTGTCTTCGCAACCGCAGTCGCAGCTGAGCGCAGTCAGCGTGTGCAGCAGTCAAAATGGCGGCGGCGCAATGAGTTCGTCGGCCTCTTCTCCAAGAGTTTTGTTTTTTCTTTTGCAAAATTTTTAGAATTTTTTCTCAGTAAATTTCGTTGTAGGACGATGCGCCGTCTTCGACGCGCAAAATCAATTCTGTGATTGACAAGATTTCGTCCAAGCTTGACAACAGCAACGGGCACGACTCATCGGCGGGCGCTAACGACCTGTTGATCGGCGAGATGATTCTGGAGATTTTTCAAGCTCTTCGCGGCGGAACAAGCGTAAAGCTCGCGTGCCTCAGCAATTGACGCCTCAAAATGTTGGCGCAAAAACCGAAGTGGTGCGCGTTCTTATTTTCTATTATGGTTCATTTTGTTTTATTTCAGTTTTTTTAGAATGTGACTGAGGAAAAAGTTCTGCCTTCTGCGAAAAGCGCGACGCTTGAAAATTTGGCAAAATTGGCGCAACGCCGGACGGGCGAAACGCTTGTTCACTTTGTAACGGCGAATGGCTCGGAACGGACCAGTCGCCCGCCGTCTCCGACTCGCAGACGAGTGGCAGCAGCGCGCACAACAATGGCAGTGCCCACAGCCCGAGAAAATGTTGCGCCAATTGTCAGGTGCGCTTTTTATTATAGAGCGCGCAGAATTTTTTTATTTTTTGCTATTTTTAGGGCTTTAATCAAAAATATTTTGAGTCGCGAGTCAAAGAGTTGGAGGAGCAGTTGAGACTGGGCGCAGTGAAAGGCGGCCAGCCCAACGAAGCGGAGATCCAGGGCTGCGAGCGGCAAGCAGATGACGGAATCGCAAAGCGGCGACAGAGCTTTGAGGCGCAACTAAAACAGCTTAAGGAACGTCTGTCTTGCATTGCAGAAAGCGTGGCGTGCACCGTCCTAGAGTTAGAGGAAAGCGGTGAGGGCGCCGCCGAGGCGAGTCGCGTCGACTTGCTGCTCAATTGCCTACGAAGGAATCGAAGGTACAATTGGCTTTTTTAATGTTAGGCGCATTGGTTTAGTCAATTGTTGAATTTAGAAATGGCGAGTTTGGGCGAGGACGAAATTGATGGCGACCTCGAGAACTTTAGCGCGACGTCCGGCGTTGACTTGGGACGCCCAACGTTGCCCGGCGTCGTGCCAGCCGGCCTTGACGAAGAGGAAGGCGAAAGCGAAATAGATGACGAGGAAGACGACACAATCGAGATCCAGTGCGGTCCATCGCCGAATGGCTCGCCGGTCCCTCTCGAAGAGACAGAAATGGACATAGCCGACGCCTTGTCTGAGCAGACGCACATCGAAAAAGTTTTAGACGGCTACGCGCCGGACCTGAAAATGGAGTTAGATACGCTCCTAGAAAATGAACTAAAAATGATTTTTGAAATTTGGTTTTGGGGGTATTTGTCCCGAAACAGATTTTTTGTTTTTTGTTGCATATCTGCCAATGATTTGAGTGTTTCTTTTTTCGACTTGCAAAATTTTTATTTCCCAAAATTTTCTATTCAGGGGCACGCTGTACCCCCACTTCTGTTTGTTGCGCTCCTATTTTGAGTTTTTCTAGGCATTTCTACTGTAGCTTTTGTCGCCGCCCACCAATGATTACTGTAGTCCGGTATTTTTTAGCGATATTGTTTTATTTTGTAATAAACCGAAGGGTTTTTGCTTGTAATAGTAAATTACAGTATTATTTAATTTTTTGGTCTTTTATTTATTCTACAAACAATCTTTTGGACGGCGGACAGACAGACAGGGACGCGTGTTCGTTTTACTTAACAAAATTTTTGTCTCAAAAATAATTTTGTTGGTTTTTCATTTTTATTTCGCTGTTCAAATCTTTGTTTTTCTTCGATTAATAATGAAATTCTCAGGGATTTTTCATTCTTTTTTTGAGTATTATGTAATTTTGCTTTTTTTGCGTTTTGATTGGAAAAACTTTTTTTTGTTGTTTTGGGAAGGAGGGGGATTATGAAATAGATGAGTAAATTGCTCATTTATAGAGCAAAGCTGAAAATCAGTTGGCGCCGTAAAACTGCAAAATACAAGGCCGGAGGAGGGCCTTTAAAACGGAACGCCGTATCTCTGCTAGACTATGCTAGGCACGACACTAATACTGTATTTGACCCAGCTAGACATATCTAGTCGGGTGGGATAAAGATGCCTTGTGAGTTCGGGCCTTTAGTTCTTTTCGGCAATGGCCGGACAGCAGCTTCATCTCCCTCCCTTTCCATTCTCATTGTCGATGTTCTATAAATGGAGACAAATGTTATTACCCTTACATCCACCGGATTCGTACACACCTTCCGTACAGTATTAAAAACGATTTATCTTTGTCTATAAGGCTTTTTTCACTTATAAAAAATAATTTTTTTTTCACTTTCAATAATTATTTTTCTCCGAAAAAACTTGTTTTGTTATTTCTTTTTTTTCAGTTAGCAAAAAATGTAAATTTTTATGCGTTTTTTATTAAATAATTAATTTGTGATATAAAATTATTGAAAAATTTTTTTACGGTATACACAAACTTATTTTTTGTTTTTGGTCGTTAAGATTATGCTTGAGAAAATGTGGGCTGCTAGTTGGGCTTATTTTTTTGGACTGGCCGTCCGACCCAGAAAAGTTCAAATTACGGAGCAAAAAGCGTCGGACGAATTAGGTCTAAGCCTAAGCTCGGTCATTACAAAGGCGGACAAAAAATTGTCCACGCTTATATATTCCTTTGAACTTATATTGGATAAAAAGTGCCGGACTATATATATAAGTATGATACTCAGATTTTTTTATTTCAACGAGGACAAAAAATAGTCGAACAGAATAATTGTCTTAAACAGCTCCAATTAAATGCAAAATAATAATAATTATGATTCGTTTGTTCAAAGAAAAATAAAAAAATAAATGTAACAAAAAAAAAGGCAAATCTGAATGAGCAATACAGTTTTGTAAAAGTCCATTTGACCGACTTTATGTCAAACACATAAAAAAAATGAGAGAGACCTAAAGGTGTATGGAACAAATAAGCGTTTTAAAAAGACAATACTTAAAAATCCCGTTAGTGCTCGGATTTGGCGCGTTTATCGGCTATCAGTCCCAAAGTTCGCCAATGGTCTCCGGGACAAAAAGGTGGCGAACAAAAACAAATGAGACGGTTGAAAAATTAAAATATTTTAAGCAAAACATTTGCCTGTTGTCCGTTTGTCCGAGAGTATAATAGTTTTATTTTTTTTTCTATTTATCTGTAAGTTTATTTGTCCGTCTCCTATTTGTCCGTAAATTAAATTATCTGCCATTTTGTATCTGCCATTTACAAAAACGGCTATTTGTCCGTTACCCTTTTCTTCTCTATGTATCTAACTGTTTGATAGTGTCTTTATAAAAGCCGGCCCTTCTGTCCCGCGATAAATAACCCGAACACTGAAAACCCTCGTCCCAGAATAGTAAAAAATGTTGAGAGTAAGAAAAAGAGACCTGGAATAGACACAATTAAATGGACAAAAAAAACAATTATGGCACAAATTTGCATACAAAAAAGTTTGCGGAAAGATTTTTGTTTAAACGTGCAAACAAACACTTTTTCTTGGCCTGGACGTGTATGTCGGACAAAAAAAATAATTTAATCCGGACAAAAAAAAAGCTAAAAAATTGCAGAAAAAAAAAAACTGTCTCTAAAACAATAGACGTCCGATTCTCGGGTATTAGACTATTCACTCTTACAAAAGCTCAAACGTAAGCTTTATGCCGATGTGACTTTTGGTTAGGCAGACAGATGGCCAGATTTTGTATAAAATTTAAAGACGCTTTACTTTTCGACTAAAATCTTCTATCGTTCGGAATATTGGCCCGATATTCGTTTGACTAATTATTTTAAGTCAGCGAGGAAAAAAGAAAGTCTTTGACTCAGCCAAAGACAACGCTACAAACTTTTTAACGGACAGAAAATTTACAGCTCAGACTTTTTGTCTCAAGCATTTTTCTGTCCGAACTTTACTGAACTTTTCGTTTTGACCATTAGCCATTCGAACTAAATGGCCGAAATTCCTCCGACAAGCCATTCATAAACCTTAACTCGTTCCACCAAAAAAAATACATCGTCCTCAAACTCAATAGCAAACAAATGACTCTTTGTCTACGCGCCAAAAACAAAAGTCCGCAAAAAAAGGTGAGGACACACTTCACCCAAAAGAAAAAGAAAAAATGAGACAACAATATAGTTAAACAACTGACCGTAACCAGCCAAGAAAAAAATCAAGAATAAATTTTAATAGAATTTTATCAGTAATCCTGCCAAAATTTAATATTTAAATCGCGAAACAAACAAAGGAGGAAAAAATTGACTTCCGCAGTAAACAAAACAGAAGAGACAAAGACAGAAAAAAGGAGTATCTGCTAAATAAGTAAAGCATAGCGAATCAAACATCTTTTAGCTACGGAAACCCTTTAAATAAAAGACTACGGTAATTGGTTTGACCCCGGGGAAAAGCGCTCTAAACTTATGTCCTTCGCAAGGCTAACCCAAAAGATGTTCAATTAGGCTCTCCGTTGAATTTGACACAAGCAGTCGAGTCCCGCTTTTGACCTAGAGCCTCGTTGCCCCCAATGCCAGACTCAAACTGACCCCATTTCCGCCCTAGGCCCAATATGTTTCCAATCATAACCGTTTGACGCCAGTATATGTCTATAAACTTTCGAATACAGCCTCGAACTGAATATCGCTTTTAGACTCAATCGCGCAAGGAACCCGTTCCTCGGCAGAGAATTCCGTCGTACATTGTGGCACGCGGCGCCGCACGCCTTACACGAAAATTTTGCAACCAATTGAGATTACAAAAAAATTGATTAAAGCGAACAAAAAAAAACATTATGTCAACCTTAAAAGAGTTTGGACAACACAGGACCATTTTGGTGTACAGATAAAAGAACACTCGGACAAAAAATGGTAAAAAAATCAAAAAGAATATTAAGCTAAAAAAACGCTGAGAGTCCAAAAAAAAATGCGCCAATCAACATTTGCATCGGCATCAATTTTGTGCGTGTGTCTTATTTTTCGTCCGACAAGAGACCCTAGGGTCAACACGAGCTGACACTCAATCAATACAAAAAGACAATAACAGGCACGTCTAAAAAACGCCGGACAAAAAAATTAATTTTTATTTAAACAATTCCAAAATATTCGCTCCAACTATTTTTTCTTAAGATAATAATGAAGAAAAAAAAGAAGACAATGCGGACAACTAGACAAAGGACAAAAAGACTAAAGAAAAAAAATGATGAACATCGAAAAATAATTTAGGCCATTTACACAATTCTGAACTGCGCGTCTGTCCGTTTTGTACGCCCGTCTATTTGTCCTTGTCAGAAATTTTTTTTCATCAAAACCCCACAAACAGTCAAAATTACAAAAATACAGAAAAAAAGAAAACGAACGAACTCGAAACTCAAGACGGATAGCACCGAATGACGTCAATAATCGGCGTCCTACAAATGGGACAGTCGCCACTACGGCGGTGCGTCTCCTTGGCGCACCCATAACACATAAAAAAAAAAAAAAAAAAAAAAAAAAAAAAAAAAAAAAAAAAAAAAAAAAAAAAAAAAAAAAAAAAAAAAAAAAAAAAAAAAAAAAAAAAAAAAAAAAAATTTTATTTTTGGGAAATTTTTTTTGAAAAAAAATGCAGGACATTTGTCTGCAAACTTTTGGCCGGATAGACTATCAGCCGGAAAAACTTTACTGGTAAACAGACTTTTTGCCATTTAAAATTTTTGCTGATGTCGAAGGGAATTTTTGCTAATGGACTAATTTGCAGCAAATGTTTTTGTTCTGAAAGACACTTGTTTGCAAGACTCTCAGACAGACATTTGGTCAGCAGGCTTCTGGTCGAAGGAAAGTTTATCTGGTTTATCAGTGAAAAAGTAAATTTTTCAGCAGGCCAATTGTCCGCGTGATTTCTTGCCAGTTGGATTTTTGGCCCTACCAATTTTTGTCCTCTTTTATAACCATTTTCCATTTTGTCTGACGTTAGACAAAGAAAAATAGTGCACCAAGACAAAAGGGAATGATTATTTACCACCAGGATGATCCCGATTGATATTTGTCCTTTTTTGGGAGTTTTGTCCATAATAATGCAGACCAACCAACTCTAAAAACATTAGTTTAACCAGAAAAAATTCAAAATGTTTTGGCAGCAAACATTTTTTTTTAACATTCTTTGTCAAAACGCAACAAAACATTGGTTTCGTTCAAGTGCTTTGACTATTGTATTATGACAAATAAAAAAAATAGAGACAAAAAAATTCTTAAAGACTCAGACGTCCATTTATTAAATAGAATTTTCTTCCCGGCTGAACAGCCCAAAATCTTAACTCAATCATTTTTCAGTATGTAAGCAATAGCAACGTGTCGGCCATCTCAGGTATTGCCGTCAACATTATGACCATCTATGTGCTTAAGACCCGCTTCAACATTCATCAGTATCGTGCCGAAATGCGCTTGACCATTTATGGGATTACAACGTTCATTGGCCAGTCCACTTACATTGTTTTTATGGTAATTTTCGGCTTTAATCGAGGGGACGCCGAGTTTTAACAAAGTGCTTAATGAGGGCGGGTGTCAATAGAGGTTTGAGATTCAAAATCCTTGCAGTTTAAAGTTTTTTAATGATATGCACCGCCCATTACTTTTCTGTTGTCCATTTTTTTAATTGAATTCAAACTTCCACAAAGCGTCCGCCCGGTTAGCTCAGTCGGTAGAGCACCAGACTCTTAATCTGGCTGTCGCGGGTTCGAGCCCCGCATCGGGCTTTTCAATTTTTTTGCATATATCCTTTCATTTCAAAACTAAAAATTTTCGGGAGATCTCCATATTTTTTATAACATTGATCGCATATGAAGATTATCGGTAGATTTTAAAATTTGAAAGATCTCTGGGAGGTTTTGATTTTGCTAGAGATCTACTTATGTGGTTCCAGTAAAGGAGATCTCTATATAAAATAATTTCTTTTTAAAATATATTCTAGGTAGAAATGCATATCTACCTAAATTCTCTCTAATAGCTAATTTTTTGATTTCCATTTTGATCTAAAAATTAAATTTGTTTACTTTTTTTCTAAAACACAAAAAAAAGTTGAGAAAGAGGCAATTAGAGACATAAAAACGCTTATGTATGCCAGACATCGAGCAGAACGAATTTTGCTCGAGCGAAATGACTCAGCCAAAATGATAAATCTTTACAAAATTTTTTTGACAAATTAGTTTGATTTTGCTTATGAAATCCGATACGCTTTAAGAATTTCAATAATTGTGTGAAAGTATCATTTTTTTAGGCTAAGCAAAATCTTATTTATATAATTTCTCTTATTTTTACTTATTTGAGAACTAAAAAATCAATTTTTTTTATTCAACATTTTTGATTAGTTATTACTTGCCGGACTTTCATATTTGGACTGTGGAAAAATTGGTCAACTGTTTCAATAATTATTCGTTTACAATTAACGATTACACTAGGCGCAGGTATGAGACTAGTCCTTAGCCTAAACATAAGCATTAACCTTACCCCAAGTCAAAGTGTAAGCCGAAATATAAGCCTAAATCTTAATTTTAGCATAAGACTACTTATATCTCTAACAACTTGTAAGATGGAGCCGGAGCCTAAACCTAATCTTAAGACTAACCTTAAACATAAGAGGCATAAACCTAAACCTAAGTTTAAGCCTAATCCTAAATATTAAACTAAGCAGAGGCTTAAGCCTAAGTCCCAGAATAAGTGGTTTTACGGAAAGCGTTTAAGCCAAAAAAAACTTCTTTTTCAAAAAAATGTTACAATAGCGATGTAAATTGTTCCGCAAGACCCGAAATGGTTTGCTACGCATCCAATTTGATGGCAGCTTTCAAGTCGCCGTTGTCAATGTTCTGAGGTCGATGTCCATGTCAAACGTCTTCTATGCTTTCATCACCATTCTCGAATCGCTAAAACCCTATCGTCGTCGACAGACTTTCTTCTTCACCGAATACTTCAGACAGCGGCGCACAATGCGGATTCAGCATCCGTTATGCGTTGGTCAAAGTCATCCTAAATGCAAAAGATCGCATACGAAATTTTTGGTCAAACATTTTCTAAACGCTTATTTTTGTTAAAAAAAAACAAACAAAACATATTTTCTTGTTCTATATCAAACGATGTGTAATAACATTCTTTTTCTATTAGATGTAATTACTTAAAAATAATGAAATAAAGAAATAAAAAGACAAATGTAACGCGCATTCCTTTCCGCATAACGTAATGATCGTTTGCGACACATACGGTTATGCATTTTTTAGCCTAAACTTACTGATTGGCGGGTGAATATTTTACAAACACTTTATGAGAATTATTTAAATTTTGCGTGTTTAATACTTTTACAACTTTATGCCAACAATTTTTCGCAAAAAAGATGTTGTGGCTAATTTATTTAAAAAACCCATTTAATGAGCTTAAGCCTAAGCCTTTTGCAGTTTTGGTATTAGGAGTCGTTTGGTAGCATTTGACAACACAGACCTTTTTTTCAGGCAATTTAACCTAAAGTCTTTTTTCAGAAAACATTTTTTAGACACTACGCCAGAAATTTGGGGTCAAACCTTTTTGAATTCAAACAATGCACATTTTCAAGTAAGTTCTTTTTTTTATTGAATAAAGCCAATTGTTTGGCAAATAGTGTTTGAATGATTGATCAATTTGTTTTCTTTTTGCTGCTAGCTCAATTTTGTTGGTGTAAAAAGGAAAACGGATAACAAAAAAGTGATTTGGAAGACTGAATTATAAAGACATTTTAATTTGAGTCCACTTTAAGTCAATAAGACGTTCCATTTTTTGCAAAAAAAAAAGCGAAATCAAAGTAAGTAAATTAGATCATTTTTTGCAGGATATAAAGTAATTGATTTTACGCTTTTTAGCACAAAAAAAGCTTTTCCAATTATTTGGGTATTTAAAAAATAAAAGATATTGGTTTGCTGGTTTTGAACTTTTTTTTGCTGAATTATTTATATCTGAACGTTTTAATAAAAGTAAAAGGTTTAGACCTATGCATTACCTTAAGCGTAGACACAGCCATAAGATTAAACTTAACATGACGCTTATGCTTGAGTTTAGGTTTTAGTTTTGTATTTAGTCTTAGGCTTAGGTTTAACCTTAGACACAAAATTTAGCTTAAAATAATTATTACGTTTAGGCTTAGGCCTAAACTTGAGTTGAGGCTTAGGCTTGGCCGGGACTGTGGCTTGGGTTATATGTTTATCCTAGGTTAATATTTTTTTATTGGCTTTGGCTTCAACTTAAAATAAATTGGCTTAAGCTACGGCTTAGGCTTAAGATTAACATTTGCCTTAGGCTTAGGCTTATGTTTAGACATAGGCTTACGTTTGAGCTGTTGAGAAACTGACACTAACGTCGTGTAGAAGAGGTGAATTTCAATTTGCCCTCTTCCAAGCACTTTTAGCGTCTTTTGTCATGGTGTAATTTGATTTCATTGTTTAACTATAAGAATTTCTCCCAAAGAATTTTTACTAGTAAATACGCAATTGTGCAATTTTTAGCGACATGTTCTGGAATTTTGTAGTCAATGTGTATGAGCAATACCAATTATCGCACATTCTTATGTTCTTTACGCTCGCCTTGTACAGCTACTTGGGCGCAATTTGTTTTTGTGTGTTGGAGGCGCCCAACGAGCGCTTTTCTTTGATGCAAGAAATAGAGCGCGCCAGTGCGAAGAGTGTTATTGCCAGAAACCGATTGCTTTATGACTTGCAATATTTCTTTGTCAAAGAAGTTTTCCTCTGACTTATTGAATATATTAATGCTGACTCAATTACTTTTAGGTTAATGTCAGTCGATTGTTGAGCAAAGAGTTGAACACAACCCTCGACTACTACGACCGACTAATGGGCTTTGAGGCGGTGAAAAATGCAAACGACGTGAATGGTCGGCTGAAATGGGACATTTGGGGAGGCCTTTATTTTGCCGGCACTGTCTACACAACGATAGGTTTGCTAATTGACATTAATTTGAAATTCCGGACCAAATTATGCAGACGATCGTCTGATACATACAACTCAGCCGGACCAAAGGAGCATGGAAAAATTTTTTGAGTAATGCGGTTTGAACAGGTCGCTAATTATAACTCAAGCCAAAATTTTAATAACCAAACTTAATCCATCAATCATTGCACAGTTAACTAAAATAATATTTTTAAGGCTACGGCGACATTGTTGCGGAAACAATACCCGGCAAAATGTTCACAATGTTGTACGCAATTGTTGGTATTCCTTTGGTCATAACCGTCCTCAATATTTGGGGAAACGGACTCTTTCAACTGATGCAATGTAAGTTATTGCTTTGACCTCAAAGATAAATGCATTAAAAAATGTTTAGATTTTTGGCGCTGCTACACCCTAAAAGTAAGGAGCTGTTTTAAGACGCCGAACCGCAGAGGAATATTGGACCAAGATGATGAGTACGAAGATGAGGTATGTTTGTTTCACTCGCCTCGTAATCTGTAGTGTAAACACGCTCAAAGTTTTGGTAAATTTAATTTTCCGATTTCAGTGAAAAGCTGAATGTGAAGCTTTTAGCTTAGAACTCAAATGAGATATTTTGGCATAATAAAAAATAAATTTACTTATGCTGGTTCATAGCGACGCTATTTAAAGAGGCCATATTCTAAAAGTACCGAAAATAATTTGACCAAAGAAAAAATTAAAAAAAGGTCAAAAAATCAGATAAAAGACCCCAAGAACTTTGATTTTGGCCTTAGCGTATGAAAAAATGCCTGGAAATTGGTATTAAGGCTATAAAAATTGCAGGAAGACTTGAAATTCATAGTTCATGCCAAGCAATTTGAAGAAACGGACGACTGCCCAGAGCCAAGGACGGGCGACGACGCGTCGGACGCGTCACGACTGCCCATTCTGTTTGCCATTGTCATTGTCATTGTGTGGATTCTCTTTTGCGGCGCCATCTTTTCGATTCACCAGGACTGGAGCTTTTTTGAGTCAACTTACTTCTTTTTTATCTCGTTGACTACAATCGGTAAGTCATTGGCCAAGACTCTGCGAAAAATTGGTTATATAAACCATAACCGTGTTGTACACAAAAACTGTTTTTAATTTGGCTCAAATTTCGGCAATTGTTCAGTCAACTTTTTTAACTGGTGAAAAATATGAAAATGTATATTAAAAGAAAACTGTTTATGCCTTTTCATTATTAAAAAACGTTAGTTGCCGCCAGCAGGGGTCGAACCTGCGACCTTGGGCTTATTAGACCCACGCTCTAACCGACTGAGCTATGGCGGCCAATGTAGGAGAGACGTTTGGCCCAATTTAAAAGCACGCCGTTTTGTTATGCATGTACGAGTAAATAAGTCTGTTTAGGGTTTGGCAATCAGACAATCAAACACAAAGTGACGTGCATGTACTTTTTGTTGATTCTGATTGGCCTCACCGTCGTCAGCATGTCGATTAGCGTCTTGCAGCTGAAAATCGAAGCGCTATTCTGCAAAATCGTTCGTTCAATCGACAACGACTTTAAAAACATTTTGACAGGTAGCTTTTTTTTGATAAATGAGGGATTGGCTTTAGATTAGTCGACCTGGCTTATGTCATGAAGCATTTAAAAGGGAAATGTTCTTTAAAAGATTTATTATTGAAAAATGCATGTTCTACGCCAGTCGACCTCTAACTTAACGTTATAAACTCATTCGTCGATCATTGAAATGTGAAAAATCATGCGGTGTTATAAACTCACATTGAATGCTTAATAAAAATTTAGTGGAAAGACGAAAGCACTCAATGGCCACAAACACTGGGGAAGAAAGAAAAATTTCCTGCAACACAATTGCCATTGATGTTCCACCGGCGGTGAAACGCTTCAATACCGATAAAGAGGAAACGTTTATGGACCAAAAAGGTATTTCAACTTGTGCAAGTTGTTGAAATATGCTTAAAAACGAAGTTGGTTTAGACGCGTTGGAGAAGTACGGGAGTACGGTGAACTTTAAGGAAAAAATATTCATGAAAATGATGAGCCAACATCAGTCAGTTTTTTTCTTTCTTAAATGAAAAACTTTTTTTACGCGACTCACAATAGCCATTTATCTATGGCTATTGTGATATGATCACAAGTTTTCATATTTATCTCAAAAATAAATCAAAAATTATCGCACATTTCTCTTTGGATCAACTCACATTAATTAAACAATTATTGCAAAAAATGTCTGAATTACCATACAAACACAATCTGAAGGCTGGTTTGAAACCATTGAACAAATAACATTATTTAGACGCCGAATTCTGAACGACCGGCTGGCGAACCGGCAAAAAATGCGCAATGTTTCCGTCCAAACACAATGGTGCAAAAACTCGACGTCGGCGCAAACCGACGCGCAACAAATGAACGCAGTGGCGTCCAACTACTACGAGTCGGAAGAGTCCTCGGAAGAGGAGACACCACCGCCGGCGCAATCTTTTTCCGCAATGATGGCGGCGGCGACTGTCGCCAGTCGGCGCAGCACAAGTGTTGGCGGAATGTCGACCAATTTTACGGGCAATAAGGCGACAAATGTGATGGCCAGCGGCGCGTCGATTCCGCCCAAGCTACATCGTTTGCGTGGACTGACTCGCAAGAAGTTGTACATTTATAATATTGGAGACTAATTTTTACTTATGGAAAATTGTTTAAAATTGTTTCACTTTTATTTCAAGCAAAAGGATATATTCTTAAGTTGTTCAAAGAAAAAACAAATTTGTTTTAAAAAAAGTATTTATATAAATATTTGTATATCCCTTAGTAATAACAATAATTAATAACAAAAGTCAAAATTATAAGGCAAATGAGCGTTTCTAGAACGAAAATGAAAGAATTTAATTAGCTCACACAAAACACATAAATCTCATTAAGCCTTAATTGTTGGCCTAACTCATAAGCCTCAGTGTAAGCTTAGGCTTAGGATAATAGTAAGTTCAGTTTACTTTTAAACCTACAATTAAGTCAAAAACTAGGTTATAATTTGAGTTTAAGTTTAAGCTTAAGAATAAGGACCCTAGCATCAGCTGAAGCATAGCCTTAAGTTTAAGCTCAAGCGTATTATTGACCCAACATTTGAATCATACTTTAATAAAGAAATCAGCAAAAAGCGTAAGTCAAAAACTTAAGGCTTAGGTTAGGCCTAAACCCCCCCCCTCCCCCCAAGTTAAAGATTTAGATTTCAGCTTAAGGCTAAGCTTAAGAATAAGCTTTACCACAGGTTTAGGCCTAACCATAAGTTCAAGTCTAAAACTTAAGTTAAAAGGCAGAAACCTAAGCCCGAGCTTAAATGCCTAAAGCTTAAGCACATGCTCACAGTTAAGACCCAGACCTAAAACCATAAATTAACTTGTGAGAACGCTCCAAAATAAAATAAAATAAATAATTTGAACTAAAAATTTACTATTGATTTCATAAAAACATAAGTCAAGCCCTAAATCCAACTCGCTAAGACACTCTATGATTAAAAGAAGAACGTTAAATTTTACTGTGCCAATGGTAGCAAAACAAAAACATTCACAACGCAATTAAAAATACAAACTGGAAAAATTATATTGCAAAAAAAGGATAAAGCCAAAAAGACAAATTTTTTCATTTGGATAAATGTTTTCTGATGTGACGTGTAGTCTAAACAAAAATGATGTTTGAATTTCTCGGTTTGCCTATCAAAGCAGATTTAACAATTCTATATATCCTCAAAATAGGAGCTTTAAGCTCAACAACAAACACAATGCCAAAAGTTGGCGCAATTACAAAAAAACAGAATGCCAAAAAAAGAATTTTAGACGCCAAATTAAATGTCAATTTCTAAAACAAATAAATTGATGTCTGGCTTTTTAGCGCTAATTTCATAATTCTGTTTAACCTGCTAATCATTAAATGTGGCCACAAGCTCTATGGTAAACACAATGCCAAAAGCTTGCGCAATTTTCAGAATCAAAAATCATTTAAGGACGCTAATATTCGCAGCAGAGAAATGACGACTAACCCTTTAAGCGCAACTTTTGGCTCAAAACTTATCCACTCCGCTTAACAAGTTGAGGATTTCACAAAAAAAACACAATGCCAAAAATAGTTTTCAAGCGGTAATTTAAACGTCAACTAACACATCAAAAAAAATTTCAAAAAAAGATAAAAAAATAAGACTTACAATTTTTTATAACAAAACTAAGGCAACCAATATAATACATAAGAGAGAGAGAGCAGAATGAATAACTATTTTTTTCAAATTTACTCCAAGTGCATTCCCTAAAACGCATTTTTTAAAAACATTGAAGCGCTTGGGAGCGCCCGATTAGACAATACTTGAAAATACAAAATAGAAAATTTTTTTAGTACAAAAAAATTAAACAAAAGGCATATAAAAACTGAGCGAACAAAAACAAATTATTAAATTGCAAATCGGTTACGTTTATAGGCTTAATCGTCTCAAAATGTGTTTTTAAGCGTTTCTGAGACGGAACAGAGTTGCAAAGGACAACTGAAAAGAGACAAATACACTAATAATAGTTGCCCAATGAGTTTCGGAAACTTTGAATCAATACATTTGGCTGATAATTGCCGGAAAACGCATTTGCTTGTATCCGGCTCCGGTTCTAACGGCGCTTCAAAATCTTTTTTTCGTAAAAAAACACAACATTTTTGAACAAAACTGTGTGTTACTGAAATCAATTGTACCGTATAAGCTTTCTGTATGTATTATATTAAGCTGAACACAGTAAATAAACAAGAAAATGTGTTGGGTTGTAATAAAGTCATTTAATAAAAAATTTTAGCTTTATGACGAATTTTGGCGCTAAAAACTTTTAATTTACAATAGCTTCTGGTTTTCAAAAAATTTGTGGTAATTAGAAATTCCGACTATTCTAAATTACGGTAAAAACTAAGTTTCGGTTTCATAAAATTTTATTAAATACTGAGTTTTGGTCAGCACTGAGTTCCGGCTTATATCCAAAAAAAAATATTAAACAAAATTCAATTCCGGTAAACGCCCCATTACAATGCAACACTTTGCCAAATTAAACAGCATCAGCTCCGGTTAAAAACCGATTCCGGCAATAAAAATAAGCCGTACACGTTATTCGCACGCTGAAATCAATCCAAAAATTCGATTCCGGCAAACAATTTTTCAATCCACAATGTCAAAACAAAAATGAAGCACAATGCAGACTTCTCAACAATCTGACAACAAAAAAAAACAATTAAAAAGTTTAAAAACAAAGAGACTATTTGAAAAAAAAAATTGGTTTAGCGTTTATCACAGAATTTCACCAAATCAAAATCAAAAAAATAAAAAATAAACAACGAATCGCAAACAAAATATGATTGAAAATAAATTGTCTTTTCCCTTCTTGCCAATATTTTTGTTAAAAATTTGAGTGAAAAAAAAAATAAAATCGAAAAAAAAACCAAAAAACTACAAATGAGTAAGAGTGACTAACAAATTTGGTTGTCCGATTCTATGTACAGTATCCAGATATATAAGGCCAAAAAGACGTTTTGACCCTTTAAGTCGAACAACCAAGAAAACTACAATACTTCCGGTTTCTCATACAACAACGTTTTTTTTTAAGTCGGGCAACGGCCCAAACATTTGTTCGGGCGGCGGCGCCGCCGCCGCGTTGTCGTTGGTGTCCGCACTTTCCGTCGCGTCAATGTCTTCGTCGGGCTGCGGGTTGGGCACCTTCGGGTTGTGGAACTCCGGCTGCATCATTTGAGCGACTTGTCCTGGCGGAAATTTGTCCATGCACTGCAGAATGTAGACCATGACTTTGTGGAGGCGGCGTTCCAACGCGTTGTAGTGTTTGAAGGCTAAGACCGGCTGAATTGGGTCCTTAGACATTGACCTAAAAAAAATATTTAAAAAAATACAATATAATGGAAAGTTGACATACTCATGCAGCGTCTCGGAAAGGCCTTTAACACCCGAATACAAGGAGAACAGCCGGAGCATTGTCGACGGCCGAATCACGCAGCATTGGCGAAGCGGAAGAATAATGTCTTCGTCGTCAATGTCGGTTCGACCAAACCTAAAAAAAAAATATATTAAAATTTTGAATTTTTCGTCATTTTCGACAAAATATACAGTAAGCCAAAAACTTATTTATTTATTTACGTATTTTGGGTTAAAGTAAAAGCATCAAAAATTATCAAATAAAAAAATCATAGCAAAAGAGCGAGCCATAACTAAGCCCTAACTAATTTTAGCTAAAGTTGTTTAAAGAAGTAGATGGCTCAAGCCAAAGTTAAAAACATAAATAATTGTTTTTCGCTCATACAGTGGGGCAACAAAATAAAAAAAAACAATTTATTCAATTTTACAAATGCAGTAATTTACAGTACTTTTTTTTTATTGAAATGAAAATTCAACTGTTTATGTTCAGCCATAAATAAAGATACTGTGGTTGTATACATTTTTGTTCAACTTTTAAGGGAACTATTGTTAAATGTAATAAATATCGACTACAGTAACAAAATTTGCAGTAAAGTAATTAAGAAAAAAAAAACGATATTTAAAACTGTACGGTAGTATTGTAAAAAATGATTTCACTAACTACAGTAGCCCAAACTCAAAATACAGTAAAAATACAAAAATAAAACCTATAGTAAACCGTCTACACTAATCCAACATATGAAAAACTTACGCTCTTCCGTTGTCCAAATGAAGGGCATAGGATTGAATATCGTTTGGAAAAACGGCAAACGCCTCATAGTGATGCCTGTCCTGATTGATAATCAAATAGTCCATAATGTGCAAGTCGACCAAATCCAAAAGCCTTCTGCCGTGTGCGTACGGCTTTTTGGCTTTGACCTTTTGATTACAATAATTCATGTCCTCTTGCCACTCCGCAATTTGTGTCTTCTTTGAATACGTCCTGCAAAAACACAAAAAAAAGGTTAACGGAAAATTGGAAAATAAAAAAAACCTGCGATAAGGCGATCGGTTGTGCTTCCTTGGCACACTGCTGTCGTCGGGCAGGAAGGCTTGAACAGACCCTTCTGCAAATTAAAAAAATTTAAAAAATAATAGTTAGATCGTTGAATAAGTAAATTTACCCTTGAGGTCCGGCATTCCACAAATTGCGTGCGTCGTATCACAGTAATAATCACATTTGCTTGCAAAACAAATGTTTTTGGCTGAAAATTTTTTTTTACAGTAATTTTGGCAGAATGACAATAAGAGTGTTTGGACAAAAGTCTTGGCAGCTAGGGTGTCAAGTCGAAAAACTAAAATCCTTTTTTGGCGCACTAGCTCTTTGATCAGGCAAAAATTTAAAATTGAATACAAAGAATTAAAGCCCGCAAATTCAAAAAAATAAACTTGACTACTGTAGCTAAAGTTTAAATCACATAAAGTCGTTGAAATAGTTACTGTAGAAGTTAAAGATTTTTGTAAACAAACTAAATGAATACAGTAGCTAAATATCAAACAGAAATACAGTAGGTATATCTTAACTATAAAACCTTTAAAAAATTCATGATAACTAGTTAAAAACATTAGTACCGTGGTTTAAACTAAACTTCTTTAACTTAGGCATTCACTTCTACTAACCAAAAAATTAAACAACAGCCATAAATGGCTGAAAAATAGCAAAAAAATTACCCGGTGAAACGAAAAACGTTTTGAGCAGCCTGTTTTCGGCTTTGTTCCTCAGCTCTTCGGTCATGTTCATGACGCGGCCAGCCGTCGGGACGGCACGTCGAAAGCCCAATATCCTAAAAATACAAAATTGTTAGTCAAGTTACTGTTTTTTTGTTTTTTGTACAGAAACCTACAGTATTTTTTTGCAAATTGTAGATAAAATTAGATTTAAATACTGTATGCCAACTGTTAAAAAAACTGCTTAAAAAGAAACAGTACAACAGTCATAGGCAAAGTTTTATAACAATAATTCAAAAAATACTTACAGTAATCTACAGTATACTTTTTTGTCGATTACTGCAGATAAATATACAGCACTTCTAGAGTAATTTTTGCAACTATAGATTACTGTAGATAACATCTCAAAAAAATCCTTCATCTCCCCTCATGCTGACCGTCAGTTTTCTTCCATTTTTTCAAATTTATTTTCAAAGCAAAAAATAACAGAAAAAAATATTTCATGCAAAATTTTGATTTTTTTCAAATAAAAATACGCAAAAATTGCGTTAACTGAGATTTTCATCGGAAAAACAAGATTCAGCCGATCATTCCAATTTTATTGGAAAATTTCATGCAAATTTTTCTTGCTTTTTTTGCGCAATAAAAATTGGATCTGTAGTAAACAATTTGTATGAGATTTTTTTTACATCCTAGAAAAGATCCCGAAAGCTGATCCAATTAGTCGTTCCAAAAAAAGTCGATTGAATTAAAAAAGAGCGAAAAAGCGTTTACCTATCCATGTGGAATGTCGCGATTTCGGCGGTGTGACGTTCAAAGTCACCAAAGTAAAAGTGATTTGGATCGGTTTCATAATCGCGGCCATACCTGAAAAATGTTTAACGGTGTAAGAAAATTGTAGAAACTTGGGACAAAAGGCAATTATTTGATAAATACACTCAAAAGTTCTCTTTTGACAAAGGCCAACCATCAAAACAGCGGTTTAAAAGGGCATAAGGCTCAACTGACGGTCAGCAAACAACAAAGAGTGTTAATAACAATAAAAGGCCAACCTCATCGGCTTGAAGACCGCCTGCTTATTGTTTTCGAACGTCAAAATGAGTTTCACCTAAAAAATTATAATAAAATATTTAAAAAAAAAAGCAAAAAGCCAAAACCTGAGTACCGCCTTCCATAATTCTAACGTCCTTCACCGGCATTTTGTTTAAGTCATACAAAAGCTCGTCGATTGCTTGATCGTCATAATAAAGTTGACAAGAGTCGATTTGAGCATAGAAGCGCTCCCAAGAGTCGTCCACTGACACAGTTCGACTGCAAAAAAGACGAAATCAGAAAAAAACTATAAACGCGGGGCTCGAACCCGCGACAGCCAGATTAAGAGTCTGGCGCTCTACCGACTGAGCTAACCGGGCAGACATTACCCGAAAAAAAATTTTGTATATCGTATTATATACATGTAGTTCAAGCGCTATAAAATAAACAGCGTTTATTACACGTCATTTTTTAATTAACTTTAAGATAATTGTTACCGTAATATTTTTCTCGCTGTTTTTCTTTTTCTATACAGTTTATTGTTTCGAATCAGCCCCAGACTATTATTACCGTAATATTTTTCTGATTGTTGTTATTTTCTAACGCAAACTTTGATGTTACTGCCAACGCTTAAAATGACTTTTGTTGTTATAAATTTTGAAAAACTAAACGCTTTGCTTTTCGAATGTTTATTTGCTTTACCCGGTAAACAGAAGAATGTTTGAACGTGCACATATAAATTTCAGAAAAGCAAAATTGTTTGCCTTGTAGTCGTACCTTTTTTATAAGAACATTTAAATTTTTAAAATCACATGGAAAATTTCTATATTTTTACGTAAAAATACATTTTTTCGTGTAAATGTTTTGCGTGAAAATGAAATAGTTGTTTTTCCTGTTTATTGTAGAAATGTTTTTTAACGTTTAATTTTTTTGCTTTTACGATTCTTATTTTATGATTTAATAATCTTTTGAGCCAATTGCTTGTAGCGTTTTTGTGTTATTTCAAACGTTCCAACGCGTGAGCCCGCCAAATAGCTTTGATTTAATAATGTTTTCAATACTTAAATGTATTGTTAAACCGGTTTAGCTGAAAAATTTTATTTAAATTAAGATATACAAAATAAGTCCAAAGTCTGAAAAACGTCTGAAGTTAAATACGCTGTATTAAAAAATAGTTTTCAAACGACTTAATTGTTCTCTTTCTATTTTTTTTTCAAAAAAACATACTTTTTTCTTTTTTAACAAATATATTTTATAATTTTCATCAAAAAAATGATTATGGAAAGCCCGATGCGGGGCTCGAACCCGCGACAGCCAGATTAAGAGTCTGGTGCTCTACCGACTGAGCTAACCGGGCAAACATGTGTCTTTTATTATTTAATCTTTTTGCTGATTTTTATTTCTTATTCGATTGGTTATATTTTTTTTGTTTAGTTTATAGCAAAATACGTTTTTTTCGATATTTTGTGCCTGTAAACTAGACGTAATTTTTTTTTATTTAATAACCCTTGTTCTTTGAATGTTTTTTCCTAAACTGCACCTTATCGATCATTCACCATTTGAAGATTTCGCTGAACATTAAATAATGCCTTAAAATGTTTTAAAATGTGGGGTGCGTGCATGTTTGTTTTTATTTTCTTTCTTCATAAAAGAATGTGTTGCATTAAACAAAGAAAAGTGTCTTGACATGACATAACATTGTGCCCAATTCAGGATGAGTCTGCGGACAAAATGACGCAATGAAGAATGAACCGCCGTACAAAAAGACGTAAAATTATTAATGTGAATTAATTATTTTAGTTTTTTTTCTTAATTTATTTTTTTACCGTAAAACTGTAAACCTTTTTTGAACTTAAACATAAATTTTTTTTTGTCCGGCCTTTTTTTGTCTTAGAATCATGACTATAAAAAGAAAATGATTGGAGGCTCTATGATTAGCTGACGCCTCAGTCGTTCAACCTCTAGTTTTCCGCATTTATTCTTGTAGTTACTCTTGGTATTTATATTTGCTTTCTTGCCTGATAGTTCGTCTTTCTTACTTGCCCTATATTCCTGTCGCTCTTTAAAATTTTGTCTGACTAACAACGCTACACTCGATAAAATTAAAAAATGTTCTAAATGAGAATAAACTATTGATCTGTTGAAAAATGATTGGTCTTGACCGTAATTTACAAGTAACGTAAGCGTAAGCGTATTTTAACATTCTAATTACTGTGAAAGTTGAGTTAGAAATAGCAAACTAATAAAAAGGTTTTCCGTCATACCTCTAGGCCCCTGTGGGACGGTCCAGTCTTTTTTGTTATCGATTTTTTTTAAATTGTAGCCAAAGCCCAAATAAGTTTGGCCTTAAGTTCTTTATACAAACTGTTCCACTCAAGACCCAGCATTTCAAATAAATAAATAACTAAATCCCGTTTTCTAATTGTATATCTTTTGATGCTTTGTCCAAGTCTTTCGTCTCAGTCGGTAAAGCTTAATCTGGTTGTCGCGGGTTTGAGCCCCGCATCGGGCTTTCCGTGACTTTTTACGTTTCTCGTAAAAACAGTAAAACAAATTTGCCTTACCCCTCTGCTTTTTGCCAGAAATCCGCCAGTGTCGTGTTTGTTTTGCACTCATAGGGCGTCAAAAAATCAAAGTTGACATGCTGAAGATGCGATTTTATTCGATCGACTAACTCATAGTCGATTGTTCTGTTTATATCTGAAAAAAGTTTTAAATTTAATATTGTAATTAGAGTCAGTTTTGTGGAAGCTAATGCAGACAATAAAGCATAAGAGTAAAGCCGGATCTTCAGAAAGCAACGAAAAATGTGGTGAGTAGGATAATAAACCAAATTCCGCTCTTTAAAGCACAAAAAAAGAATAAAACTTGCTTAATTTGGCAAATTGGTATTGCCTGGTGTCCAACGCCGGCGCAGGTTGTGGCTGGAAAGCGAGTTGATCGCCGACACTTGTCGGCACAAGCATTGGGCGCGCATGTTTTCCATTATAATATTTAGCTGAATAAACAATAAAAGTAATTAAAGCGATCAATCATAAAAGTTATTAATTGAAAAAAAGGTGTGTAAATCGGGTTTTTTTTTCCGGGTAAAAAAAGCGTTCCAAGACATACCAACGGCTTTACGGCGCCAAACATACAAAAAAGTTAAAGTCAAACGGCGCCATTAAACCAAAAAACGGCGTCAAAAAAAAGTTTACACTTTCAAAAAAAATTTAAAATTAAAAACAAAATTAAAATTGAAAACGATCTATTATTATAAAAATACCTGGCAACTCGTCGTCGTCCCATTTTCGCATCGCCAAAAATATGAAAAAAGAAAAAAAGAAAATGCAAATGACCGAAAAAATGCGGCGTGTATAAAACCGCAATGTTTGCATTATACGTTGCTGTTTTCCTATTGTTGTTTATCAATTCAAGTTGTTGTTAAAATATGATTTTCTTGGCTATCGTAGTTGTTGTTGTTTTTTTTACCCGTTTTATTTGTTGTTGTTGATTTAATTGAACAAAATTGCTTTCTTCACAAATATTTTTTTAAAACCTATTGAAACGCTTGCAAATAAGTACTGTGGCAGTGCAAATACAGTAGTCGTTTAAAAAAAATATCTTACAATATCGATTGTAGATGACGATCAAAGTTTTTTTAAAAAGAAAACTCCTTTTTTTTGCAGAAAAAATGTTTTCTCCACAAAATCAATAGCCAACACAAGTATATTGACAGCTCTGCTATTCGATAGCGTCACAAGTGGCGCCGACAGCGGCGGTAAAAATTGTCACTGATAAGGGCCGACCAAATAAAAGTCTTTTTTTGCGATAATTAAATGAGTCTTCCTTTTTTTTCTTGATCCCAGGTCAAATGCGTTGTTGTTGTTTTTATGTTGTCGACGTGTTGTTGTTATTTAGGCAAACACCTAAAATTGTTGTCGCGTCGTTTTGCGGAAACGAAAATTTTTCCGGCATTATTTCCAATTCATTTCTCTCTTTCTCTCTCCAACAAAATTTGAGAGAGAAAATTTGTTGTCGGAATTAAATAATTTTTGTAACAATTTAACTTTTTTTTAATATTTTTTATTATTCGTTTTTCCTCTCTTTTATCGAAATTTTCTCAATCAATACAATAGAAAATTTTGGGGAGGAATAATTTGGAAGAAAAAATACAACGTAATTGCCTTTTTGTTTGCAGTTAAGCGATTACACAGTAAATGATTTCAGTGTAATATGGAATTGGTTGCGGAATTCATTGGCAAAAAATATAATAAAGCACCCGCATTATTAATTTTAAAACACTAAAAAATGAGATTAGTTTAGTTAAAATTCATACATTTATCAAAATGGAAGCATTTTATCAATTAGCCAAAAAGCAGAGGTTTTAATCACAAGTAAAATAAGAAGACCTGAAAGCCAACTGTGATTTGAGTCTGCGATTTACGCCTTATTAACTACTGACGAGGTCAATGGGGCTTGAGCTATTTAGCCGTTCGGCTTTATAGCTTTGACTGAAGCATTCGGCAACTATTGCTGGGCTAAACTTAATGCTAAGCTCAAAAAAAACCGAGATTGAGATTTGGGCGCCGCGCATTAAGATGCTCGGACGTGTAATCATACTACAGGAGAGCGCACGCATATATTTTGCAAGGATTGCACTCTTTGAAAATCAATTGTCATTTTATACTTGTCCAAAGGTCAAAGAGTCGGCCCAGACTAGGTAAATTTAAACACATGCCACATTAGGTATAAAAACCAAAGTCAAAGCAAAACTTAATTCAAATTTTTTAAATTTTGTAAAATTAGAACATTTTCACAGTCTACCCAATTTTTTGGAAACAAATATTTATGCATTTGATAATATTAAAAAAATACACCGCTTCAATATTTGAAGCACTCCAATTTCAATTGTTTCACAAAAATTGACAGTTTATTTCTTTAAGAAAGTGCATCAGCTAAATAAATTGGGTTTAAGGCGTAGGACGGTCAAAATGTTGAGTTTTGAACTCGAATTTTGAATAAGTTTTTTTTTTGTCAACTTAAGCCTAAGTCTAAGCCAAAAATTTAAAGGATAAATATAAGCCTAAGCCTAAAGTTAAACCTAAGCCTAGACCTAAAGCTGTGGTTAAGACTAAGGCTTAAGCTAGGTCCTGCAGCAAAACTAAAGCCTATGACACATCTATTTTCAGAAGCTCTCAGAAAAGCTCTCAAAATCGTTCAAAAATAGTAATTGTTGCCAACATGATGTTCTTCGAAAAAAAACATGTCAGTAATGCAAGGTATGAGATTTCAAAGATAAGCCACTCAATAAGTTGTAACTCAATTGGGACATTCACAAGAAAAATATTGCTCGGATCAATCGTAACCCTTTAAAAAATTTTTCTTAACATTTCTATTTCAGGCCTCTTTCTCCAAAAAAAAACGACGCCGTTTAAAAAAAAAGAAGTCAAAACGAAACCACCAATCAGCAAACAGTACCTCTAAATAGAATGAAATAAACAACTGTCGTAAGCACTGAAATGAGCGTTGTAGAATTCAATGGTTTCGTTACATTTAATTATGAGAAAATAATAACATTTACCAAATAAAAAAAGCAAATAATATTAAAACAATTTCAAAAAAACAATTTCAAAAAAACATTGATTGAAATTTTTTTTAAATTTTTTTTAAACAGAAGGGGTAATGCAAAAAGAGAAGTAATGAATCAGCAGAAAACAATAGGAAAAAGAAAAAACATAAAGATTAAACAGTGAAGGAAAAAAGAAAAGAAAAAAACTGATCAAAAAATAATTAGAAGAAATTACGAAAATAGCACAAAGCAGCGTTTTGCTGCTCGCAATTTTTTATGTTTCCTCTTTTTGGTTTAAAATTTCCTTTCTTATCACTCGATTTTTTACTTTCTTCTAACATTTCCCTTCTCCTTTACAACTTTTTTCTATCTTTCAAGTTTACTTTTTTTCGGTTTCATTTTGCTTGCTTTTAATTTATTTTTTATTTCACCACTCACCACGGCGCTGTTTTAACTCCTCCTCCTCTATTATGCCTCATTGTTTCATTTGATTTATATTTACTTAATATTTGCAGTGTAATTTGAAAGTTAAAATCTAATTAAAGAAATTAATTTTGGCAAGTAAAAAATATTCAATTTTGTTGAATAACTGAAAAAAAACGGGAAAAAAGGCCAAACAAATTGGACCACAAGCGTAAAAAATAATTATATAACATGAGGTATTAGCGGAGTTAAAGGTTTTTTTTAATCAAAAAAATATGTTTTTTAGCCGCATCTTTAGATTGCATCTCGATGATTTCAGAAAATTTGATTAGCAAATAAAACTTTTTATTCATTTTTTGACATTCTAGCCCAAAGGCCGCCTGATTTCGTATTAAGAGTTTGGTCTTTGCTTATCAAAATTGATTTATAGCGGCATAATAAAAGGAACAATTGCAGTAATTTTGTATAATCAAAGGACAACACAATAGAGAGGTGTGATTAAGGGTATAATATTAATGAACACCATGCTTGAGGATAGAGTTTGCATAATTATTTTTCACTTATGGGCTTGCACTTGAACTTTTGCATGAACAAATCTAAGCTTAAACCGACGACTAAGCATATTCATAAGCGTAACGTTAAGCCTAAAATTGAGTATAAGCCTAAGTTTTTTTTTGTCTAAGTCTATGTTTAAGCCTAATGCTAAACTAAAGCTTGAGCCCATGCTTAAGGAAAAGCCTTAATCATAAGCCTAATTCTAAGCTTAAGGATAAGCCCCCAAGGCAAAGCCGTAAGCCACAGCCTTTACCTTTTTCAACAACAACAAAAAAAATTAAAGACTAAACCAAAAGATACGCTTAAACTTGAAAAATAATTTCCCTCAAAAATGGCTTTCCATTTAAGACAGAATTGAGTAATTTGCACTAATTAAAACAATCAAACTTGTGACACAACTTCCAACAAATCTGCCAAAAAGAAAAAAACAGAAATGACACAAAAATAACTGCTCCAACGTTTGTCATTCCTTAAAAAACGTCAATTGCATAAAAGGAAAAAATTAAAATATTTTTTGTCGGAAAAGTCAAAAAAAAAAATCGGAAAAGAAAAACAACAACGACAGAAAAAATATATTCGAATAAAATAATGATTAAATTAATTAGTTCAAATACAAAAGAAAGATAAGGTATGGAATAAAACACAAAAAAAACAATTTTGTTTTGATTAATTATAACGGAACGAAGCAAAAATGTAAAACAATTTCAGTTATATAAAATTTAGTCTGAAGAAGAAGAAAAAAATTATTTGAAATTTTGAAAAGAGCGCTTTTAAGTGAATTTCAATTTCAAAGCAAAAAATATGAAGACGAAATCCTAAGCAAAAAACATTTCTAAATCTATTCAGAGCCGAATTCAAGCTTAGGCTTAAACTTAAACATAGACTTAAAATTTCAGAAATATTTTCAAAGCAAAAAAATTATAAGATGAGTTTAAGACCAAATCGAGTAATTTGCACCTTATTAAAGATGAGATGACATCCAATTTATAAAAATGCTCCAACTCGGGTTTATGCATATGCTTAGGCTTACAATTAAGCTAACGCTAAAGGTCAGGCTAAACCACAGGCTCAAGCTAAATTTTAATCTTAGGCTTAGGCTCTGATTCAGGTTGAAGATAAGGCTCAAACTCAAACTTAAAAGGCTAAATTAAAAACTTAAACGCAGACTGAAGCATAGGCTATGGCTTCAAAAATGTTATGAGAGGTAGATAGCCTGAGGCATTGAATAGCTTTGTCCGAACATTTAAAACTATTATTTGAGTCTAAAATGAGTTCCGACGCAAACCAATACGGTACGGCGCAAAAATTTCGGTGCGTAATTATTAAACAAAGTTTTTACCAAACTGCACTTTCTATGTACAAAGCAAAACTTGCAAAATTCTAAAAAAAATGTTTACCGCAGGTCAACTACGGCGCAAAGCATTCTTACATCATGCAGCGCTTACCCACTCGGACAAAGTTAGACTAACCATTTTTTCAATTTATTTTCTCAAATTAAGCAAAATAAAACATTATACCGATAAAATAAATTAAAATTGAAATAATCAAACCAAATTTCCGGTTGAAAAAGAGAGAGAGAGAGAGAGATGCTAAAAAAGATAGCTAAATTTTTGGCGCTGGCCACCAGACACGACAAAAAAAGTAGAGTAAAATGACGGAAAATTAGGGAAAAGATGAGGGCTTAACAAAACCAAAATGAAAAAAAATTTTTAATTTTTTTTAATTTGATAAATATTTTTTCTTCCACCACCCGCAAAAAAAATTTTTAATGTCTTTTTTCAGATAATTCTCCCGGCAACAAATAACGGGAGAAAAAAAACTTGCCAATAATTGTATGAAAATTTTTTTCAGGGGCTTTTAAAATTAAATATTTTTCCTTCATTTCATTTTTATTCAATTTTACAGCGTCCCGGAATTCGGCCACTTATCTCTTTACAATCTTTTTCTTGCTTTTCTCCTGGGGCGAGCGGTGTGGGAGGTGGTAGAAGAGGCAATGCAAAAAGGCAATAAACAAATGATAATGAAACTATATTGAAAAAATAAAGTATTTTACCGGTCTGAAATGTGGAATTAAAGAAAATATTTCAATATCACTGAGGCTAAGTTCTTATGTTTCTTTTAAAGTAATGTCAATGAGGTTAAAAGGTTCTGTGACCGAGTGTCGAGTAACCCAAATTTCTTAAGGACCAAACGTCTGTGGAACGAAGTAAAGTTGATTACATGTTTTTAAAAAATATGCCCAAATGTCCCAAAGATCAAATTTCTAGAAAAAAAAAACCGGAAAGCCACATCTGATGCACCAGAAAAATAATAGTTCCAACAGTAAGACTTGAAAAAATACTTTAAATAGTTAACAAAGTAGGTGGTCAGAAGAAGAAAACTATAAAAAATCACAATAAAAAAATAAATCAGTGCAAAAAAATCTAAAAAAAAATGTCAATTTCCTCTGTTTAAGTTTTGGTTGGTGCAACCTAATAGATAAAAGACTACAAAATTTAAACAGTGACCTTTTTTGACTGCTCAGAGGGATCGTGTAAATTATGCCACAATTTTAAGAAATCGATCTTGAAAATCAAAAGAAAGACGTTTTTTTTCCTAATGATCTGTATCGCCAGCGAAAAAAAGCTAAATTCCCATAAAGCATGTGTTCAAGCCCTTCAAGCCCAAAGTAATCATTCAAGTGTATTTAATTCTTTTGTCTCAACAAAACTGAAATTCATCTGTCAATATTATCCAAATGTGTCGAGTAAGCAAAAATTGAATTAAAAAACGTGGCTTTTTTTATTAGATTCATTAAAGCATTTTTCACCTCTTTCTTTTTTTTCAACAAAATTAGGCATTTATCAAAGCCCCTTTTCTCTTATTTGGCTTTGATTAGAAAAGCGAAAAATTGACGCCAAAAGAAAAGTGCAAAGACAAAGGCAAACCCCCAAAAAAAAAGTGCTCGTAAAAAAGCGCTCAAATTAAAGGAAAATAATGAGAAAAATAATTGAATTACGGTTCAGTTGTTTTTTTACGACAAACGTTTAATAGCTATTTTCTTTATTAGCTATCTAAGACTTTCTTATGAGCCACTTAGTGTAGCTTTCTTCCAAATTTATAAGCTGAAATTTTTGCAAATTAAATTTTTTTTTTCTCCATTTTTTTTATGGTTTGTGGTGTCCGGCGCCATTTTTGTCTGAAAACCTTTTTGTCCGGCGCCATTATTGTCTAATGAAGCGAATCTACACTTAGATTTTGATGCTTTCAAAATAACATGCCTCTTTTTCTAGCGCTTTACGCCCTTAAAGCATTTTAAAGCACTTTCTTTTACTAGAACTTTGTCAAAACATTGTTCGCCAAAACCTTTTTGTTATAAGTTCTTTTTAAAAAAAATCAGCCTTTAATGTCACATCTAAACAATCCTACCCCAAAATTACAGCTGTAGATGCGCACAAATAAATGAACCCTTATCATTCCCAATTGGAAAAAATAGAAATAAACCCCAAAAACATTTACGGCTCAGGCTCGAACGACAAACCCTGAAGATACCTAAATAACCCAATCTGCAACGATCTCCAACTCCAATTACTATTCAAATGACTATATAAAAATAGTGGAAATATATACTACGCTTTTCCTTCCATGCGTCTCATAAAATACATATATGTGCATAATCAATATTTAAAAAAAAACCTAAACTGAAGCAAAGCGACGATAGCCTTCGCAATCTGTACAAATTTGGGCTAATAACGCCACAACCGTCAGCAAATCAATATTTCAAAGAGACAAAACGGCTTGGAATTTTTTCTCAAATCAACAAATGTCGCAAAAAATAAGCAAAGAAAAAAAGCGTAATACATGTAGCGAAAGCACAAAATAAAAATTTAAAATTATTTGTTATTGGCAATTTGCCAAAAAAAAATTATGCCAGCTTTAAACACTGCAAAACCATTAAAAGCCGCAAGGACAGTATGTGTAAAATTAACAAATAGAATTTTCAGGTTTTACAACTTGGAAAATGCTTAGCGCCAAAAAAGCTGCGCCGAAATTCCCTTTTCTTGAGGACTGGTCCAATAGACCAAAACTTCGTTTTTTGAATTAAATTTGAGTAAAGAACACAATGAGAAGACTTTTGGGTCGTCCAAATATTTTTTTTACAAAAGACCAGTCAGTCTTTTTTTACTACCACAGCACCCAGCGCCATAAACTGCTTCAAAAGTTTAGAGCAGAGCTTTGAGTCCAAAATGAGTTTATCTGATTTCACACAAACCCCTTTGATCTTGAAAACACGTTAAAGCTTTATCTCTAGAGAATTTAAATTCTATTCTTCCTTTCAAAATTATGGAAGCCTTTTCAGAAAGCCGCCTCGACTCATTTGAGACTCAAATTAATACACTGGTCTATGAGGCAGGGTCGGCGCCGCTTGGCTCCTCATAATTTTATAGGCCTTTGATGTCCTCCTTGCAAAATCCACATTTTATTGATTGCGTAAAAAAAGCAAAAAGTAACTCAATGAGAAGAAGAAAATAAACAGCAAAAGCGTTTATATTGGCAAATTAAATAAATTAAATTATTTTTTAATTAAGCAAATTAATTTCGGATTTGCAACCGGCAAAGTGCGGAGTTTCACGCACAAATCCCATGACCGACATTGTACTACGATATAGAAAACAAAAATAGAACAATCAATAAACTATGTACAACACACACATAGCGGAAATGGAGCGCAGCCTTTGATAAAATAGCTGTGACTTTCCGTAATACCCTCTAGGAAATCCGTTTAGGAAAAAATAATCTGCCTATTTAGGGCAAGATTTATATCATAATTGTGTACATATACCTGCACAAGTTGCCTCAAACGCAACGAAATGATTTTATTTTCACATCAGCGTTCTATTTAAATTGATTTATGATGAATTAATTTTGGTGTACGCAATAGAAAATGTTAAAAAAATGTTTAATTTAAAGGCCGCAATGTAAGTATTTCAGAAATGATGTTCATATAATAACATTTGATTGTTTTATTTTTATTTTCAATTCATAAGTTTTCACTATTTTTGGCTGAACATTAATTATAAAAATTAATCTGCAGAAATGGGCGACAAAAAACAGCATAGAAATAGACGTTGAAAAAATTGGTAAAAACGAAAAAACCAACAAGATGAGCACTTTATAAAAGTCTCCTAAAAAGGTTCACCTTTCATAAGGATCGGTTAGCTCAGCCGATAAAGCTTGTTAATAGCCATTACCAGCTTTTTGAATATAACAAGCAAAAAAAAAAAAAATCATGGAAAGCCCGATGCGGGGCTCGAACCCGCGACAGCCAGATTAAGAGTCTGGTGCTCTACCGACTGAGCTAACCGGGCAGACATTAGGCTAAATTTTGAATTAATTATAAAACGTGGACAACAGAAAAGTAATCGACGGTGCATTTCATTAAAAAACTTTAAACTGCAAGGATTTTGAATCTCAAACCTTTTTTTCATTACAATTTTGGTGAGGACAATTTGTAAAGAAAGTGAGAGAGATAATTTCCATGCTATCCTATTGCATGTATTTCTGAAATTAATGCTCCGCTCCGGCTGAGCAGATCGGGAAAATGGCTTCAATAGCTTTAAAGCTTGAATAAGCTTTTGCCTCACAAACTCGCAACCCTTCAATTCGTTCCCATCAAAATAATTATTGAAAGATAAAGCGCAAGTTGATAGAGTGCAAGTCGGAGGGTCGCTAGTTGGTCTTCTACCACACTGACCAAATTCACTGACCAAAAAACAGAGTAGTAAATTTCTCAAACTAATTGATTTAAACAGAAAAACCGTTGTTTGGCATAAAGTAAAAATCGAAAAAAAAAAGCATAAAATATTTTTGCTACCAAAAAAAATTTTGCTTGCAATTTTTTTTTCGTTTAATTCATAAAAACTTATATGATGTATTGTACTTTTTAAAAACAAATAAAAAAATTATTACAATTTCATAAAAAAAAAGAGCTAAAAGCTTATTAAACAACTGCCAACAGCAGCAACAGCAACAGCAGCGCTATTGCATGGCTTAAATAAAAATAAAAAAACGACGCAAAGCATTTTAATAAAAATTTATTTGACTTTAATTTTTTTTTTGTTTACAAAATTTTGTGAATTTAAAAACAGAAAAAAAAATTAAAAGGTGTTTAAATAGTTTAAGGAAAATTTAACTTTATATTTTGAAATTGTTGTTACGCAAAAAAAGAAAAGCAAACAGAATGAGACACACAAAATGCTATTCATACCGGCTGAATCATAGGCATTATTAGCAAATAAGAAGGGGATTTAATATAAATTTAATATAGGCCAACAGAAAATAGCTGCGACTTTGCTAAAGGTAATTGAACAATGACTTAGTGTTTGGAATGTTGCTATATGTTATTTTTGGAGTCATTATTTGGTATACTGTTAAATTAAAACAACAGCAGCGTTTTGAAAATTGGTTTAGCGTTAAACAAACTCTCAGTGAATTATCAAACTTTGGCTAAACGTAGGCATATGCTTACATTAGGCTTAAGCTTCAAAGTCATTTAACATCGTTCTGGCGGCAAACTTGATTTCAGAGTCGAGTTTAAATTAGACAAAAGTCGGCCATAATATTGGGCATAAGTCTCAGATTTAATTAAATCTCAGGCCTAGATTTTGGCTATAAACAAGGCCACATGGACATAAATAAATAGTCTTTGATCCGCCAGACCATTCAACCACAAATCTTTTTTAGGCGTTGAATAAAACGCCATAGTTAAAGAACTCAATCGATTATCGAGTCAAAAAATAATTTAAAAAAAGAATGGAGTTTGTGAGAAAAATTTGGACGAACAAAACATACAAAATTATCACACAAACTCCATTCTTTAACTATTTGCCCCCAAATGCTTTCGATCACTAATTTAAAAAACAAAAAAACCGTTTGGCATTAATTAGCAAATACATAAATAAACCAGAAAAAGTCTAAACCAATTCAAAGCACAAAAAATGTTTGTATTAATTAAAAAAAACCAAAACAAAAAACAAAAATGTTCAAATTTTTACAAATACGAAAAAAGCGTTTCAAATTATTTTTTGAATTTGCACAAAAAACTCATTGAGTAAGAAATTGAAATTGTACTTCAAATTAGTTAATTTATTTATTGCATAAACAAGTAAAATGCATAACGCTTAAGCTACCATAATACGTAATAACAAATAATAAAAAAAATTAAACAACGCCCTATGCGAGCATTTATTCGAACTTTTTTCTTGCGTTTTGCGTCTAAAATTTAGACGTAGATTTTTGTTGTAAGCACGCAGAAAACAAAGAAGCTTTTGCATTGAAAATAAGCGCAATTTTTTAAACGCAAAACTTTGGTCGCGCAAAAGTAAACGTAGCCAAAGTTTAATAAACGGAGGCAATTAAATTGTAAAATTAAAACAAAATTACAAATAAAAAAATTGGAAAAAAATGATTTTTAATTTTTCGTCTTTGAAAAAAAAATTTTAATTTCTGCGAACGTAAATCTTTTTGAGATAAAAACTTTAATAAAAGCAAAATGTTTGTGTTAGAAATCAATTTGGCAACATGTCTTTTTGCTCTTCTTTATAAGCTTTTCAAGAAAAACAAAAGCTACCGGAAGTGAATGTGTTCTATGCGGTACTCCAAAATTTTGTAATTGCCAATTGTTTTTGATCAAAAATCAAAGTCTCTTATTTTTGTATTTTGGAATTGGCAAAAAGCAATTGAGACGAATTCAAAACCGAAAAACCATTGACATAAAAATTGTCAAATTTAACAAAAAAATAAGTTGAAAAGGAAAAGTTAGACAAATTGTATTTAAAATTTAAAAGCGTTTTCCAGAAATAACCCAAAAAATTATAAGTATAACTTTTTATAAAAATTAAAAACTCAAATTCAAAAAAATAAATTCGAATACCTTTAATCTAAAGTCAAACAAAATTGTTTTGAAAAATAGTATAGTAATGCACGGAGTCACATTAGAAAACATTGTAAAATCATAGAGTCCACAAGGAGAATCGAACCCGCATGGAAAAACAAATTTTATAAACCAAAACCTTTTGTCCACAACGGCAGCAAAGCGGCATTAATAATTTCGAATATTTTACAAAGAGCTAAAATGAAAAAGAAAATTTCATTTGGGTCTGCCAGTTGAGGTTGTAAATCTTTCCTTGTTAGAATTAGACTATTGCTTAGGCATAACTGTGACATTCTCAAAAAAAAAAACACATCAAAAAATCTAAGGAAGTTTTATATTTGCAGGTGACGTTTGGATGCTGAACGAAAAAAAATGCAAAATGCAAAAAGAACGTTGTGAATAGTTGCATCGTTACGTATGAACAACCTCATAATTCTGTGCAAGTCTATATCCAACACACATGTGTTATTTAAAGTATTCAAACAAAAAATTGAATATTCAGTCCAAGTCTTAATTGACTCAAAAAACGCAAAAAAAAGCAAATGTATAAATAAAATTGAAATGCACATCACTCTGTTTCGCGTCACATTTTATCGCATTTTCAACGAAAAAATAACTTAAACGAAGTGCACATATCACAGGATATATTACTTTTTAGCCTTCATATCTATGAATATAAAAAAAATTTTAGGTAAACAGAATATTTTAAGATTTGAGTGAACAAGTTAATGTTGGACAGTCGAATAAAAGCACAAAAAAACAAAATATTGAATTTGATTGTTCACACGAGGAGAAAAAATAATTAGTGGTATCGGAGAGCAGCCCGAGATACAAGAAAAAAAAAGTGTGGAAAAAAATTAAATTACCAACGCTGAGTGACCAGACTGTCGTTAACAAGAACGTCTTATTTAGTCTCATTTACAACATTTATTTCAAATAAGCTTTGTAAAGAAATTAACAACAGTTTAAGAGTCAAGCGTGAGAAATTATAGAATATAGATGAAAATTTTTAGAAATTTGAATCCTACTGCAGAAAAGCTGAAAAAAAATTATTCGCTGCCAGCAGGGGTCGAACTTTTGACTTTGAGATTATTAGATCCAAGCTCTAACCAACTGAGCTATGGCGAAGAAATGTCAAATAATAAACGGAGTTAAATTACCAAAAAGGAAGAGTAAATCATTGATTATGTATTAACTGCAGACATCAAACTTCAACTGCTAGCGCCGGACAAAAATATCCAAACATTTAAAAAATAGAAAATTAAACATACGCCAAGTACAACAAAAGAAATATCGCTATAATGTTTAATAAAGATCATTTTGCCGCCAGCAGGGGTCGAACCTGCGACCTTGGGCTTATTAGACCCACGCTCTAACCGACTGAGCTATGGCCGACAATAAGAAAGCAAAATTTCCTCTTTAAATGGTTCAACTAAGAAAAATTGCAATTAATTTATTTTGTTTAAAAAGTCACTAAGAGAAAAATGAAAAAAAGATACGTTTTGATGCATAAAATAGCTGTTTGTACATTTTAAAAATATTAAAAAATCAGTAATAAAGCACAATAAAAAACACACACAAAATAAAAACGAGCGTATTTACGAAGTCTCTCTTATTTTGCAATTTTTAAAAATGCGTAAAAATGCATTAAAAAAGCGATTAAAAATAATTGAAAATTTACAAAAAAAATTCCCTAATAAAAAGAGATATAACGTATTGTCTCCCTATAGTGTTATAACACGACGACTAGAATTTAAATGGATCAAACAAGTGTTGAGTTATTGGCTAGTACAGTTGTAAAATAACGCATAATGTTAGGCGAAAAGATGTTTTTGGACAATTTTTCAGTCAATTTTAGCGGTTATTTTAAATATTGCTAAAATTTTCTATTTGTTTAACCTTTAAACGACGCGACTAGAGGTGGCAGCCAATGCTTAAACTGAATATTATAAAAGCTAAGATTTATGGGTTTAAACTAAGGTTTAAGCTCAAAATTGTTGTTTAAGATCGTTAACCGTTGTCAATAAAATAATACCTGAAGACTGTGGGATAAAGCATAAGCATAAACTAAATTTTAGAAATAAGGCTTAGGCCTGCACTTGGACTTCTCGCTACATAGCTCAAAACTAAAAAATTTTTGCTTGAGAAGAACTTAAACCAGGTTTGAATAATAAAGATGTAAGCCTAGGCTGAGTAAAAGGCTTAAACTACATTGACAATAGCCAACGCCTCAGAACGCTGAATTTAACTCTTTGCTACGAATGAGACGCGTATGTGGTTCAACTTTTTTCTAATAAACCTTATTCACGCTTCAAAAATTTGGGTGCAAAATGCAATATAAGGTTATCCTATAAGCCTAAGCCTTCATATTTGCCAGTTGTCTCTACCACCCCCCTTCCCAAATCATTTTTTCACGAAACAAACTGTTATAATGGAAAAAAAGAGCAGAGGAAGAAAGGCTTTACCCTTTATTTTTAAATGCAAAAAAATATTTTGGTAAATTCTTTCAACTTTTTTATGTGTCACTTATGCGTTTCACTTTTCAAAAACAAACACAATTGTAGTGCGAGTAAAGATCGTTGCGAGTAAAAGCATTTAAATCGAGCGTTTTTCTTCGCAAAGTGTGGTGATCGAGAAAAAAAAAGAAGGGCTGGTGTTACCGCAACAACAAAAAAAAGGGGAGTTGGACGCGTGTGGAAAAAAATTGTGATGGACGAGGAATAAAACATTTTTCAATGAACTTTGCTCAACCTATAAAACCCCTGTAGAGGGTTGGATGTTGTGTGTGAGCGAGAGTTGTTTCAAGAAATAAGTTTTTAAACCGACCACCTCTTAGAAGATCTAAGTGGAAAAATAAACAAAAAAAATATACGAAAATATTTTAATAAAAATTTTAACAAATTTGAATTATCTTGGCATTCTTTTAGGCGCCAAGAAAAATGCAATTTAAAATAACGAAAAAAAACAAATAAATGAGGTTTTCCTCTATTTTTTTCTTTTGCTAACCTCCGACTAAAAAATTTTGAAGGTAATAAGTAAAGGTTTCTTTCTTCTTTTCCCTTTGGAGGGGAAACGCTTCGGACATAATATGAGATAACAAAAAAATTAAATGGGCGGTTTGCAACTTGAGGGTTGGGTAAATATAAGAGGTATTTTTTTACCCAAGATTTCGAGTGCGCATTCAATTGCATTTTTGGAAGGATTTGGTTTTCAGCAGAAAATATCCAAATTTGGATTTTCCAAAATTCAAAAATAATGTTTTTCTTTTTGTTTTTGACGCATTCTCACTTGGGAAGAACTTTGTTTTTGGCTTACGCTGCCAAAAAAAAGTTGGAACACTGTTGAATCGAAAAAATTAAAATAACTGTGAAAAAGACTTTAAATTAAGTGTCTAACTTTGGTATCAATCATAACAGCCAGTCTAATTGAAGAACAAAATGAAGGTTAACTATAGAAATTTTAAACTCTTTGCCTGTCTAAAGAACATTTTATATGCGTATATGTAGCTTTACCGCCAATAGAACGTGGTGCAAAGAAAGGCCATTAGAACGCTACATGATAAAAAAAAGTGTCAAATTTAAGGCCTAGGCTCTAAGTGTAGGCTAAAAATTAATATTTTTTTCAGAATCTTATTTGGCTAGACTAAACCGAGAAACCTTTAAACCATGTTGTGTTTTGCTTTAAATGATTGTCATCCTTTGCCCGGCTCAGCTCAGACCTGGAAAAGGTCTCCAAAGAGCCCAGTGCCTAGAGTTCAAAATTAAAAAAAAGTTTTAGGCTTACCTTAGGCCTGGTAAGAGTATTCTATGATCATCTGCATAGAATCCGATTGTGTTTTTAGAATCTTAAACCCTCCTCCCTCCCAACATTAGCTTTTTGGATTATGCTTAAGCTTTTGGCTAAGGCTTTAGGCTTAAGTTTAACTTCAAAATAAAATTTAAAAAAATTTGTTACACATTTTAAATTGGTTGTCAACCTAAACCTAAGCCATAAGTCTAAGCCTAAGCCTCATTATCCCCAAAATTACAATTGTGTTTAGAATCGAATTTGTACTGACATAAAATGACATAATTGAAATTTAGAACATTAATACAATTATGTATAATATGATTTATATCAATTAGTAAAAGAAAATACAAAAACTTTTTAAATTATTTATTGAACATCAAAAAAATCATTGCAAACCGTTTTTGATTTCGGCAATATTTAAAATCAATAATTTTTGGTCCTTGCTCTTCATGAAAGCAAGACGACGAAAATCTTTGCTCAATAAAAAATGAAGTTGTCCAGATGACTTTCCCGGACTTTAAGTTTTGTGATAAACGGAACAACATGTTTCAATAATTATTGAAATTTTGGCGTAATTTTTGAATTTTACAAAAATAACATCTGTTCAAATTAAAACAACTCTTTCTCCAAGAATATAATTTTACCAGTTTCTATTTATTTTGCAATTGTACAATGTTGGATTTTACCAAGCTAGTGTAAAAGTCTATTCAAATGAACAATGCTGGATGATTGAAAATTATCTAGAAATGACAAAAAAATTTGCTCCAACACAGTTGAATCGGTTAAAAGCTTGTATATGTGATTTCTTAAAAATCTTTGAAAACACGCTTGCTTGCTGATACGAAACCAAACCAAAACATTTTCAATGGAATTGACAACGTTTGTTCCATGTTTATCATTGATTCGTTACGCTTCTTTCATCAAATCATCAAACAGATTTTGACATAGACCTACAAATATGTGAAGAGTGGACGGTACCACATTTTCTACTTCTATTAGGAACATAGAGAATTTTTAATTTTATCGAGTGTAGCGTTGTTAGTCAGACAAAATTTTAAAGAGCGACAGGAATATAGGGCAAGTAAGAAAGACGAACTATCAGGCAAGAAAGCAAATATAAATACCAAGAGTAACTACAAGAATAAATGCGGAAAACTAGAGGTTGAACGACTGAGGCGTCAGCTAATCATAGAGCCTCCAATCATTTTCTTTTTATAGTCATGATTCTAAGACAAAAAAAGGCCGGACAAAAAAAAATTTATGTTTAAGTTCAAAAAAGGTTTACAGTTTTACGGTAAAAAAATAAATTAAGAAAAAAAACTAAAATAATTAATTCACATTAATAATTTTACGTCTTTTTGTACGGCGGTTCATTCTTCATTGCGTCATTTTGTCCGCAGACTCATCCTGAATTGGGCACAATGTTATGTCATGTCAAGACACTTTTCTTTGTTTAATGCAACACATTCTTTTATGAAGAAAGAAAATAAAAACAAACATGCACGCACCCCACATTTTAAAACATTTTAAGGCATTATTTAATGTTCAGCGAAATCTTCAAATGGTGAATGATCGATAAGGTGCAGTTTAGGAAAAAACATTCAAAGAACAAGGGTTATTAAATAAAAAAAAATTACGTCTAGTTTACAGGCACAAAATATCGAAAAAAACGTATTTTGCTATAAACTAAACAAAAAAAATATAACCAATCGAATAAGAAATAAAAATCAGCAAAAAGATTAAATAATAAAAGACACATGTGTGCCCGGTTAGCTCAGTCGGTAGAGCACCAGACTCTTAATCTGGCTGTCGCGGGTTCGAGCCCCGCATCGGGCTTTCCATAATCATTTTTTTGATGAAAATTATAAAATATATTTGTTAAAAAAGAAAAAAGTATGTTTTTTTGAAAAAAAAATAGAAAGAGAACAATTAAGTCGTTTGAAAACTATTTTTTAATACAGCGTATTTAACTTCAGACGTTTTTCAGACTTTGGACTTATTTTGTATATCTTAATTTAAATAAAATTTTTCAGCTAAACCGGTTTAACAATACATTTAAGTATTGAAAACATTATTAAATCAAAGCTATTTGGCGGGCTCACGCGTTGGAACGTTTGAAATAACACAAAAACGCTACAAGCAATTGGCTCAAAAGATTATTAAATCATAAAATAAGAATCGTAAAAGCAAAAAAATTAAACGTTAAAAAACATTTCTACAATAAACAGGAAAAACAACTATTTCATTTTCACGCAAAACATTTACACGAAAAAATGTATTTTTACGTAAAAAATATAGAAATTTTCCATGTGATTTTAAAAATTTAAATGTTCTTATAAAAAAGGTACGACTACAAGGCAAACAATTTTGCTTTTCTGAAATTTATATGTGCACGTTCAAACATTCTTCTGTTTACCGGGTAAAGCAAATAAACATTCGAAAAGCAAAGCGTTTAGTTTTTCAAAATTTATAACAACAAAAGTCATTTTAAGCGTTGGCAGTAACATCAAAGTTTGCGTTAGAAAATAACAACAATCAGAAAAATATTACGGTAACAATTATCTTAAAGTTAATTAAAAAATGACGTGGAATAAACGCTGTTTATTTTATAGCGCTTGAACTACATGTATATAATACGATATATGTAAAACGAAAAAAGCTACCGTAAATATTTGTTGTGGTGTGTTTATAAAATTTTAAGAATGTTTAATCAACTAAATTTTTTAAATTTTGAAGAAAAATATTGTAATCGATGACAAAAGCGACAAAAGAAGTAACGGAAAGTCAGAAAAGTGTTCAAAATTTTGTGCCCCACTCCTCATTTTTTAAAAACTTAAAATACTTGGAGTATGAATGATTAAGAAGCAAAATTTTAAAGATGCTTCACCTCTAAAGACAAAAATTGAGCATAATATATCAAAAAGAAAAATCAATAGTGAAAAAGAAAATTTCTATTAGTGACAAAAAAAAATGGTTTATAGTATAATCAGGCTTTTTTGTTAACGAGAATAACGTGTATCAAAAACGTGCTTTTGCCACATAAAAAGTTGTTGTTGAAGTGCCTTGTTAACAAAAAAAACAACAACAATTAAAGAGGATTTATTGCAGGTTCTTCAGCAATATGTTTAAACAGTTTTTACTGTAATTATATCGCTGAAGCAGTGGCATGAAATGATGGCAGTAACTAATACATGCAAGCTAGGTAAAAATTAAGAACTAGTTGTTGTTTTCCTATTTTGCTCTTTTTCTGAATAATTTGTTGTTGACGATGCAAAAATGCATTTAATAATTTTATTTACATATTGTTGTTGTTTTTATCTAATTTAATTTGATTGATGGTTACTTTTAATGAATTTAAAAAAATACTTAAAACAGCAACAACAAAATTCAAAAAAGAAAAATTCAAGTTTAACTGTTGTCTTTCTCACAAATACACACATCTTCTTTCTTTCAAAACAATAAAAACTTACTTTTTTTTAATTTTATTGTGGATTATGCGTTTAGCTGACTCAATTACCTCAAGCAGAACTTGCACAATTTGTCCTTTTACGTTAAAAAATTACCATACAATCCTTGTATTTTCCTCTATCGGATAGAAACACAACAATTTGTGCGAAGATGCAACAGACAAAGTATTTTTATTTTAAAGCAGAGAAAACAAATTATTTAATTACAAAACTAATACTTACAACAATGCGTTCAACACCTTCAACAACTACAATTTTCCTTCGTTTTTTTGCAGGGAGAAATTGAGTCAACGGCTAATTTTCAAATAATTGGAACAAAAATTTATGTAAATTGCATTAAATAAACATTTCTTTCTTTTTTTCTGCTAAACAAACACAAGGCGTCTTTGGCCGTGTTGGAAAATAAACATTTAAACCAAAATTTTTGGGGATTTTGAATCTTTCGTTCAAATGAGACGTCTTGTTATTGAAGTAACAATCTTTTTTAATACTTGTAATAAAGGTTTTACAAATTTCATTTTTTGTGACTTTCATATTAATGCTTTCATTTATTGGAGTTTTAATATTACCTTATGCATAAGAATATAATTATGTTTTTTTAAATGAACAATAGCTTACCTATGTACTATATACTAGCGATGGGATCCAGGGCAAAAAAAATACGAAATACGGATCTTAATCTTTCATTAAACGAGAAATGACCCCGTTTAGTCACGAATTCCAATTTTGTAAAATAACGTATGCAAATCACATCCTTGTTATGAACATCAGGGGATTTATAATTAAAGATCAAGCATGCTTGCGCACATACAATTCAATTAAGATATTGCTGCTTTTTGCGACTACTTATTTATGAATTATCCAGAAGGTACATTTTCCTGGTCCTTGAGCTATGGAAATAGTTTAAACTAAACAAAATAAAAAAAGCTTTCCATGCAGGACAGCATTCATTGTTCTTACGACGAAAAGAAATTATAATATTTGCACGGACTATGGCCAGTCCTGTGGTGAGTAATGGCTCATTAAAGGACGTATTGCAACGTTGTTTTAATCTTTTTGTTAGCCGCCATATGACAAGAGGGTTGATCAGTCATTACCATTTAGACAGTTAAAAAAAATGGGACATTTTCGTTTAATTACAAGCCTCGAGACAAAGTGATTGAAGTCTACTCCTTAGTAAAGCCAAACAAATTTTTCCAATGTGCGCAAAACTCGAAAAAAAGAAAGAAAATTTTATGTTTTCCAAATAAAACACAATACCGTAAAACTTTTAAAAACGAGAAAATAGTTAAAATAGTCGTAAATTTTGTCATTAATATTCTTCCTCGTAGTTTAGACCGGCCGAGTCAGCGCCGACTTCCTCGTAGTCCTTTTCCAGAGAGGCCAAGTTTTCGCGCGCCTCCGCAAACTCTCCTTCCTCCATGCCCTCTCCGACGTACCTACAAATATTCAAACGCGTTTCGCCTCAAATAGCTAACGAAAAAAAGCTTACCAGTGCACAAATGCGCGCTTAGCGTACATCAGATCGAATTTGTGATCCAGACGAGCCCACGCTTCGGCAATCGCCGTAGTGTTGGAGAGCATGCAAACTGCGCGTGGGACCTTGGCCAAATCACCTCCTGGTACAACGGTCGGTGGTTGGTAGTTGATTCCAACCTAAATTAAAAAGTTTAGCTTAAGAAAACTGAAACAAACGGTTACCTTGAATCCGGTCGGGCACCAATCGACAAACTGGATCGATCGGTTTGTCTTAATGGATGCAATGGCCGCGTTGACGTCTTTTGGCACCACATCGCCTCGGTACAAAAGACAGACTGCCATGTACTTGCCGTGGCGCGGGTCGCACTTAACCATCTGGCTGGACGGTTCGAAGCAGGTATTAGTGATTTCAGAGACGGAAAGCGACTCGTGATAAGCTTTTTCGGCCAGAAATGATGGGTGAGTATGTGACCAAGGGGAAATGGATACGCGGGTACGGCACCAGATTCGTCTGGAACTCATTCAAATCCACATTTAGCGCGCCATCAAAACGGAGGGACGCGGTAATTGAAGACACAACCTAAAGCCAAAGACATAAGCAAGAGAGCAAGTAAAGGCAAAAAGAATAACAAACCTGCGAAATCAGACGGTTCAAGTTAGTGTAAGATGGTCGGTCGACGCCCAAATTTCTGCGGCAAATGTCATATATCGCCTAAACCGCACTGATTAGTACAAAACAGAAAGCGCATATGAAAAGTGAGTCATACCTCATTGTCAACCATGAACGCGCAATCCGAGTGCTCCAAAGTGGTATGCGTGGTGAGCACCGAGTTGTACGGCTCGACAACAGCTGTCGACACCTGTGGGGCTGGGTAGATAGAGAACTCGAGCTTCGACTTCTTGCCATAGTCAACCGACAGGCGTTCCATCAACAGTGAAGTGAAGCCGGAACCGGTACCACCACCGAAAGAGTGGAAAATCAAAAATCCTTGCAGTCCACTGCAGTTGTCGGACAAACGACGGATTCTGTCCAAGACCGGGTCGATGATTTCTTTGCCGACGGTGTAGTGGCCGCGAGCGTAGTTGTTAGCGGCATCTTCTTTGCCAGTGATAAGTTGTTCCGGGTGGAATAATTGTTTGTAAGTTCCAGTACGAATTTCATCTAAAAAAAAAGCCGTCAGCCAAAGATTTTGCCAAAACAAAACCCATACCAATGACAGTTGGCTCCAAGTCGACCATAACAGCGCGTGGGACATGACGACCGGTTCCGGTCTCCGAAAAGAATGTGCTGAACGAATCGTCATTTTTGATCTGATTTTCTGTTGGGATGCTGCCGTTCGGTTGAATGCCATGTTCCAGACAATACAACTCCCAGCAAGCATTGCCGATTTGGACTCCGGCTTGACCGATGTGAAGAGAAATGATTTCACGCTTAAATAATGGTGACTCAGCATTGCTCAATAGCTCATATAGCAACAAAAATTAAAATTACCATGTTGTAAAAGAAAAATTAAGAGATTCGAAGTGCGCTGGTGCTAAAAAATGTCAAAAATGAGCAAGCAGAAAAACAAACAAAAAAATGTTATCAGCAAGCAAGTGTTCAAATTTTAATAAAAATGTTCAATCGATAAAACCACTTTATTCGTGACTTTTGCATCAAAACTGGAATGACCCATCAAAATGGTGGGGCTAATAGCTAACGAAAATACTTCAAAAAGATGATTTATTTTATGCGCAGTGTAAAAACAAATTTTAGGCCAATTCAAACAAATCCAGTAAAAGCTCAAAAACCAAAAGACGGAGGACAATCGATGCTGACTTCACACAATCTAAATCTGAAACACACCAAAATTTGAGAGAGCGCGCAAAAAAATGGGGAGAAAAAACAAATTGTAAAACGAGTCAAGTTAACACAACTTGTGAAATGTGCCATTACAGAAACATTGAGAAAAAGGAAAACAATCGCCATATTTCAAAACTTTTAATTTTGGCGCGTTTTCGCATTTTAAATTTTTGAAAAATTGGCGCGTAATTCAAATTTAAATTAATATATTTTAAAAAGAAAAAAATTGTGGGGCTTAAGACTTTTTAAGAATTTTTAACCTTTTTTCGGAGGAATTAGCTTTTCTTTAGAAGATATTTTACAGGTTTGGGTCTGATTCCACACATATTGTAAAGAATTTTTAAAAGGGTGAAAACTATTGAGCAAAAATTGATAATCTGTTTATTTCGTTTTTCCTTCGTTTTTTTTTTAAATTCACACATCCTTCAAAGATTGCTTGTTTGTCTAAAACAATTTAAGTCAATTATCATCACAAATATTCTTTTTGGGAATTGTTTTTTTTTTCAATGGCAATAGGAAGATCGGAGGAAAATTTTTTGCCCTGTAGCTCTTTTTCCACCTTTTATTTCTTTTTTGGAAGAAGATTTTTGAAATTGTCCGTGGCACAAAGCGCAAAAAAAAAATATTTTATACAATTTATAAATTTACTACAAATATTATATAAATGAGAATCTCTTCTGCCATAAGTCTTTTGGCAGTGAGAAAACAAAAATCGGGTGTTCCAAAACCGAAATTACAGTAAAAATGACTAGACGCGGATTAAGTCGAGGCAGTTTTGCTCGTCCAATTTTTGGAATCCCGGCAGACATTCGCACTTGAACGACCCGGGCAGATTGATGCAAACCGCGCCCTTTTGACAACCGCCCAACTAAAATTTTTACATGACTTTCCAATCACAACACAATAAAGCAAATTTTTGGGAGCAAAGCGCTGAATAATACAATATATTTAACCAGATTTTTCCGAAATGAGGCTAAATTAAAGTTGATGAAAAAATGAGAAATTCCTTTCACCACTCAAAAAAACATTATTTTCAATTCAGGCAAATCGTTTCAAGACAATGCTTTCCTAATAAAAATTTTCTCGCACAAAAATTGTTGTCTTAAAGCGACTTTTTATTTTTAAAATTAGGCTTAATAAAAGATTAACTCGTTTTGCTCACTAAGGCAAGTTTTCTTCAAAGAACAAGTCAAATCCAGTTGGGACAATTTGAAATCATCATTTCGAATTATAAAAAACCTTAATTGAGTTTTGTCAATGGAAAGTTATTACCTGATCTCGGGCGTTTTGATCCCATTGGCATTCGTCAATGTCGTAGCAAGTTGTTCCATTGCCGAAGAAACCCTAAAAAATTTTATGCATGTTTCCTGGAAATTATTTATCAGTGGTGCCAATTCAAAAGGTATTATGACTTTTTGCTCGTCAACTTTTTTTTTCTAACCGACTTTGACCGTAGTTTGCGGACAAGCTTTTTTCGCCGGACATTTTGCCCTTCCACTTTTTTTTGCGGACAGAAGTCTCACTGCAATTGACCAACGTCATAAAGGTCTTATGACCTTTTAAGTCTGTCCGGCTAAAAGTCCTTGCGCTCTTTTTAAATTTTCAAGCCAAAAAAAACATACGTTTTTGCACGTGCACACGGCTGAATACCGCTGGGTTTCACAGTGCGCATTTTTGTGGCACGGATTCCGGGTTTCGTCGCAGTGGTTGACGTTTACGCAAACAGGACAACACTGGTTGAGTGGTGTCTCTTGTTCTTCGCAATACAGCGTCGGACATGAGTTCATTTGTCTGAAAATTGATTTTTGATAATTTAGGCTTGAGGTTTTTGGAAAAGGCAATTTAATTTGAAGGCTTCTTTTAGGCTTTTTTATATTGAGGGTTATTAACGAAATTTTGGGTTTTAGCTTGAACATCCCGTTATGTTTAGGCTAAGCATTACTCTTATGGCGAGGGATATGCTTAGGCAGAGAATTTATTGTAAGCATAGATTTGATCTTAGGCATGGAAATAAAGACAGGTTATGGCTTATCTTAAGACTAAATATTAAATCTTTAAATTAGACTTAGTCTCAGGCTTAAGCTTAAGCTCATGCTTAGCATTACTATTATGACTAGGAAAATGTTTATACACAGGATTACATGTAAGCTTAAGCTTAGATTAAAATTAGCCATAACATGTTTTTATTTCTAAACCTAAAGCCATGTTATGGCTTAAAAGTTAGGAATATGTTTAGGCTAGATTTAAATCTTAAGATTGGGCATAGTCTTAGGCTTAGGCTTACGCTTATTGACCGATACTTTTAGCTTGAAGTATTTATAAGCTTATTTCTTTTTGGAAGGAATTCATACATTCACATTAAAAAGCAACCTGAACTGACAATCCATTTTGCCATTGTCGCACTGACATCGGACGCATTGTTTTGGCCAGAATTCATCGCCGTTTTCATAATGCACTCCATTGTAGAAGCACTAATTAGGTATCGTACAGAATAGACTTAAAAAATTTAATGTTACCTGCATTCCGCACATTGGGCAACACTGTCCATAGATGTGTTTGGGGTGTTTGCACTCCAGCTTGGGGCAACCGATGGGCCCGCATTGCAGCTCACCGTTGCTTAGGCATTGGCATTCCGTGCAGTCGACCATGTTTTGCAGGCGCTGCCCAAAAATCAACGATCGACCAATGGCCTAGAATATTCACTTTGTTGTTCACTGTAAAATGTCTCAAATTGATACACGATGAGCCAAAAGCCGTGCTGTCAGACCGCAAAGCCCTTCAATTGCAGCTTCAAAGTCGGTTCAATATTTTTTTGCCAAAATAAATTTTGAGCCTTGCACCCTTGAATTCAGAGTCCAACCGTCTATAGTCTTCCTCCATTGTTTCCTGATTTTCGACCGCATCGACAAACTTTAAATACAGCATGCAGACAAGTAGTCATAGACAAAAAGTTTGCGGACAAAAAAATTACAAGGCAAGCCCAAAACCGTTTAATTTTTTTGTAAAATCATTTTTCAGCAATGCCAAAATTTAAAAATTTTTTTGGTTGGCTTCGGTTTTCAGGTGATTTTTGAGCTGAAGACTGTCAGGCATATGCTACGCTACAATACATTGAATATTGTTTAGACACATTCAAACCCGAGTCTGAAGCAAAAAGGCGCCGGAAATAATATAAATAACAGAATAATTGTTTCTAATAGACATAAATATAGTAAATACAGTAAACAACACAAACTGTAATTATGAAAAAATTTATTACGCTATAATAAATTTTGTCTTTAAAATTTTCGTCTTTTTATCAGGCGCCATTTGATCCGTGCCAATTTTTGTCCGTGTGTCTTATTGTCCGGCGACCTTTTGTTCGTGTCGTTTAGTCCACTTTCCAACCCAATTGTTCAACCATCATTAAAGAAATTATTACATGACAACCGCGCTGATGGAGTTCGACCTTTCGAATCCGTTGCTCGAACGTCTCAAACAGCGCGCTCCAATGCTTCATCTGATTCTTGACATAATCAACGAGTTCGTTGGTGCCCGTCAATCGTTTCGATTCGATAATTTGGGCTAGTTCCGGGTTTTGTATTGCCCCGCCGATTTTTCTCTTCTTCAAAACGACGAATTGAGCGTCGACGTCGTTCTCAATTTGCACGTTGTTGTCGATAATTAATTCTAAAGTGTCACCGCAAATACGGTCCAGTGGATTGCCAATGCCGGTAGTGAATTCGCGAATGGTACCATAAAACCCGCCGTTTTCGACGCTCGGATTGTTGGCTATGTAAACGTCGGTATTTTCAACGTTTACCGAGCTGAAGAACACCAATTATTTTTTTCTTTTAAGATTGGTCTAACTTAGGCTTAAGCTTAGGCCCACATTCCAGCCCAGGCTTTTTATTTTTTTTGTTACACAACTAAATATTTAGCGAACGCGTCCTATTCAAAAAAGCATTTTACAGATTTTTGAAAAAGCCATTCTAATCGTAAAAATGTGCTTTGTCGATATATGCATATCGCGTTCGACAGTGTCACAGTGACTAAAATGAGTTGCCTTGTCAGGCTTCTTAGGCTTAGGCTTAGAATTGACCTTAAGTTTAAGCTTCATTCTCAGCTGTTTCAGTCTTCAGCCTTAGGCTTAAGGTTAAACTTATTCTTAGGCTTAGGCTTAAGAGACAGGCTCAAAAATTGGGCTTAGCTTACGGTTCAGACATAATGGAAGTATAACTCATTTGATACAATCCACTATTAAATAGAAAAAGTTCACTTGATTGCCAAAAAATTGACTTTTGGTAAGTCAAAACCTGTAAACAAATGACGGATCGTTGATCTTCATGAGTTGTCGGCAATTTTCGACTACCGTAATCACGTCCCTGTTAATCACCACGATAATTTTGTGAAAATTTCCGTCATTGAGTGCCGCACTAATCGTGTAAGCGCGATGAGTATTTCGACTAGCATTTCTTATCAGAAATATCAGTTTGATCTAAACAAATTTTGTTATACAAAACTGTTTTAACGTGATATAGCCTTAAAAGCATGAGCCTAAATCTAAGCCTAAACCCAGGTTTTATGCTATGTCTAAGCCTTATTCAAGCCCAAGCTCAAGCTCAAGTCAAGACTTAAGCCTGAGCCTAAACCTAACCCAAAGCATAAGCTTCAGACCAAACCTAACCCTAAGTTTAAGCAAATGCTTAAGCCTAAACCTAAGCTCCAGCCCAAGCTAAAGCTAAAACCTAATTCTAAGCTAAGCATGTTGCAAAAGCCAAAGCATTTCCTGCTTACTCATAAGCTTAAGAGTGTAAATGTTTGCGGAAAAATAATTACCTAAATGGTTTTGCATTCTTAATCCGTAAATGAAAACAAAAAGGCTTCCTTATGTCGAATTATAAAAAATTAATTTTAATTTGTTTTTTATATTGATTTTGGCAAAAAAAAATTATAAAAATTTTGGCAAAAGCTTTAAAACCCAGAAACACAATCTAGGTATTGTTTAAATTTTTAGATAATATGACAAAACAGTTACAGTATTGTGAATGGTTGATGCTGAGACTTCAAACAGTTTCTCGGCGCTCTGCTCGTTCTCGTAATTGTCGATGCGCAACAACGTCGACTGCGTATAACTGTCCAAATTGACGTCGAATTGAAAGGAAATGTTTTTGCTGATAAAAAGCTCGACCAATGATTGGGCCTGAAAATTTGCTTCTATAGTTTTTGCCAGGCAGGACTTAGAACAAAAGGATGTCAGACAAAACAAACCAGCTTTTAAAAAAGAATTGTTCAGAAACTCTTTGGCCGACGGTTTTTATGCTACAAATATTTTTATCTGCGTACTTTTGTTTAAAATGTTACACACAACTTGTGGGGAGGGGGAGGGGGAGGGGGGAAGTATATATGCATATACAAAAACAATGCGGTAAAAAGTAAGCTCTCTTGGCAATGAATATTTTCTACAGACCAAAATCAAGTTTCGACAAATAGCATTCTCAAAACCAGCTTTTTTTGTATGCAGTAACCCATCTAGTTCAATTGCCAAGCTTACATTGATAAGGTAAATTTTTCTTTTCTTAGCACAATGACTTGACTAACAAGCCTTAAAAGACTGCATTCCCAAAATCCTACAAAGCTAAAACCTAATGTTTCAGCCTACAAAATTTTGCCACAAAGTTCGTTAAATTTACCTGGAATCTTGGCAAACTGATGTCCGGCTGTCGTACGGCGCCAACCAACACAAAGGCCAGACCAAAAAATGCTACCCACAAATAGTGAAAATTTTGCAAGAGTGAACTGAAAACTTTTTTTGGGAACGAGGAGTCCGCCATTTTCGAGAAACCAATTCATAAAACAAATTACGGTGGCATGTAGATGTTGAGGCGAGTCTAAAATTACGGTGACATGTAGATGTTGAGGCGCGTCCATCTTTGTGTCTTACAAAGCTTTATCATAACCATTTTAAGCCACAAACGTTGAGGTCTGAGACCTATTTTGACAATTGTCGCAACATTTAGCATTTATTCCGTAATGCGAATGTTTTTTGATTTATTTTTTTTTGATCTCTTTGATCCTAGAGAATATGGGATTCTTGCACTATTCAAACTTATTAACTTTTTTCATTCATAAATGTTGAAGGTTTACGACATTGCGGCCATGAGTAAAAAAATACGGCCTACAATTCGGACGTTAATGCCTTGGACAGACAAACCTATTCCATTTCAAAATTTGACCAGTTTTCAATTTAAGGACAGATTCTAAGTTGATCTCCTTGAAGGACTGACTTTCACTCCTCAACAGCCAATGATCTGCGCTCTAACCACCAGGTTTATAACCAGTGGTGGGTCCGTAACCTTTTCAATTGTCAATGCCATTTTCAATCTGTCTGGCGTTAGGCAAAGAAAAATAGTATGCAAAAATATGAAAGTTGCGGAGCCTTTATCCACCACTGCTTATAACCACCAAATTTATACAAAAATTTTGTTCAAACCAAAAATAAAAATTTACAAAATCAAAAAAATAAACAAATTGCAAAAAAAAAAGATTTTGGCACTGTTTTTTGTTTAGAAATAAAATGTACGGAAAAAAATCAAAAAAAAAGTAACTATTTCTCCCAAAAATATAAATTTGATGAACTTGCCAAATTTTACACATCTGGCTTGAACATATTTTCAGCTTATTTGTTATTGAACGGAACGGGAGGGGGAGGGGAAAAACTATTAAAACTCAAGAAATTAAAGGCCGTTAAAAGTGAACGCTTAGACAAATGTCTGAAAGACATAAAGGAGGAATTAAAGATGGCTCTAAGCATTTTCCCCAGTTCTTCTCACCCAAAGCCAATTCTCCCCCTTCCCTCTTCCATAACACTTTCGCATTTGGCCAAAACAATTTCAAAGTCTAATTGCTTCAATTTTGGTCAAGCAAGTCAAAAATTTCCCTTCTCCTTTATATCCCCCCAAAAAGAAGCAAAAAGGAAAAATAGGAAAATTTCAATTTGCACAGATATTCAATTATTGCAGATTGCTTTAAATAGGGCTGTAAAATCCAATAAATTAAGTTCCATTCCTATTTATTTTTGGCATTCGAGCATTAACTCGAAAACGCAAAAGTTGAAATATGAAAATTGAGTTTGAAATAGTTTGGCGAAATTAAAAAAAAATGAATGGAATTTTTAAAGGTGTTTGGCCGATTCAAACTGCGAGAAAATGGGCTTTTTTTATTCAAACAATTTTTTTTGATTAAAAAAAATTATTTATGGACATCGTTTATTTTTTTTTGTTTTAATTTCACAAATCCAGCAAACAATAAAAAAAAAATTGAAAAGTTGAAAAGAAAGTTTGGAATATATATGTATGCGTTTATTTCAATAGGGATCCCAGTAATGAGGTTTAACAGTCTGCAAGCTGTATGCCAGCAAAAGCGTCTTTTTAGTCCGCAAAAGTCCAAAAAGTAAAAAACCCTAGAAAATGGCACTCCGGGCTAAAATTCCTTCTGTAAGTATTCAATCTGGCCAAAAAGTCCCGGACAACAAATCTGTCAATTACAATACAAACAGGCCAAAATACCTCAAAGGCCAAAACGTTTCAGACAACGAAAGTCGAAAAAGTCAGAAAGCCAAAACTCAGAAATTTTTCTATCGCAAAAATTTGTTCGCCAAAAGTCGCAAAAATACAAAAAAAAGTTAGAAAGAAAAGTTCACTTTGTCTGTGAAAAATGAGAAAAGTACAACTGGCACTCGGCTGTGAAACTCACAGCTAAGTTTATAGCTTGAGCTCGAGCTCAAGTGTGTGAATGTCAATCGACCAAAACTTCGTAAAATTAACATATAAGACAAAACAAAAAGGTTTTATTAACAATTTTTCTTTTTGCTGTTTTGAATAAAACTTTTTCTTTTTGTTTTCTCTCAGTTGTGTTGTGTTGTGCGAGTGAGTGTGTGTATTATAATTATGACATAAAATATAAACAAAGAAATTGTTTTTGCATTCTTTTTTTTGCGGTCGAAAACTTTTTAATTTTTATAAGTTAAACAAAAAAAATATTTTTTTTCAGAAACGTAACGGATTAAAAACTTTTTTTTTTGTCTTTTCGTTATTAAAATGGTGGTGTCGGGTGAGGGTAGGCGAGAAAGGAAAAATTGACTTTTATTTGGTTTTGAGGATAATTGTCGCTTTTGCCGTACTATTAATTTCCTCCAGTCGTAAAAAAAGGTAGATTATTAACAAAAAGCGGGGTGTAGTACGACCAATTCAAGAAAAAATCGGATTATTGAAGTAAGAAATTGCCTGGCAAATTGTTGAAGGGATTTAACTCGAGCAGACTTTAGCTGAGACATGAAATTAAGTTAAGGCTTGAATTTTACGTTTTGTTTATGCTTACATTTGTTATTAGGCATAAGCTTGAACGATATTTATCTCAGGTTATGGCTTGCACCTTTATTTAATTCGACCTTAAGCTTCTGAAAATTATAAATAAGCAGTTAATTGATTGTCTCCAAAATTTTAAGGGTGTAACCCGAAATTTGACTTAACAATAAAGTAGCATGCTTTTTTTAGGAGTATAGGATGCTTGGCATAAAAATAGTCATGCTCTATTGGAATCACAAACAGTGGCGACCCCATATCTGGTGAAAAATCATTGGACGTCCTCAATTCATTTTGACCTTTGGAATGCCCTTTCGCTGAAAATAATACAAATATCCATTAATTCGTCTAAGCCAAATTGGAAGTGACAGAGATTGCAAAACAAATTGTTTATTCCTTGGGAAAGTGTTAGAAAATATATATTATATTATTTAAAAACACTTGAAAAATTTAGGGTTTTTTAGGTTTTCTAGCAAAACTTGAATTTTAAATACTACCGTAGTTCATTCAAATATCCTAAAAACTAATATCCATCAGTCTGTTTGCCCGGTTAGAGGAATGCCGGGCGGGATTTTAAGATTGAATTAAAATGCCACAGCGCGCAAATTTAACATTTTAAATTTCAAACTTAAAAATCCTATTCAATATGGTAGGTGGTATTTTATAAGAGAAACGCCGGCCCGAAGGGCCGGGTCATTTGGCTTAGTCAAAAATAATTTATATACTACCGTACTTAATTCAAACATTCAAAATAATTTGTATATTACCGTGATTAATTTAAATATAGGGAAAAGTACCTGATTTTTACTTCTTTCCGCTAACATAAATTTTGCAAACGTAAATTTTAAGCAATTTACACGCTTAGTGAATAATGAAGAAGAAGCTGCACGTAAAAAGGCATACGTTCATTTAAAAGTTCAGTTTTTCTGCAAAGTAAAACATTTATTCACTGCTATAAAATACAACAAGAAGAGTCAAAAGCTGTTTTCCCAAAATTATGGCGTTGAAGCTACAGTGCGCAAAATGCTTTTGCTCAGTTTATTGTAGCTTGTAAAATAGTCGGCGTCCATGACCGTCTTCATCCGATTGCGGATTAACGCGATTACGGTATTTGTCACCAGGTCAACCTCTAGGTATTGCCCGCCATAGCCTATTCCACGAATTATGTACTTCTGAAAATTATAAATACACCGTTAATCAATTATTTGGTTTCCTAAATTATGAGATTATAAGGAATGCTGTAAATTAAATTCGGAATTCTAAAAAATGACTCCGACTCCATTTTTGTGTCCGGATTTTAAAATGGGGTAAGTCAATTCAGACTGATTGAATGAAAAAATGCCTCCGCCAACGTATTTTTTTTTGGGTCTCATCAAAGGAATCAAAAAAAGTCAAAGATCTATTTAGTTTTGTCAATATAATAAAGCTCCTGGGTAGTTTTCTCAAAGATCTTATCCAAATTTCTAACTGAAAATCCTGCATAGATTTTTTGCAGATTCTTAGCAAATTTTCAACTGGAGATCCTGGGTAAATCTCCCGGAGATTCTGTTTCCAAGATCATTCATATCCAAGATCCTGGGTAGGGTGGCCTAGAGATTTTGAGTCTCAATTTGAGCTCTGTGCATTAATTTATAAAAGATTAACACAAAAATGTTCGGGAAAATTTTCAAGGCTTTTTCATTTGCAATTTTGTGAAATTTTATATGTTAAGCACCAAACAGCGTCAACTTTTCGTTTACGCAATTCAGCACAAAAAGTGAAATTAAGAAACATGCTTTTGGGTATATTGGGTGCTCTTCATAAAAGTAGCCATGACCAGTCGGAATTACGAACGATGGCATTCCCAGATCCGGTGTGAAGTCGTTTGGTGTTCTCAATTCATTTTTAACTTCGTTAGATAGAATTCCATTCGGCTAAAATTGAATAATAACATTAATTGTTGTCAGCAAAAGGCGTAAAAATGACTTTGTGAAATTGCCAAGCAGCACGTGCGAGTCCGCGCGCAGTAGCTGTACCTAGCGCTGATCCTTCGCGAACCTCTCGAATATCTGGATTGTTGAAGGGGAATCTGTCCTAAATTTGCAAAAATATTAAGAAAACAAAAGTGTGAAAAAAATAAAATAATTTATGTGAAAAAGGATTAACTATGAAAGATGAGGGGGTTGAACACACAACAGCAATATTAAAAGCATAGACACTTCAACATAAAAAGATAGCAAATTTTATATGGCTGATCAGTAAGCTGAGTTGGCATAGTAATGAATAATTTTTAAAAGAAAAAAGTTAAGTTTTTGAAAGTGTGGTGCTCTACCGACTGAGCTAACCGGGCAGACATATAAACGAAGTCTTAACTACTCCCTAATCAAGTGAGTTTTTCCTTGTCCGTTTTTTTTGTCTGCCTTGCTTTATCTAGCGCTTTTTGGTATGCGTATCCAATCTACAATTCCTGCTCCATAATAAAATAGAATAGAAATTCCTGCTGGAAAAAAGACACACAAACACACTGTACAAAAGTTCTGATTCTAGTAAGCTCCCCGAAAAGACATCTAGTATAGTACGCCGTCTAGCCCCAGCAACCTCATTATACATTTAGAGTGCTTTGATTATTAGGGAATTGGATTCGTCATCCACAAAAGAATAATTTTTAAATTTGTGTCTTTTATTTTGTGTTTTTGTGAGAGAAAAAGAAGTTAAAAAAACCTACGCTATTGTCAATACGCATAAAGGGGGCTGAGCTGAACATACGCCGGCCCAAATCAGTCAAACTGTACAAAATGTAGAGTTGGGCGGCTGACTTCAAAGGCGTCTTGAAAAACTCACAAATGGTCTGCCAAAGCGTTTGATGAGTCAAGCGGGCAGTTAGGTAAAACTTTTCCTTCTTCAAGCCAAGCCGGAATTCATTCTCTACATTGTCCACTGTCAATACTTGACATTATTTTATAATAATGTCAAACCTTTTACTTCTTCATCCAAATACTCAGCGACAGTTCGATACTTTGCATCAACCCGTCTAGCAATTTGGTCCATCAAAATGCCGTAAGTAAAGGCGTGATATGAACGGCCTGTGCCCTGAGGCCAAAGAGGTTTTGATTCTTCAATAATTTTTGAAGCAGCGTTATGATTTGTAAAATCTTCCACACAAAGCTCCTTCTTGAAAGCACATAAGCCGGCCTGCAAATTGTATATTAAATATGAAATCATTAAATTAACCTAAAAATTATAGTTAAAAACCTCAGCCTAAACATTAACCTATGGCTCAGTTATAAGTTTAATTAAAGTTTAAGCCAAAACCAAAACCAAATCGTTAGCCTTATCATAAGCCTAAGCCAAAACCGATACCTGTTTCTAAGCCTAAACATAAACCTTAGTCTGTTTTAAAGCGTAAACCGGAGTATAAGGCTGCGGCTACGGCTGGCGTAAGCTTTATAGTAAGCTATGGATAAAAAAATAAAATGAGTGGAAACCTGTGCCCAAGCCTAAGCATTTTTTAAGCCGTAATATGGGTTTAAGCTTAAGCCAAATCCTAAGGCTTAAGCTAAGCCTGTGTGTAACCTTGAGCATGAAACGTAGTCTGTATCTAAGCGTAAACAAAAGTAATGTAAGTCTAAGCCTAAGCCTAAGTCTTTGCATAAAAGGGTAAACGGCTAAGACTGAATGTAAACCTCTGCCCTAAGCCTAAGCATAATCGCAAGACTAAAGCAAATATTTCAAAAAAATTACTTTGTGGCAAACGACGTCCCGAATGGTGTATTTGTCTTTGCCGAATTGGCCAAATTCCGGCCAATGCTTGACGACCAAATCGTCGTAAGACAAACGATTGTCAGAAACTAATCCCGCAATTACGCTAGCCGCAAAAAACTTTGACAGAGAAAAAACGCAAGTGTTTGTGTCTTGGGCCCACAATCGGTTGGCAGCTCTGAACTTTTGATTTGAAAGAAAAAATAGGCTAGAGCAGAGCAAAAAGTGAAATATAAGGCTTTACTTATCCGCATATCCGCCCCACAAGTCAACAACCAATTCGTTGTTTACGAGAACTGCAAGAGCTAATCCATCTTCATTGTGCGATAGCATTTGGCTAAACGTTAAATTAAAAGTGGCTTTATGCGAGTTTATGCATAAATTTAATAGGTCAGCCAACCTTGAAAGAGCAAAAAACCGGAAAGTAAAAAAAAAGAACTAAACTACCTTTAAAATGCAAAGGTTCAGAGGAGAGTTGAAACCGACGGAAAAACCTAAGCTTAAGCCGAAGTCCCTATAGCACACAGGGAAAATTTCTCCGCATTATTTTTCAAAATATAAGCAAAACCGTTTTTTCACACATTTTTAGGTATGTTTTTGATACCTTTCCAATCAATCTTCCTTTGAATCGGAAAAAAATCCGGAAAGGCTATTTTAAAATTGAAAATTAAAATGCTTAGGCAGTATAGGGCAAAGCCAATACTTGTAAAGCCAATGGTTGTATTAAATAAAAATATTTATCAATGCTTCCTTTTGTATAATTATGCAGAGATATATTTGTTGGTCCTAACACGCTTGAAATCTGCCCATCTCCATATTGCTCGACTACTGTAGCTATAAGTTAGAAAGCGTCGAAAGCCGCCATTTTGTTATTCTTTTTCCCTCAACTTTCCAACATTGGGATCAAACAATATTGTCAAACATTCCTTGCATTAGTAATCCTAGTCAAACGGTCAAAATAAATAAGAAAAAATAACCCACCAAAACAATTCTGTTACATGTTGAAATTTCGGGTCAATTTTACAATCTTTTGGTAAATTCGCTTCTTTGACCGATTTTTTGTTTGAATTTAATACATAATAAATGCAAATGCCAACGACGAGCGCCGCAATAATGGATATAATCATTTTCAGAGACAATTAGTCAATTCTTGGAAAAATAAAAAAAAGGTTAGTATAAAATAAGACAATGGACATAAAAGCCCCGGAAAAAAAGACGAACGAACAATAAACTAAAACATAATAGCAGTTTTGATTTATTGTTTGACCATTTGTTTGTTTTGTCCCACTTGTTTTTCTACGCTTAATACTGCGTAGAAAATAAAAACTTAAATAAAAAAATATGCTGTGGCTTCGTGCCTAATTTATAAACAACGGCACATTTGATGCCTATATTATCGTGTCCTCAAATCGGAGTCTAATTTCGGCACTGAAAATAAGTATTTAACATAATAAAACTGTAACAGAACACTCGAATCCACGTCAAGATGTCCAGACGACAAACGCAGACGCAAACCAAGGTTGAAGAGCAAAGGGCTTACAAAAAAGAAAATAAAAATAAAAAATGCATTTAGAGTAAATTTGAAATTTGGAAAAATAGACGTTTTGCCAACATTCAAAAAATGCAAGAAAAGAATGTTTTTTTGTTTACCGTAAAAAAAGTAAAGTGCAGCATTATCTACAGTAAATTTATGTGCAGAAACGAAATATCAAAATGAGTTCTTTAGAACAGCGCCGTATTTTGAGTCCAAACTGAGTTCTATTGTTTAACAGTAGCTTTCTATGTTCAGACTTCTACAGTACCTTTGGAACTCATTTAAAAATAGTTTTGTCATCAAAAAGCCAGTGTTTTAGTTACGGTAGATTAGGCTTTATCTGCTTAAGCTCTTGTGGCCAAAATCACGTAGACTCATTTTAAGCTCAAATAAAAGCTCTTTGAGCAATGTTTTCATTTGAGTCCAAAATGAGTCCAAACGGTTTTTTAATTTAGGTTTTTACAGTAATTTAGTTGTGCAATAAAGACGGTAGTTTCAGTGTCCGTACAGATTAAGCTTTAATCAAGATCAATGGGTTTAAGGTGAAATCATATGGTCTCATTTTGGACACAAATGAAAGCTCATTGAGTGATGCTCATCATTTTTGGCAGCAAATTAAATGCCATCTCGTCTAATGGAGGAGTGGTGAGCTTAAGCCTAAGCTCAGCCTCATATGTTAATTAATAATTTTTTTGAAATACGATTGAAGTCAGTGCAATTGTCAGTGCATGCAAATCAATCAAGCACAAATCATCTGCTAAACAAGAATCTCTATGCTGTCATAAAGCCTTTTAGGGGATTGGAACCCAAACAATACAAATTATAACATTGCGTCCCCAGCATTAGACAACGATGCTTTCACTCAAACTAAATTTTTGGGGTTTTTGGGCAAAATATGGAATGCCGTAGCATGTGTGACTTTTGACAAAAAATCCCTTCTATGAGTGATGTGCATCATTTTTCAAAATTCCTTGACAATTAAAACGCTTATGCGCTTGCTTTTTAAGCTTAAGCTCAAACTTCGTCTCTCAACTCGTTTAATTTTTAGTAAAATAAAGTTGATTTTTTTTAAAGAAACTATACTAAGCCTCTCATTTATCAATCAAGCATAAACCATATGTCTGATTACAAACCATGTTTAATTTAACAGCTCGATACCAACAGAATTTATATATAGCAAACACAACGGTATCCAATTGTGACAAAATTGTATAAACCATTAAAAAAAGTGGAAAATAAAACAACAAAAATGAAAAACTTATTTGTAGGAAAATTATAATATTATTTTTTGCTTGCAAAAAGATTATTTTCGGTCAAACAACATTGATAAGAGGGATGGTAACAACAAATGTGCTTTTCTGTTACATTTTTTAGAAAATACAACACGTTTCTATGGTTATTTTGGCAAGTAAAATGGACAATAAAAATTGGGAGAAAAAAAAGGCAAAAAATAAAAGAATCTTTAGGCTTTTGTATGTACAAAAAAAAGGTTTTTCAGAGAAATAAAAAATGGGAGAAAACATTTTTTAATACAATTTTGATCCCATGCCTGACCAAAGATTAATTTTTATCTTCATTTTTGAATAGACTAAAGACTACAAGCCAAAACCCAACAGCAAATAACTTTGTCTAATCTAAGCCTAGGCCTAAGCTCAAACCTTAGTTTAAGCTTAAGGTTAAGCCTGAGTCTAAGTCTAAGGATAAACCTAAACTTGAGATTGAGCTTAGTTTAAGTCTAAGCGTAAGCCTAAGCTTAAATCTAAGTCTAAGCATAAGTGTAAGTCTAAGCCTAACTCTAACTTTAACTATTTTAAGTTTAAGTCTAAAAATATTTAATTTTAATGAAATCGATTAATAATAAAAAGTTAAAACGACTAAACCATAGCTTTGGGCAAAATCTAAGCCTAAGCCTAAAATTTAATCATACACCGGTAAAGAATAAAAAAATGTCCATTAAATGCGTAAAAAAAACAAAAAACAGTGCGAAATAGCAGAAATTTATGGGAGTCACAAATTACTCGTTCCCGAGAATGAACTAAAAAATATAATCACAAAGTTTTGTGAATATTTAAATATGTTTAAGTATAATTAAAATTACATTTTTTATTTGTTTTTGAATGTTTTTTGATGAAAAACTAATCAAATTTTAATGGTTTATCAAAAAATTGAATATGCAGAGAAATTGACAATGGTGTAATTAGGAAATAATGACAAAAAAAATTTTCTATTACAGACATTTTTTAGGCAAAATAGTTTTTGAAAGTCATTTTAATTGAGATTGACCTTTGACATTAACCTCTGATCTTATGAAATGTATTAGGTTATGCGGAAAGGAATGCGCGTTACATTTGTCTTTTTATTTCTTTATTTCATTATTTTTAAGTAATTACATCTAATAGAAAAAGAATGTTATTACACATCGTTTGATATAGAACAAGAAAATATGTTTTGTTTGTTTTTTTTTAACAAAAATAAGCGTTTAGAAAATATTTGACCAAAAATTTCGTATGCGATCTTTTGCATTTAGGATGACTTTGACCAACGCATAACGGATGCTGAATCCGCATTGTGCGCCGCTGTCTGAAGTATTCGGTGAAGAAGAAAGTCTGTCGACGACGATAGGGTTTTAGCGATTCGAGAATGGTGATGAAAGCATAGAAGACGTTTGACATGGACATCGACCTCAGAACATTGACAACGGCGACTTGAAAGCTGCCATCAAATTGGATGCGTAGCAAACCATTTCGGGTCTTGCGGAACAATTTAGTTGCAGTTACATCGCTATTGTAACATTTTTTTGAAAAAGAAGTTTTTTTTGGCTTAAACGCTTTCCGTAAAACCACTTATTCTGGGACTTAGGCTTAAGCCTCTGCTTAGTTTAATACTTGAGCTTAAATTAAAAAAAAAACTCTACTGACGGACTCTTCGTCTTGTGCACATTTTTTGCCATTCTTTAACTTTTTACAGCAAGGACAGAATGTCTTTTTGTCAGCCAATTTTTTTATAAATGTAATTTTTGTATTGCAGACACTTTTGTTACAGGACATTTTGCCAGACAGACAAAGTGCCTTTTGCTAAGCAAAGTTTTTTTCTGGCAAATTTCTTTTCTTCCGCAAAAATTAAACTCGGGCTTTTGTTGGCCGCACATGCTTTTTTTTGTCCCGAATTTTTGTTGAATTTTGCGTCAGACTGTTGTTTTGTCTAAACCATTTTTTTTGCCCCGCAATTCAGAACCGACTTCCTGTTTTTCAGACTTTTTTGGGAGACAAAACTTGTGTGGCGCATTTCTATAAAATTCCAAGCAAAAACCTTTCATTTAAGGCACTGAGCGCAAAATATTCACACTGAGCTCGTCAAAACTAGAAAAAAAATTGTAGTCAATTGGCGACCTCATCTGGTTCCGCAAAAGCACAATGACTGTATTCGTCTCCAAGTCGACCTCCAAAAATTGGCCGCCAAAACCGTTGCCACGAATCGTGTACTTCTGAAATTGCTCAAAGTATATAATTATATAAAAAAATAAATAAAAAAAGTATATAAAAAAGAAAATAATAACGGAAAAGATGGGATGGGAGATAAAAAAGGATTTATCATAGTTTTCAAATTTTTTGATCACTTCCAAATTTTTCGATTTTATTGCTTTCTGTCACTTTTTGGCGTTTTTTTTTCATTTTGGAGAATCGCCATGCGCAAAGCTTTTGTAAAACAGATGACTCTGTGTCGATGCAAAGCTCATATAGTCTAGAAACAAAATCGTCGTAGAACCATCGAAGTGTAGTGAAACTTCTCGTAAACATTACGTTCGAGAACACCACAAGAAAAGATTATAAAAGTGGTAAAACACAAAGAGAAGTAAACAATAAAGTAAGTTATTCAGTCTTAAAAGTAATGAAAACATCGGTTAGGCATGTCGTATATTGTTCCCGTAGTGAACGGTGTCGCAGATTATTTATGTATATTTACAGTATTATAAATTATATATTATCCAATGGTATTTGTAATAAACAACACATATTAATTACATAAAATGATTCAAGCCCCTGGAACTTCCTACACAAGAAACAACCCTGAAAAGGCTGGGTTCAAAGCGGCGGCAATTTAAATTAAGCTTTGCCATTTTGGAAAAGCTTGAAAACGATCAAAAATAATGAATTTTTTGAAAGACGGCAGAATGCCAAGACAGTAAGTTAAATCGATGGGTTGATGCATAATTATGGAACTTTTTTATTGGCGCGTTTTTTTTTTGTTATTACTAAAATTACCACTACGAGAAAGGACAGTCGTTTTGCGATCCCAACAAACTTTTTGGAACAATTATTGATAGTGCGGTACAAAAGTGGTTTATTCACTTTGGATTAGGTGACACTAGTTTAAGGATGAAGAAGGAAGAGGTCGGTCATCGGTTTAAGATGAAAGAGGACAAAAGCTTGACAACGCAAACGTTGGCAAACCAACATTAAAATCAATTAATGCACGGTCGTTCATCGCTTTAAAAAGCTTGAAAAAGTGTTGAAATTGGCTTAGGCTTTGTGTCTGAGAGACATTTAGTAAAAATAATTTCTGAAATGGCTCAAAATTATATAAAAAAAAAACTTACATTTGGACAAAACGCGTGTTTTCCGTACAAAAAGCCGTATCCTTTTGGGGCGAGAAATTGCGGTAGCGCTAAGTCCGGCCCAAACTCAATAGGCGTTTTTAGCATTTGTTTTACTCCGTCCGACAAAATTCCGTTAGGCTAAACCAAAATTAAAGACCAATACCGCTAGTGATCAATCCAAAACTACCTTAAAGAATTGCCAAGCGGCTCGCGCGACTCCTCTAGCGGTTCCCGTCCCTAGGACAGAGGCGTCGCGTATTTTTCGAACATCCGGATTGTTGAATGTAAATTTATTCTATAATTGGCATGAATTACCTTTTCTTTTTGGTTTTTTTTGGTTCAATTCTCAATTATCGTTTGGCAAATGCTAAAGCAAGCTCTACCGGATTTTTCAGACGCAAAAAACTCAAAGCCTTTAGCATTCCTTTGACTAGCGGATTTGAATTGTAAATCATGACAAATAGCATAGAAGCAGCGTGAAACGGCGCAGCGAAAAAGGTTTGCAGCAGAGGTCGGTGAGTCAAACGAGCGGTTAAATAGAATGTTTCATTTTGCAATCCGATACGAAATTCGCTCTCTAAAATTTGTTTTTCACTACTTTTAAGCTCATTTTCTCAATCAATCAAACCTTTGACTTCCTCGTCCAAATACTGGCAACGGTTCGACATTTGGCGTCAACCCGTCTAATGATTTGATCTACTAGAATTCCGTAAGTGAAAGCATGATAGGCGTAGCCTGTGCCTGGAGCCCAAAGTGGCTCTGATTTTTCAATAATTTTTGACACAACTTCGAGATTTGTGTAGTCTTCAACCGTAAGTGTTTTTTTGAAAGCAGTCAAACCGGCCTAAAAATCTAAGTCTTAAAAAAATTAATTCAAAAAAGGCTAAGCCTATGACGTAAACCTGTAGCTAAGTTTCATCCAATAAACTTCAGCTTAAACCTCAGTCTAAATATAAGCCTAAGCATTTTTTAAGCCGTAATATGGGTTTAAGCTTAAGCCAAATCCTAAGGCTTAAGCTAAGCCTGTGTGTAACCTTGAGCATGAAACGTAGTCTGTATCTAAGCGTAAACAAAAGTAATGTAAGTCTAAGCCTAAGCCTAAGTCTTTGCATAAAAGGGTAAACGGCTAAGACTGAATGTAAACCTCTGCCCTAAGCCTAAGCATAATCGCAAGACTAAAGCAAATATTTCAAAAAAATTACTTTGTGGCAAACGACGTCCCGAATGGTGTATTTGTCTTTGCCGAATTGGCCAAATTCCGGCCAATGCTTGACGACCAAATCGTCGTAAGACAAACGATTGTCAGAAACTAATCCCGCAATTACGCTAGCCGCAAAAAACTTTGACAGAGAAAAAACGCAAGTGTTTGTGTCTTGGGCCCACAATCTGTCTGCCCTTCTAAAAAAATTGGAAATAAATTATAATTTTGCAAAAGTCGTAAATTACCCATCCGCATCCCCAGCCCACAAGTCGACGACAAGTTCACCTTTTACAATAACAGCGAGTGCCAATCCATCTTCTCCACAAGCAAATATTTGGCTTTAAAAAATGAAAATTAGTTTACTCAATTCGGCTTAGGCTAATGATGTCAGAATGATGTAAAAATAATGCCAGAAATTTAATTAATGCCAAATCAATGTAAAAATGGTGCAAATGTAATTTTAAAGTGATGCCAGAATAATGTTACTCACCGAAATTGCTCAACGACGTGTTCAAACTTTTTCTCAACTTTGCATTCTGCCGGAATTGTAATTTTTGTGTCCGACTTTCTCTTCGAATTTATCAAATAATAAATGACCGCGCCGATAAAAAGCGTGGCAATTAGAGAAACGATCATATTCAAAGAGAACCGATATGTTGAAGAATGGGTATTGCAGTCTGAAAAAGAAAAATGTTAAATATGTAAATTTTAAAGATTCAAAATTTCCTTTTACAAAAAAAGAGACAAAATAAGGCGTTTGGAAAGCCAAGTTTATAAATAATCATGTTAATTATTCAAACTTTTCTAATCTATATGTTTTAGGGTATCCAAGCATTCCTCATTACCGCATGAGCTTAAATGTTGAAGCTTTATTGAATGTCCACAAAAAAAGTCAAAAACTTTTTTAATGGACTTTTTAAATTTGTGTTATTGAATCTCAAAATTATTTTTTGACGCTAGAAAAGGACCATGGCTAACAATTCATTTGACAGGGGTTCTAACAGGCAAAGAACTTCGTTTTAATTTAAAAAAATACTAACTGAGAATTTTTTATAAACCAATTACATATTATTTAAATTTGAACAAAAATAAAATCACTCAAAAAATTTGCTAATATTTTCACAAACAAACTTTAAATTTCGACTATCAATCAAATTGTGCTTCTTTAGTATTTAGAATACAAAACAGCTGAACTAGTTGACAAAGAGTTTCTATCAATTTAGACATTAAGCAGTGTTAGACAAGGCCTGAAAAACATTTGTCTAACGAATCAGTTCACAGCTTAGCCTTTGACCGCCGGCCAACAAAAACGTACATTTACGTCGTGGTCAAAGCCCAGAAGTTAAAATGTCTAAACTTATGCTACTAAACTTGTGCCTAAGCTCCAAGCTTAAGCCCTAAAGGCAATTTTGTAAAGTCGAAATTCAAAACAATAATAAATTCACTCAAAAAATTGCTCCGTCCCGTTTTAACGTTCACTTTTAACGATTAATTAAATTCCAATAAAAGACAAATGAATGAATTATTCAATTTGATTAAAGATTAATAAAGGGAACATCATTTTCATTTTTGCAAAATTATAAAAAAATCGATTAAGAAAATTGAACAAAATTTGAAAACTTTTTTTTATCAATATTCGTATTATTATTCACACCGTCCAAAAAAAAGATTGTTTGTTTGTGTTTGTTTTTATAATAAAAATTTCAATAGTCCTGTGAATGCAGTGTGAATTGAAACTCTAAAGAAAAGGGTTCATAACAGGTTTTCTGTCGTTGTCTTTAAAAAAACAAATTAAGGACAAACATTTCTTTAATGGGCCAAAAGAATTCCTACTTAAAACAATCAATTACAAAAGAACGCTTACATAACACAAGAAAGTCTGTGGTTTAAGCGTTTATTAAGGCTTAGGGTTCTTGGTGATAAGCTCATAGAAAAAAACTTTATTTTAACAAAGAAAAAGTGCAGCCCGCAGAGGTCGCACCTGCGACCTTGGGCCTATTAGACCTACGCTCTAACCGACTAAACTATAGTGGCCTGAACTGTGCATAAATTTTATACTTTATTTCTTGACACAATGTAGAAATAAATACTGAGAAATGAAATCCACATTATAAAAGACTCTTTTATACATTTGGCTCATATAATATGTAAATATCATATATAAACAACCATTTTCGAAATAAACAAATCATATACCATTAACTAACTACAAACCCTAATATCTATGATAAATAAGCTTGTTTATCTCCTTCTACCTGTGACACCCCGCAAATGCATTTTTGTTCCTTTTTTACTAAAACACATTAATGTTGCAAATTAAACATTATAATTAGAATCACATGTCAGGTAATACAGGATTTTAATACATATACGACGGTGTCTGCCTCATTGGCTTAGTGGCAAAGCGTCTGTCTCGTAAACAGAAGATCGCTGGTTCGATTCCGGCATGAGGCAACTTCTTTTTAAATTTTTTTTGGTACTGATAGTATAAAATTATTATAAATAAATTGCCAAAAAAAATATTAATAAGTCAAAAATATTTTAATATAAAATTTTGTTAAAAAAAATAATATTACAACCTAACAGAAAAAAGATGGTAAAACAAATCAAATGAAAGGAATAGCCAAGCAATAACAACCGTATAATTGCAAATGGAATAAAATTAAAGAAAATGATCTGGAATGAAACCGTTAGAACATGTTTGAATATTATAAAGCCTAAAAAAAGCCTAAATTCCAAAAAATTATTTGTTTGACAACTTATTTGACTAAAAAAAACTTCAACATAACAAAAGCTTAAAAATAAAAATATTATTTAAAGGCGCAAACTAAGGCTAAGCTTAAGGATAGGCTTAAAGCTAGACTCACGGCCCACACACCAAAACATAAGATAAGGCCTAAACCTAAGCTTAGGTTATATTCTAAATGGTAAGCCAAAACCGTCGATATAAGCAGAAGCTTAAACATAAGCCAAAAAATAAAGCAATACCTAAGCCTAAGCCTAAACGTAAGCCTAAGTCAAAGCCTAAGCAAGTAAACTTAAACCCAAGCCTGAGCTTGCACTAGACTTAAAATATCTAAACACTACAATTAAGAACAGATTGAAAAGCCCGAAAGTTCACCTTATTCATGGCTTTTAAATTGAAGGTGAAGGCTGTCAAAAACTATGTGACAAAACAAAGGCAAAACCATAAACACAAGTGCTTAATATGAAAAAATAAAAGCATTTTCAATCACAATTTTCGGACAGAAACAAATCGAAAACCCAAAATACCAAAAAGCTATATTGGCGCTTAGAAGCCAAATCAATTCCCCAAAGGTGCATCCCCGTTCAATTATTTAACAACTATATACATTAAAGTGAACACAAAACGCTGGAAAATATCTTTCTTTCCTGGCTTGACATGCTAAAAAGGTTTTGTGGTCAGACAATTGAGATGACTGCCAGGAATGTCATCAGAGAGACGAATGTGATGTAGATGGACCAAAAACTGTAGACACTCCAAACCGACAAACAAAACCTGAAAAATTTTAGCAAATCAACTTTATTTGCAATTCAATATTATGCCGTATAGGTGCCGGACAATGAAGCGTAACAGCGCCGGACATTTGGCCGTTTGAGCGGCTAAGCGTCGAATATCTTTCAAGTGTCAACTACAATTGGTTTAAAAACCCAACACCCTTGCCAAAATGTTAAACGCCTCTTTCCTATGGACACTCATATGCCAATTTTATAAAACACAAAACAACTTACAAAACACCAGAAGAAATTAGACTGGCCGCAAAAGTCAACTGCGTGAGAAACAGGCTTTTCACCGCCAATTCATCGCTGATTTGCCACAGAACGCGGAAATAAATGGGAAGCAAACAACACACGGCCACACACGAACCGCAACATTTCAAGTAGAACCTAAAACACCACATGAAATGAGCGGTCCGGAAAAAATAGAAATTATACTTATCCACTTTTGTGCTGTAAAACAGACGAGACGGAAAATTGAGAATTACAATTGTCAACGCAAAACAAATCATCCACAAAACGTCGTCAATCTGAAGAGAATATCTGATAGGTAAATTTTGGGGGAAGGGGGAGGGAGTGGGAGGGGTTAGCGTCAAACCAATGTGTTTTTAAAGAAATAAAAGTATTACGTCAATAATCGTTGTGAGTGCTGCGCAAAAATAATTTGCTCTAACCAATTTTCTAACAGATAGCGTTGCCATAAGTAATTTTGCTCTAGATAATTTTGCATTAGATAGTTTTGATCTAAACAATAATGCGCCAGATAGCTCTTACCTATATAATAATGCTGTAGATAGTCTTCTTACAGGTAATTATGCTTCAGATAATTTAACGTTAAATAGATAATTTTGGCCCTGATTAGCTTCCACAAAATAACTTTAACCTACATAGTCTTGCGCTAGACAAATATACATAAACCAAACTTCACAAAAAAAAAGCCTACGCGAATGGCGCGCCGCGTCGAAACAGCGGAAAACAACATAATGATCGGCTCCTTGTCCTCACTCAACACACGTCGTCCACTGTCTTCCTCTTGCCGCCGTCTCTCACGCCGCAATCCACCAACGCCACTCATTGTCTCAATGCCGGAATCGTCGGCGTCGTCGTCGTCCTCCACTTCCAATAAATGCTGCCAATTTTCATTGAGTCGATTGTTACCGCTGCCGTCGTTATCATCACTGTTATCAACATTGTTGTTGTTATATTTTTTTTGTGGTTTGTGGTCGACTGAAATCGTCATAATTGGCTAAAAAAACAAACGGTAAAATTCTGAAAAAAGTCGAAAACGTTCACAAACTGAAAGGAATAAAATAAAGTAAAGAACGATAAATAATTAAGATGATCAATCCAAGCATAAGCTTAAATATTAGATAAAAGCATATTCCTAAGCCTAAACCAAGAGGATTCTAGTCATTTTTAAACTATTAACATTTTTTAAAAGGACCTTAACATTAATTTGTAAATTAATGCATTATGAGTGCGTGTCCACAGCAGCAAATATTTGTAAATTCTGGAGCGGTGGGAGAATAAATGGTTGATAAGAAAAATTAAAAAAAAAACGAAAAATAAAAAATGAAATAACAAAAAAATTTTCCCTTATTTTTACAATTTTTTTATTGAAATAAAAAAAAACATTAAAAATTTTGTTTTTTCTCTTTTAAATTATAGATGGAGGGACAGAACGGCAAGGGGAACATGGATTTTGTTTATGTTTTATTTTTTTAAAAGATTTATCTTTTTTTTTTTATAAAGCACTTGTTTTTTCGTAGAAGCCGACAAAGACGAAAGCTATGGGTTGAAGAGTGGTGGTCGGAGGGTGTAGAAAAGGATGGTACGGAAAGTAAGAAGGGAAACGATGTTTTCCAAAATGTTTTTGAGCGAATTAAAAACAACAAAATTGCGAAATCTAGAAGCTTTGTGTTTTTGTTGTCTTTCTCGAGACAAAAACAGTGAATGTTTTTTTTTGGGTTTTAAAGTCCGCAAAATGCTCGGAAATGCTCTAAAACTGTAGTTAGCCTCATAATTGTTATTAACAAACTGATAAAAATTAAAAAACGTTGTTTGGGCGCAAAGTAAACATGGGTTTTCCAAATTTTGAGGCCCGTTACCACTTCGGGATGTCCCTAGAGGCCAAATTCATTCCCACAAAATTTAAAATTTTAGATCAGCTTCATAAACTATTATATTATAACGGGCATCTGAGTGTTAAAAAAGGGCAAGTCCCATCGCGCAATAAACCTCAAATAAGCTTCAAAAAACAAATCAATTTTTATCCCGTAGAAATGATACAACGTGCCATAGCTCAGTCGGTTAGAGCATGGGTCTAATAGGCAGGTTCGACCTCTGCTAACGCCAAATTTTTTGTCTGACAGCTTAAAAAATTTTACGTGAAAATCTTTGTTCCGGAATCCTTTCACTTTGACTTTTTTAAACCAAATTGCTTTTAACCAAAAAAATTTATTGTGTTATTATCATTTTTATGCGGAAATATTTTTTAGAAATCAGAGATTGAAAGTTTTCTTCAAATCGTTGTTATCTGACAATTCGAAATTCTGTTATAAAAGTATTTTTATTTTTTTCCAATTTCAAAAAAATTAATAAACAAAAAAGACTGTCGAAAAACATGCTTTATACAAATTAATTACTCTCTGAAGATTAAAAGCACAAATTCCCCATTTAATGAGAAAAATGAGGGAGGCCGAAATAGCAGGGAAAAATAACATAATTTACAACAAAAAAAGTAATTATAAATTAAGTTTTGATCTTTTCGAAAAAATATTTATGACTTTTATTGAATTCAATACGAGACTGTATAAATTTGGAAGGTTTTTAGCATCAACTCAAAGGCAAACATGCGAGCACAAGCCAATGTACTAAAAAAGTTGAGTCAAAAATGATACGGCATTTAGAGGCAATAAGGCGCTGTAAAACATGAAAAGTAAAATCTGTACGGCTCAGTACAACTTCCGCACTCAAAGTTCTACGGCGCCATACCATAAAAATAAAAGCCTACGGCGCTAAACAATTTCTCACACTACGGCGCAGGATTACGTCAGAAACCAAAGCCCTTGGCGCAAATCGAATGAAAAAGTCGACGTTAAACGACGCAAAACAATCGAATTTCTTTTTTTCAATGACCTTTTGTCAACTGGATCAGCGCTGCTAACACCCTAAATACTCCAATCTACTGTCTCTAATCCACAAAAACGTATTTGTTTTTTCTGATAATTAAGAAACCTGAGCAAAAAATAGATTTATGTACAAAAAACACAAACAAACAAAACAGAAACCAAATTTGATTGTGAATAACTTTCCCATTCTAGAGGGAGACAAAAGTCCTGAAGACGACGACCCAACAAAGCACTCCAATGAAAAACCCAGAGTGGACGCAAAAAGGTTTAAATAGTCGAAAAAAAAAGGGTCTTAACACCAAAATAGAAAGTAAAAAAAGAAAGAAAAACAAAATAAAAAAAATATTTTATAATTTGAAACCGTAAGTGAGATCGTAGTTTTATGTGTGTAATGTGTTGCGTCTACAGTAAGAGGAGGGAAAAGACGAAGACAGGGTTGGCAAACATATCAAAGAGACGAAAAAGGAAAAAGGATCTTCCATTTTCGACCTTTCAAAAGAAAAAAAAGCTTTCAGAAACACACACACACACGTCGGCATTATTCAAACCAATGAAAATCAACGAGAATTCAACAACCGCCGGAAGAAAAGTTCCGGCCGGCGAAAAGACGCCGGGCTAAACGAGGGATAGAGTTGGGCGTGTTACGTCTGCAGTTTTGAAGCCGACATTACATTCGACATGTCCACTAAAAATAAATTGAATAATTGAGAATTGGTTTCCGGTATGCATGTCTGCTTTCGGTTAAAGTTGTAAGCCAAAAAAACCCAAAACATACTTTTTTGCAATACTTTAACATTCAAAACCACAGGCTCTAGATACAATAAAATTCTTAAAAGAATACTATTTCCGGTGTTCCGGAAGTGATCATTTTCCGCCACATTGAAAACCCGCATTCAAAGTTTAGAATATAAAAAAATTAAAAAAAAAATTTATTTGAAATTTTGGATATTCTCATTTAAAGGCTAAAAGAAATATTAGTTCCGGTAAACCGGAAACGACAAATACAAATTTTTGATCCGGTAAATCAAATTCCAGAATTTAAGTTGCCGGAACCAGTGGCACCCATAGCTGATGTGCTTTCGGTAAAACCGATCATCAAACTTTTTATTGCAATTTATGAAATTATTTTACTTTTTTTGTCCATCCCATTACTGTCCGAGTCCGGCTCAACTTATCCAAAAAAAAGCGGATAGTCAAAGCAAAAAACAAGAACATACGCGAATTGTGAGAAATTGCGCTGCCATTAACTCCCATCAGCGGCCGCCTAAACTTTGTCCCAGTCAGACTTTGCTGCGAGACAAACGAGTCGTTCGTGTCGCAGAAGCCTTTGCCTTCTTGGGCCGGATGACGGACCAAATAGTTAGAGCCGGAATTGTTAAAGTACTCGTCCACTTCGACGTCCCGACTCACACAGGGACTGTCAGTCTGCTGTCCGTGCTGATTCGCTATCACAAACTCGTTGGCGCAAAACTCGGAGCCGCTCGCCACGTCCTCCTGCACAGCCAACCCGTTAGAGACACATATAGGCGCCAGCGGAGCGACCTCGTCCTCCGACAGCTCGCCGTCTGCCTCAAAGTCGTAGTGGGAGATGAGAGCGTCGCGCTCGCCTTCCTTGCCTGATTGCCGTACACCGATGCCGGCGGTGCGCTCAGCCTCCCGAAAATTTGCCTCACGTTCCACCAGACTCAACCGATTTTTAGGCTGAGGCTTCGTCCGCGTGCGCTTCTCACTCCGCGACACGCTTCCCATACTGAAACGGTCGGCTAAACCCAACCAAAAAATTTAGAAAAGAAATGCAAAAACAATGAAAAATTTACTTTTTTTATGTGCCTTCTGACTGGAAGTGGAGTTTTGGGACGGCATCGAGGAATCGGGCGTTTTGTCCCGCTGCTGCTGCGGCGCCTGTTGACCCGCTGATTGGCTGAAAAATATGTCGCAGACGGCATCGTAGACAGCGTTTGATGGGTTGAAACCGGGATTTGCCTAAAAAAATTAATTCACTCCATTAAATTAGTCAAAAATTGGCTCAACGAACTTCGTGGACGTCGTTGCTGGGGTCGGTGGGCGGCAATTCGCTGGGTGGCGGCGGCACAAAGTCGAGGATGTTGCCGAGGGGTGCGACGCGACCTGTTTCAACGCCTCTGCCCGTCTTCGAGCTGCCGTTAGTGCCGTCCGAAGAGTGGATGTAGGAGACGTCCGTGTAGGGACTGTTGCGATTACCCGTCGGATAGTCTAAACATAATTATGGGATCAATTAGGCTCAATGACAAATAGATGTCGGCCAACAAGACGCCACAAAAAATAGAAACAGACAAAAAAAAGCAAAATTTTAGAAGTAATTCCAAAAGAAATTTTGACACTTTTTGTCTTTTGTCTCTTTGACCGCACACAACGGCTAAACCGAAGAAACGATCGACAAAGCAGAAAAAATAAACGTACCATTCAGAGTGCGCGAGTCGTGCCGCTGGACGGGCGGCGGGGAGTTGGCCTCCGGATTGGGCAAGTCGCATCCACCGCACACCTCATTGCTCGGATGAATGTGGGTGTGGGTGTGGCTGGGGTGGTGGTGGTGGTGGTGGTGGTGGTAGTGATAGCCCCCGTCGCAGCTATCAACTGCATTATTTACACTGCTGCTGCGGTAGGGCACCGACTTTTGTTTGCTGGCCGAGATTCGACTAGAGTGAGTGGCGACTGGGTGGCGAGACTGGGTGGCGGGCACGTTGTTGTGTTGCAAGTGGTTGGCACTCCCGTTTCGGTGGAGGTGGTGGTGGGCGGAATGGGTGCTCTGCCGGTGGTTGTAGCCGAAATTCGAATGACACGTGTTCATAACACAACACTGGTTTTTTTGGTTATCTAAAAACGTTTAGATATAAATACACTGAAAGTAGGAAATACCGCTAACCCGAAACTTAATGGACCGGAATCAATCATGCTTTTGTAATTTGTATTGACCGAAAATTATGCCTCAAAATTCGCCGACCTCCGAATTCCCCCCACCAAAACTTAGAAAAAGAAAACAATTACCGGCGATGGCGCAACTATGTTGTGTGCTGTTGGGCTCGCAGTTTTCGCACGACGGCATGCCGGAAGCGGAAAGCTCCAGGAGTGCGCCGCAACTGTTTGCGTGACAGCCTTGTAGTTGGTGCGGTTGTTGGGGTTGGTGGCAACAATAATATTGACCACTGGCTTCAACTGCTTCCGTTGCGCTCACCGCCGCATTCGATAAAAAATTACGGGGCGGTTCTTTGGGAATGGGGTTCAGGGGCAGGGCGGGTCCGGCGCCCTGTGGACAACCGTTCGGCGCGCCTCCGCCTCCTCCTGTCGATGACAAATTGGTGTGAGACATGGGATGATGGCGGTGGTGATGAAAATTGTTCAGCGTATTCCCAAACCGCTGTTGTTGGTGGGGCGCTGTGGGCAGGACGCCGCGGTGCTGATTCCTTGGCATATGGTGCTGTGTGACGCTACCGTTCATTACTAGCGTTGTTGTGGCGTAAGGGCTGGGGTCGTCGTAGTACTAAAAACGAAAGCATTAGCATGACGTCAGTTGACAAATGAATGCCGGACATTTGTGCAGCGGGACATTTGGCCTCATTGACATCAGGATTCGGAAATACTCCGTCTTTGGACAATTTTTTGTTTGAAACAATTGGCCTGACACACTTACGGTACATTGGCCATAGAAATATTTTGACTCACAAACACTCAGAGACAGAGACATTTCATCCGATAGTTATATAACCTAAGGGGTGATTTGGTCACAGACATTAGATTCTACAAATCTTTCATCCATAGGTAATTTTGTTTTAGAGACATACGGACTTACGGACATCACTGTCGCAAAGACACTAAAATTGAACAAATTTCATCAAAGAGACAAAAAATCTCAGAGATAATACCTTCGACTAAAAAAAAAACCAAACGTCCCAGGGACCAAAACACAAAATGTCCACCTAATTAGCAAACGAGGCAAACCTGACGCGCCGTCGATTGATTGTGAAACGTCGACATCCCGTCGGCGCCGGCGCCAAACTGCTCGCGAATATCCGGCAGTTGGGCGTAGTGGTAGTGGTGGGACGGGGAATGCGACCTGGCCGACGTGCTCTTTTGCAATGTCGAAGAGCAAATCTTCATGTTGCAAGCGCTGGCGCAGCCGTTTGCGCCGTAGAGCAGCTGGGAGGAAGGCGGCGGCACGGTTCCCTCCGCTGTCCCGCCGTACTCACTCTCCGGCCCATAATTGCAGTTTGTGCAGTCGTGCTCGCATCCCGCAAACTGTGGGTTGTGGTGAATATGCGAATTGGCGTGCTGCTGCATGCAGCCGTTGGCGCCGGGAGCGCCCAACGCACACATCGACCCGCCTCCGCAGGCACAACCGCTGCCCACAAAAGTGCCGCAATTAGCGTTGTGATGATGTTTCTGGTGACAATTGCCCAACGAGCTGCCCGTGTTGTAGTGGTCGTGGTTTGCCCAAAACGCGTTGCGCGCCAGTGTGCTCGTCCCACCTCCGTTCGCCGCCGCCGCCGTTCCGCCCACCGCCACAACACTGCCATCGCGTATTTTGATGAATTCACGACCGTCCTTTTCGGCGTCCAAACTCTTTTTGCTATTGCGCTGACAACACCGATACCACACCAACACGATCAGCAGCAGGAAAATGCACCACAGAACGATGCCGACAATGAGCACGCCCAAAGGCCTCTTGTACCAGACGTCGATGCCGCGCGCCTCTGTCGCTTGCCGAATGTGGTACTGCAACGTTTCTTCGTCTACAAAAAAAGAAGTTAATGTTAAATATAGTTTAACTGAGAGTGAGTTTCGGCATCTCAAATTTTAGTTGTTCCAGCAATAAGTAATAAAAGGATTTTTGATGAGGCAATTGAGATTTTTGTGTAAATTGCCTTATTATTTCCGGTAAATGGCAAAAACAATTGTGCAAATTTTATAGGCTCAGCTGATAAACCACAATTATTTTTTGCTTTAAAAATGTGAGACGCCATTGTAAAAAAAAGGAGTCCAATTGCATATTAAGAAAAAACTTTGTAAGCGCCTCAAAACGGGTTTAAAGCATTTTCGAAAAAAAAAATTTGCTTTGAATGGTTGCCCTATGAGAAATCAGTTGAAGGGACTCACATAAAAATGACTTAAATGAATTGTAGGCCAATCCCCCGTAAATCAATACCAAAAATTATCAAACGGAACGTCTCAACCAGTTTTAAAAGGATTACGCCCGACAATTATTATATTTACGACGACAAATTATTATTTTTTTAGGCTTTCCGAAAAATGGCCTACAGGAAAAGCTAATGACCCAAAAAAAAGTTAGAGCTTTAAATATCTGCGTTACGAAAAAAATTTACTCACAGGTGAAATTCCAATTAATTTGAGACAAAAGAAAATTATTCTTGCAATTAACAAAAGAGCACAAAAAAGCCGACAAAATTTTAATTGCAATAAATAATTTGTCAATCGAATTTGCAATTACAAGTTTCCTGTGAATTTAATAATTGCAAACAGCAAAAATTCATTTTTAATAAAATTTTCTAAAAAGCACCGAAAACCGGAACAAAAAAAAAGGCCGGAAATTCAGGAATAACGCCAAAACGAAAATGAAACACTTACTCATTACGACCGGCTCGCCGTCAAAAAAGGGGCCGTAGCCGGCTAGCGTGCGCGCTGACACCCGAATTGTGTAGCTGGCGTCGGCTATTAGCCGGTAGAGCGTCACGCTGGTGGCACGCTCATTCGTCGTAATGTTGCGCTCCTCCGACTGATTGCTCCTGATGTTGATGATGAACCCTTTTAGGATGCCGTTGATAGCATCAGGCGGAGGCGGTCGCCAGGACACCCGCAAGGAAGTGATATTGAGCATCCGCAGTCGGACGTCCGAAGGCGGTTTTGTTGGCGCTAAAAAATATAAAAAAAAATTAAAAAAAAAAAAACCGGAAGAAAGCCGGAAGGGGAATTACCAGCTTCCAAAGTTGTCGTAATCAGAGAATTGCTGGGCATTCCCTGCGCTGACTGGTGGTATGGAATCATGAAAAACTCGTAGCGCGTGAAAGGCCTCAGTCCCGCAATAACCACCTGCTCGGCGTCGGGAATCGTCACGTTAACGTAGCTGTGGTTGGGGTCGGGCGAGAGCGGTGGACCGCGCCACATAATGTAGTAGCCTTGGACGAGGGGCTCGTGGCGTTGATGGCGCCAACTCAACAGAACTGCTGTGCTGTTGATCGGCTTGACGTCGTGCAATTTGATCAGCTGACCGGAGGCCAGCTTCTGTCTGATACTCTCCAAGTCCAGCAAAAAGTTGGCGTGGTCCCTCTCCGCTGAAAAAAAAATTGTCAATTTGGTGGAGGCTATAATTGAATGCCAAACATTTCAGAGACATTTATAAGCAAAAAATAATTGAACAAAAAAAAAGAACAATTATTCGGATGGCCGAGTCAAAATTAATGAGCTTTTTAACATATTTTTACAATTATAACCCATTACCCACATCGAAAGTCCTTTCTCAGCGCAAATTAAAATTCAATTCACTTAAAAGTTGTTAAGCAAAGTAAGGGTAGACACAAATTGAAATTTCTGTTGAAGAAATCTGCTGTTTTCTTCTAAATGTTATGTTCCCCGCCCGTTTTGTTTTTAGTTCTTTTTTTGTTGGCACATTCTTTGTACTCTCAACGTTTGTTGTGAACTCAATGCAGCCTTACAGTTTTTCAAAAATGATGACATACGTTATTATTCTTGGCAATGTCAACTCGCGACAGACAGTCAACTCGCAAAATTTTAAACTTTTAAAATCGATTTGTGACGCTTTGAAGTGACGGTATTCAAATTGACTTATTGCAAGTTGAATGCAATAAGTTGCCATTTATCGTTAGTAAAAAATTGTGACTTAAAAGTGCTTAAAAGTTTAAAGTGAAAAAATAAAAGAGTTGACATTAAAGCGAGTTGGTTATTATTCACCATAATTCTCATCTTATTTTTTTTTGTATTTTTCTGTATTCGTTTCACTATACATTTTTTTTGGTTGAAATTCGTTCAGCAGAAATTTTTAAAAGATGTTAAAAGTAAATTTATATTTTAGGTTTATTAGTGTCAAAAATTATAAGCTAAAATGTTTGAAATTGGACAAAATATAAGCCTCTTCCCTCTAATGAAAGTTCATTCTCAGATAAAAGCCCTCTCGTTTTAGATGATTGAAATTTAAAAGCCCTTAGGCTTTTATTGAAGAAAATACGGCAATTGTTTTTTGGGCACACTTAAAAATGGGATGGGCTAAATGAAGACTTGAGCTCCCAGATGGCAGATTCGACTAAGCTGGTTCCCATTAAAAATGAAAAATAGCTTCGCACCAGCTAAGCCTCAGAATTAAAGGGATTACCATATCAGATCAGTGATTATCATACATTAAACCTCGCAATAAATTCTAATCAGCTTTACAAGCAAAAAAGAAAAGGAAGAAGAAGTAACATACAATTTCGAATAGTCAGAACAAGCCCCAATTCAAAGCTCAAAACTTAGTGGAAAAAGCAGCAAAATTCGAATAAAGGCGAACAAACAATGGAAACAATATAAAAACTAAACAAAAGACTTACAATCAGAGGTGAGGAGTTTGGTTGTCGCTAAATCGCTGATGGCCGACGGCGGGCCGATGCCCTTCGAGTTTTCAGCGCGCACAACAAACGCGTAGGGGTGGTTGGGGCGGAGGTGCTTGACGCGGAATTTGGTGCTCGGCACAACGTCCAACACATTCATCCACGACTAAAAATTGAACCAAATTTTAAATAAAAAAATTTTTTTGTCACAGGACGAAAATGCATACTTCTTTGAGGGACGGACTCCAATACTGTAGGATGTAGCCGATGATTGGTGTGGCGCCGTGCCGGTCCGGCGCCGCCCACTCCAATTCGACAGCGGTCTCCGTGACGTTGACAATCAGCGGACGGCCGGGCGCCGAAGGAAAGGCGGCAGCGTCCGGCATCCTTTGAAACAGTGTATTCGGGTTGGTGTGCTCTGAAATGGAAAAAATGTAGCCCTGCACTCTGTAAAACCATTCAAAGACCAACCTTCGATAATTAGTGAAGCCGTCCAACTGGCATCGCCGTCCTCGTTGCGCGCCCGACACGTATAAACGCCAGTGTCCGTCTTCCGTAGATCAGAAATTTGCAGTGTGCCGGTGGACAATTGCCGGAAGCGAGATGCCGGATTGAAGTCGTCGTCGTTGTTGTTTCCCAGATTCAATTGCCCGCCGTCCTTGAACCACACAATGTGTGGGTCGATTCGTCCGGTGGCCTGACAAGGCAGTATTGCCATGTCATTGACCATTAGCGTCTGGTTTTGGTGGCCATAGAGGATGACGGGCGGCGGAAAGGATGGGTTTGCTAAAAAATATATATAAATTACAATTTATTTTATATTTTAAAATTTTAAAAAGTGTTTGTCCTGCCAAGAAACTGCATTATATGCGTAATATTTTGTCCTAAAAATTTTGCGAAAAGCAATACATGTCTATATGTAGTGGACGTTAGACAAAAGGGTTCGCGGTTTAATTCCTCTGAAATTTCCGGAAATCCGATTTCAATAAAACCGAAATATTTAAATTCCGAAAACCAAAAAATTAAAAAAAAAGCAAAAATTATGTATTAACAAAAAAAAACTCTTTTACAATAAAAATTTTCGGAAATTTCCGACAGTATGGAAAACCGAAATTTAGAAATTGCCGGAAATCAAAAAACACTTATCCAAATTTACTCGCAAAAACCCAAAAAAATTATGGCTTTTTTGCCAAGGAAAAACGAACGAAAATTACTTGAATTGACACATTGCTCCGGATGATAATAGCAGGAAAGGGACAGCGTTGTCGTCAGGCTAAGCACCGTCCCAAACACCATAATTACTATTATTATTAGTTAATAATACTATCGGAATATCTTTTTGCCCAAAAGCCCTTTTTGAACCAATCAGTTCATGAATAAGCAAACAAAAAATTTGGGGTGATGGTGGCGTGGCTACAGCTTTCTGCTCAGCTCAGCTGTGTCTGTTCGGCCTTATTATATCTTCGCATTTGGCTTATTCCAACTTAAAAAATCGAAAAAAATTAAATCCAAAAAATATTCGAATAAGCAAAAAAAAAGTCACGCAAAATGGAAATAAAAGTAAAAATGAAAATAAGAAATATTCAAAAGTACTTTTTTTGCGCTTTTAATTTTTTTGTAAATCTTTCTTCTGAAACGTGTTGCAAAAATAGGAAAACACAGTCGTCTTCAATTTATTGATTAATACAATACGCTTGTAGTAAAAATGCTTGAAAATTTGTTAGTACAAACATAACGGTTGAAAATTGTTTGAGAAAAGAAGTTTTAAAGCAAAGACGAGTGTCAGCCAATTCGGCCCAATTGAGTAAAAAGGAAAAAAGTAAAAATGCTAAATTTGTCATTGGACACTTTCTGAGTGTAAAAAAAAACTTTAAATATAACGGTCACATGCACTAGATTCTTATAATCATAATACCATAAACAATATATTATAAGCATAAGCCTAAGCCGAATCGAATGGATAAGCCTAGGCTTAAGCCTAACCAATCAATGCAAGCCCAAGCTTAAACCTAGGTCAAGTTTTGGAGCAAAAGAAAAAGTTGAGTGTGTCTCCAACGGCGCCTTGAAACCAATCCAAGAAAACCAACAAAGTTTTGTAAAAAAAATTCACTTTAAAACTTAAAAAATAATTGAGAGAAAGAGTTGCACACCCTTTCCTTCCAACTGCAATCTCCAGCTATAATTAACAATAAAATGAAAAACGCCAAGGCGAATCTTTGACAGAAAAGCTTAAAAATGAAGAAAACCAACAAAAAAGCTGCCAACAGTCGAAAAAAATACAAACATTTTTTGTAGCCAAAAAAAAACTAAAAATTGTGTAATACAAAAGTAAGTAAAAAAAAATAATTTTTTACTCTAAAAAGTCGGAAAGCGTGAACGAAAAGCACAAAAATTGAAGGAAGTGCAGACGCAAAGAAAAAAAAAGAGTCAACATGCCGTTAAAGTCATAGAAGGCCGACGATTGTGAAAAAAAGACAGAGCGCAAGCCAAAGAGAGAGAGAGAGAGAGACAGACAGAAAAGACTTTTCTCTAAACAGAAATAAATCTATTTGTCGGCGCCAACTTCCTTTCTTTTTTTTTGTAATAATTGTTGTTCATTTAAAAAATAAATATTCATAATAAATATAAACAAAACTGGTAAATCAATCTGTCGGGTTGATGGGGCAAGGAATACCAACACAAAAAAAAACATTAATAAAATAATTGTACAGACACACAAAAACATTGCGTTATATGCCAAAATTTTATTACAGCCCAAAAAAAGAAAAGTCATAAATAAAATTTTTTTTGTTTTATAAAAGCGGTTTTCGATGGCAAATAAAAGGGAAAACTGAAAACATCCCAATTCTATCGCTTTAGTTTTACGCTACTTTCAAGCCTTGTTTTGATCAAGAAAATAAAGGCGGGAGGGAGAGAGGGAGGGAGGGAGGAGAGCACGAGGATAAATGGCGAAAGGACAGGACAAATACAATCAGTGCAATAAAGAGACAAGACAAGTTCAAGCAGGAGGAAAGAGGTGAAAGTACACAGCAAGTACGCTTACGGTGACGGGACGGAATCCATCAAGGGAGAGATAAAAACAGAATAAAAAATGGATGAAAGATAAAAGTCAGATAGGGGACGAGACAAAGTAAGGGGGGAGAGGGAAGGGAAGTGGAAGAGCAAGAAAAAATCCCAAAAAAAAGTGAAAGACAGGACGAATAAGCTAAAGTGAATAAAATCAAATTCAATTGGAATCAAAGACAAAGCAGAAAGGGACCGGACGGAACCTACTTAAATGGGGAAGACATAAATGGGTACAGGACTGATACAGAAAGTAAGGAAAGCGGAAGAAGGGCATAATAAATAAACTATACAAGCCAAATTCCACTAGAACCAGAGACAAAATTGAAAAAATGAGACAAACTTAAATAAGGAATATTATCGAGACAGGACAAAAAGCAAAAAATAAATTTACTCAATTTATGAATATTTTCACTCCAATTTGTATGTAAAAATTGGCAATAAACACATTTCCTTTTTGTGATTTGACAAAGCAAAACAATCAAAACAAAAAGGGAGAGAGAAAGAGAAAGAGGTCACAGCTTAAATGGCTAACAGCGGCAAATTTACACAAGGTGGAAGAGGCACAAATTGATTTATTGATAATAAACATATCAATGCCAAAGAAAAAGAATTTTTTGATATCGCAAAAGCAGAAAATTTATTGCTTTTACAAGAAAAAGAAAAAAAAATTTTGTTAAAGCATTTTACAAAGCTTAATCTATGTTGACGGCGGACAGGAGCAATAATTAATTACAGCTTATGCTGGAGGGGGTTTGTTAATTATTGGAAAAAAAAGAAATGTTTTTGAATATTTGACATTCTTTTTGTTACAAATTAGAGTTGTGGAATAATGGAGGGTGTGCGGTGTATATATAGCCAAACAGAGTATACCTAACGGACGAGAATCAGCGACAGTTTAACTGGCAAGGAGGTTTTCGGCTCAACCCAAATTTTTTGAAACGTGTGTTTGGCATTGTGTCAATATATTTATGACTCAAAAACAATTAGCTGAATTTTTAAAAAAATTCATTTAAGTTTTGTCCTCTCGGCATAATCACACACCCTGCCACTTGACTGCAGGACTGTCGTCCAATTATACAGTGCAAATAGTTTTCGGCGCGTAATCTTAAGCAAAAAAATATTCAGCTCTAACAGAGTTTTTTGCCGCAAAATAAAAAAAAAAACCGCAAATTCAAACACAAATAAAACAAATCAAGCTTAACCTTAGGCTGTACCAATCAACTCGGCGCAAGACTTTTCAACTGGCGTCGTAAAATAACCAAAAAAAATTGAAGAAAACAATATTCAACACAAAAAAAAATAATGTAAATTATGAAAACAGCTCTTAGATCAAAACAGAAAGGAAAAAACAAACAAAATTTAAGCTATAAGCCAACTTTTAATCATAAAAAAAATAAAAATTAAAATAATTTGTAAATAGAAAAAAATTTCATAAATAATTTACTCCAAAAAAAAAGCAAAACAAAATTTTCGAATTTTAAGTCATGCAATCCTTCTCTATCTTTCTCACTTCTTAGCCCTAAGCACTCAACATTTGCATTATATAATCTCTGTCCCCGCATCAACACCAAACAGATTTGCGGCTACAAAATCCTTCTAAACGACACGCATACACAACTAAATTGTAATATTGGGAGGAAAGAAAAAATTAACGATTGATTCAAATAAAAAAAAAACTCAAAAAAAAAAATATTTTTTTTTACGATTTTGGCCCAAATTTTTTATTTATTTATTTTTTCAGCAAAAAAAGTATCAGCCGCTCTTTATTATTCCACCTTCCACTTTTTGTTTGATCTCCTCGGTTTTTCCGTTCTTTATGCACAGTCCCGTAACGGTGTGAGCGTTTGTTTGTTTGTTTGTGTGTGTGTGTGTGTGTATAAATTTGCATGACAGAAATTATCACTTCATTTTTTTTTGCGTTTTAATTGTGCAAAAAAAAACAAAGTGCCTTTGAATGAGAATTTTTCATTTCTCAATACCTGAACACATATTTTTTATGCAAATTTTCCCTCTTATCCCCATCCCCCTTTTTCCTCCCTTTTGGTTGTACTTTTTCTCTTTTGCTTTGTGGAAGCTCACTTGTTGTTTTGTTTCTCAAAACCGTTTTCATCCTCGCAATGAAATACCTAAAGGGATTTTTGATTTTTTCTTTCCTTTTAAAACCTCTTTTTTTTTCTCAAACAAAGTTTCCTTTCTCTAAAAAGTTTAATCTTATTTTTGTTTTAAAATGCGTTTACAATTTTAATTTACTACTTTTTTTGATTCAAAGTCTTTGCTTAGTCTCTTACGCCCTTTCTTCCATTTCTCGGCTTTGTCTTTCCTTCCTTCCTTCCCTCATTCTAGGCCTCTTGTACAAAATCCAACACTGTTCACCAATTTCAGTTTTTCTGATTTTTTTTTGACGGATTTTCATTCCAATCTTTCCCTCTGTCCCTTTCTATATCTCTTTTCTTCCACCACTCTGTTGGTAGACAAGCCCCTTCTCCTCTCCCTCTAACCCAAATCAGCTTCACTAAATTAACTAAAATCTCAATACTTTATTATCCTTGACCATTTAAACCTCTTCTTCATTTTCACTCTTCCAAACGCCTTTTATGCAACATTCTCTCTCTATTTTTTCTCAAAAAGTTCCACCAAAAAGCGCTAAACCGACAGCGCAACAGTCAGCCAAACGCCTTTGAAGGGAGACGAGTATACCATTTTTTTCACAAAAAGAGTTCATTTTTTTTATTTTTCAACAATTTTCACCTCTTTTCCTTCTTCTTTCTACACACTATCCCTCCCGCTCAAGATCCCACCCCAAAGATTCCTGCGCCCAATTTTGTTTTCATTAATTTGGTAAAAAAAAACTTTTGTCTTTCCTTTTTTCTAATAGTCTAATAATTTTTCTAAAAGCCGACCTTTTCCTTCAAATTGCACTATTGTTTTTGTTTTTAAAAAAGGATGAAAAAGATGAGCGGATAAACTTCAATTTTTCCATGCCTTTTCTTCCCTCTCCCCCTTTTTCGCCCCATCTCTCGCCCCACACACCCCTTTCCCACCCGGTCTCGACCGCCACCTAATCTTTCTTTTTAATCAAACACTTTTATAATCTTTGAACACTCTCTATTGTTATTTTGCATTTTTTTCTGAGTGTGTAAATCCGTTTATTATTCAACAATAATTTTTTTTTGTTACTTAAACTAAGAAAAACCCTTTTTGTTCTTCAAAAAAATCGATTTGCATAAAACTTAAGGGCTAAAGCAGCTTAGCCCATTTCAATCATTCAGCCAATATCAAAAAGCCTTTCTTCAACAAAATTGATGAAAGTCAAAATTGCAAAATTGTTAAAAATGTAACCGTAAAATTAGAAGTTGAGCAAATAATGCAAAAAACCGTTTTGATACAAAAAAAAGAGAAAATAAGAAAGATTATTGGCAAATTACGCAAGCTTGCGCTCAAACCTGTTTGTGGCTTATTTCATACTTGCATTCATAATTTAGCCAATTCTTTGTGTATAGCCTATTCCCAACAAGCAATGTGCATGTTGACCTTTCATCCCTTAATCTGAGGAAGAGTTGGGGAGAAGGAGAGAAGAGTACGCCTTACACGCCCAAATCAACTTTATCAGTGGCCATTTGTTAATCGATATACAAAAGCTATTTTGTCTTGTCCTTATCGCTCTTTCACTTTTTTTGCCCAAAAAAAAACAATTGCAATACTCAAATACTCACTAAAACATGAAGGAATCCTCCTCGCAGACTCCACTGACACTTGAAACATTAAAGAGAAAAAAGGTTATGTAACAAAAAATAAAAAAAGAGAATGCGCAACGATTAAAGCTCCCCAAAAAAGTTGAGCAATAAATACTTAATCACTCACATCTGCAAATTTATTATTGAGCCATATCCCATTTCTGTATACTTTCTCATCTTTCTTCCCATTAAAAATGGGGCAAAAAAAAAAGACATGAAAAAAGTAATTTAATTCGACTTGTATTAACATCAGCTAGAACGTCCCGACCACTACTTTACATAGAGAGAAATAGTCATTCAGGGAAAAAAAGAGAGAGAGAGAGAGAGAGAGAGAGAGAGAGAGAGAGAGAGGCAGAGGCAGAGAAAGAGATAAAGAGACAGATGGACAGATGGACAGAGGAGAGACGTCTGCCTGGCCGCTAATGGTTTAAAAAAGCCTGTATTATTAACTGCTAAACCGTCCCAGCCACTATTTTTTTTTATAGATAAGTGCCTGTAGCTGTAAAACTAATGGTATAAAAAAAAGATTGTAGTCAGCCGGCACAACACTCGGCAGTCAAAAAAAACGCTTTAAAAGGCACCTGGCGGACGAACAATTTAAGAAACGAGGCAACAAATTATCTTTTAAGTCCAAAAGAACAAATAGCCAAAAATTCAATTAAAAATTGAACGTTAAAGCATAAGGAAGAAAGAAGAGTTGCCCAAATTTTTGGCCAAAAAAATAATTAGAGAGCTCATCAAAAATAGTTCAAGCGGTTTTAAAGCATTTTTAAGGAAAGCAAAACAAAGTGACGCTAAAGAAGTAACATTTTTAAAGGTATACGATCAATGTGAAAAAAGTGAAAATTACAATTTTTTTGCTTTTCATTACATGTGTAAAAAGTGCAGTTCGCCAAAAAGTACAATCTTTTGATTCAAACCGTTCAGCGCAATTCCAAACAAGAAAATAAAACAAATTTTTAAATTGCAACCTCAATTATTTTTATAAAAAAGAGTTTGGTCAACGAGTTTAAGTCACAATACCACTTTTCAATTACACACACACCAAAAAAACGTTTGCTCCTTCAATGTCAATACAATGGCTGTGCAAAGTGTTCCACCACCAAACAAATTATAATTTACTCAATCATAAAAAAAGATTAAGATAACGCCAAAATTGTTTCTAATTCTTTTATTTTTTTGTTATACTTAAAGATAATGCGGAAAATATTATCGGCAAACAAAACCTTTTTTTTTTGTTGAGACGTCGCCTAATTTTTAGTGACACGAGAATTCTTTTGTAAAAGAAATTTTTCTGATTACAAAGTAATGGAAAACCGTTCCAAAATGGGTCGAATGGGTCATCTCAAAGTCGATGAGATTAAAGTCAAATTTTTGAAAAGTGACAAAAAAAAGATGTCCAAAAAAATCTTGTTGGACCACGGAGTGCTGTGTGGAACAGTTTCAATTAAAAAAAAGACTTCTTTCTTTACGGCGCACAGAAAAAAAGAAGTTTGGTGCAAACAGTCTTTCCAATTGAACTGCTAAAAAACTATTTGAAAAAAATGAAAGCTTAAACTTTTTTTAGTGGGCCACAAGCTTGAGTTCAATTTTAAGTTTGATCATTGGTCTGGGCTTGGATTAAGCTTCAATTTGCCTACAAAAAAATATTTTTGAAAAAAGTAAAAAAAAATCAAAAGTTTTGTGAATGTTTTATGATTTTAAGAGGCGTTTTAAGGGTTTGAAGGAGACCAAACAAACATAGGGAAAGAGCAAAAGTCGGGTCAAAAAAAGAAAAATTACGTTCGGCGCCGAACAAATTTTTTGGCGCGACAGGTAAAATACAATTAAAAACTTCAGCCGTCGAACATTTAAGAGTGTAGCCGAAAGACTTTGATTGTAAAAACGCAAAATTGACATTTACGCAAAGTTTTCAACTCAAAAACACAAATTCCAATCTTGCAACCAAACAAATTGCAACAATTTTGTTTTCGTAATAAAAATTACTTAAATTATTCTTTCCAATGTCCATTTTTATAAATTTGAGTGAAAAAATAACAAATAAAAAAAAGTAACAACAAAAACAAACCAAATATGAAAACACTTGACGCGCTAAACGCCACTTTTAAGTTCGCGAAAAAGTTTGTTTTGGGGTAAAGGAAAACTCTCAAAAATTCCGTAAAAAAATTGATTTGTGCAAATAAAAATAGAGAAACAAAGAGGGAATTGCAATTTAGTCGTAAAAATGAGTTAACTGTCCAAAAATTTGCAAAGAAAATTAAAATTGGCCTTCTTTAGAGAAATATAAAAAGTTATTTAATTCTTGCGCTATTATTATTTATAAATTTACGTCTTACGTCTCGACTTTAGATTTACATTTTAAACAAATTAAATAATTAAAAATAAACAACAAAACAATGAGATTAAAATGTATTTCCAAAGCAATAGTCCAAAAAGAGTCAATAAAAAATGAACAAAAAAATACAAAATACAATTATATGTACACCAATAGCTTAAACTCATACTTATAAGCTACATATCATAGTCAAAAATAAATTAAGAGAAAGTAAAAGCCAAGAAAAAAAACTCAGTAAACCTAATAAGAAATTAGTTTCATTTACCGATAATAAACGTCATAACTAAAAGCAAAAAAAAAATGGAAGTCAACAGTCATTTTTAGGAACAAATACCTACACAAAACTGCATTATAAATGAAGGCAATTAAAGAAAACAAATATAAGATTTAAGTTAGTCAAATTGAATAAGCTATGAAAACGTGAAAATGGAAAGCGATGAACGTATACGTATTAATCGAATAGGCTAAAATCAAACTTATTCAATTCTCTACGGAATTTTTCCATAGTTGAGTTAAAGGGCGCCAAAACAAGTTAGATAATGGTTGAACGTGGGTTGGTCTTTGACCCTTAAAGTCCGTTTCGCACTTGCCAAAGTTTTGTTTGTGCCGTTGAGTAAAGTATGCGCCGTAAAAGAATGTTAGTGCCGTCTGCAGAATAGATAAACGCCGCGAGGTAAGTAAAGTAAGTTTGCATCGCAAGGTTTTGCCAAAATCTCATTTACAGCACGAAGCATCGTAAACAAGATTTAAAACTTTAATTAAAAGACAAGGTGTTGCAAAAAAAGCTCAAGAAACCAAAAAAAACCAAATTAAAGGCTCCAATAAGTAATAAGGATAGTCCAACAACGTACAAATACTATTTGCAAATCTTCTTTCATTTTCGAATAAAATATACAAAAAGTAATATTACCAACAAAAAAACAAAGCAAACAAAACCAATAAGTATTGAAAATTCGAAACAAACACGGAATGTTCAATTCTATTAAAAAATGGAAAAAAAAACTGGCGGTGCCTTAAGCAAGCAAAAAGTTTAAGCAATACATAAC